>CM022946.1:115857426-116071469 GCA_012931725.1 Litsea cubeba
TGCTTGTTCTCGTCGAAGGTAATGGTTAGTGATGCTGCCATTGTTAGTTTTTTCGAAAAGTTTCTGAAACGAGACCACATCCATTAGTAATCACAAGAATATAATGATCATAAATGGGAAGTTCTATGGTTTTGTCTTTTCAAATCGCTCGAGGGAGATGACCCAAGCAATATGAAGAAGGCAAAATGCCATAGAGGGTACAATTGTTCTAATTGCAGGTATGGTAAGCCCAGAATGAGCGTCCCAGTGACTGCTAGAAGCAATTGTGAACTTAAATTCGACTTATCGAGAAGCAGAGCTTGCTCGAGGTAAGAAGAATATAAAGTTGGAGTTACAAATGTGCCGGTCGCGAATACAGTAGACCCTGAAAGGGCGTACTAGTACCGCTAGACACAAATATTTTGAGACTGCATCCATGAGATGAGATTCTCTGTTTTGAAAGGTCAAGATTGGATTCATCAAAGAGAGCAGATGGTATTCCGATCCAAATACGGTTTCCGCGATTTCCGCAAGCGCCAGTATTCAGAAGGAAATGAACCATAATTTCTCGGATCTGAATCCAAAAATGACGATTTTTTTTTTGAAAGGCCAGTATCGGGTTCATCAAAAGAGCAAAAGGCACTCCAATCTGAACACAGGCTCAGCGATTTCCGCGAGCGCCAGTACTCAGAAAAGAGAAGACCAAGATTTCTCCAATCTAAACCCAAAATGACGGAATTTTTTTTGAAGATTTTTTTTGAAGATTTTTTTTTTAAATTCTTTTTTTTTATTTTTTTTAAGATTTTTTTTTGGAATTTTTTTTAGTTTTTATTTTTTATTTAAAATTTTTATTTTTTAAAATCTTATTTTTGAAAAAAAATTATTTAAAAGACGAGAGAGTACACATAGGCCTCCTAACCCGGTTTTATGAAATCTCGATTGATAGAATTGCCCCCAGGTAAGGGTAGGATTACTTAATGAACCCGTTTGGAGGACCCTTGCCTAGAACAGTCAAGCTGTCTCCACACTCTGGACAAGGCTTTTCTTGAATCAACCATGATCAAAGAACGCAGTTGGTTTAACCTTAGTAGTCTATGTCTTTTTTTTGTTTATATATATTTTAGATCTTTAATGAACTCATTGAAGAGAAACGATGGCCCAAAACCTTAGTCGAACAGGCAATATTTCTGCAAGCGCGATGAACGATGGGAAAGGATCAAGGTTTCTCAATTTTGAATCCAAAATGAAAAACCTGATTTTTGTTTTTTTTATTTTTTTCTAGATCTTTAATGAACTCATCGAAGAGAAACGATGGCCCAAAACCTTAGTCGAACAGGCTCAACATTTCTGCAAGCATAATGAATGATAGGAAAGGATCAAGGTTTCTCAATTTTGAATCCAAAATGAAAAATCTGATCTTTTATTTTTTTGTTTTTTTTTTAGATCTTTAATGAACTCATCGAAGAGAAACGATGGCCCAAAACCTTAGTCGAACAGGTTCAACATTTCTGCAAGCACGATGAAGACGATAGGAAAGGATCAAGGTTTCTCAATTTTGAATCCAAATGAAAAATCTAATTTTTTGTTTTTTTTTTAGATCTTTAATGAACTCATCGAAGAGAAACGATGGCCCAAAACCATAGTCGAACAGGCTCAACATTTCTACAAGCACGATGAACGATAGGAAAGGATCAAGGTTTCTTAATTTTGAATCCAAAAATCCGATTTTTTTTCGAAAAGAGAAAGAGTGGAAATAAATTCAAAGAATTAGAAATTTCCAAAAAATCTCATCTCATTTTTTTTTCGATGCAGAATCCAACATAGGCCACCAATTAGAAAGTAGGCAAGGAATCAAGAAAAGAGGTATAAGCATAGAGCAATAGATATGATATGCAAATATTTCATTTCTAGCATCGTGTTCTCAAATGAATGAGTCCCACCGGGTGTGCCAGCTTGATGGACCGCGCATTCTGCTTGCTCGGTTCTACCGAGGTCGGCGGACATGGGAGTCCGTTTGGGTCCGACCCTTTCATAACAGGGGGGGGGGCGCAGAGGCGTGCATCAACATTTCTTTTGTGTGGGTGTGCCAGATTTTCTATTTTACTTGGAATAGCAAGTGGTGATCCGGAGATCAACCTTCGCAAGTAAAAAGCAAATCAACTTCTTTAAAGTTTTCCATTGCACATATATTTAAGAAAAGAGACATTTTCTTGATTTGCCGTGAAAGGCGATCTTTTTGGCATTTATAGCCGATTTTTGGTGTTTATAGCCGATTTACAATTCTTATCAATAATGAAAGACAAGAGTTGTGATTTTTGTCTCTTTTGTAAAAATACAAACCACAATGAAAAGCAAGAAAAGGAGGATCTAACTTCTCAGGAGATTGTGGGGGACCCGTTCAGATTGACGGTCGCAGGCCATATGTGGACTTCGCGCCATCATCCATGCAGATGAGAACAGAGGATGCTATTGATTCGCTTGGCTTGGCTATAACCTCAGGTTTTTAGAGGACAAAGACCAAAAGGAGGTCCTATGTCCAATAAAAAACTAAGTAGATGGGCTGAAAAGCCACGTCTAAGCCATTGGAGGCAGAAGGAGAAGGCAAGGACCTTGGGGGGGGGGGGGGGTACCCCGAAGGGACTTTTGTCACCTTGTAGCGGTGGTCGGTGTAGAACTTCTGCAGAGTTTTCTCTCTTTCTTTCTCTGGATTTCTGATGCCTTTTTCTGTCTGAGTTTCTGGATTTTCTGCAGTCTGTTATGTGTTTCTTCTTCCTGGAGTGCTCTCTTATTTATAGGCTTTTTGGTAGCCATTTAGGAGGGTTTATGGGCTTTTATTGTCATTAAGCCGCATAATGGGAGGAGTTACATGATTTAATTCCTTTATTTTGTAACTCCTTTTTCTTGGCTTCTGATTTGCCGGAGGAGATTGAGGGCATTTAATCGCCTTTAATCGCCATGATGGGAGGAGTTTCATGGTTTAAATGTCATGAATCTCTTGACTTGTGACTCCAGGATGCTTGCTTCTGATTGGGCCGTCCAAAGAAATGGATTAATGACTGTAATAAAGCTAGTCAATTAATCGCATTAAGTGGTCGCCGAGCAGTTGAAGAGTCGCGGGCCAGCCCCGTCTTTTGGGATTCTTCTGGTGATGATCAATGAAGGATCTTCATGTAGATCGGCATCAGATGACCATGTAACTTCAGGTATTGGTTGCCAACAGCGGGTCGGTGCCATCTGTCCTGTCGATTTCTCGATCGGTCGGGTAGAAAGCACACTTTTTTTGGTTGACCAGTTGGCGATCAATGTTGATTTCGATACTCTTGATGATTGACCCCATGTTTTTGGCGGATGTTAGAGGATTTGGTGTCTCAAAAGTATGAATTTTGGAAATTCAAAGGAGTCGGACGCTTCGAATCGTGAAGAAATGGCGAGAAACGGAGTTCCAGGGCCCTCCCGGCGACCCTGGCCCAGGGGTCGCAGGGGTCTGCAACCCTGGGGGGTTTTTCCCCCCTTTTTGTCCCGTTTTGTGTCCGTTTTTTGCTGTTTTTTATTCTTTTTTCTTCTATATTTTTCCTTGACACTTTTGATCATTTATTGGCCTGATTTCTCTGTAGAAAACCTGATGAGAATCCTTGCATTTTGTTTTTGCAAAGTTTCCAATTTTCTGAGAAAGCCGAAGACTTTGTCACGCAGAGCTGCCGATTTTCCATCAGAAGCTGAAACTGGGCCAAACGATGTTGGAATGACCTGAAATTTGGTGTGAAGCCTCCTGAGCAATAAATAAGACCAACCACAGGCTTTTGTTTGAGTTTTGAAGCCATTTCGTATCCTATCACCAATAGACTTGCTTTTGTCGCGATGAAGATGTCGCGGCTTGATGTGCGGTCAACCGATGTCCGATTGACTTGAAATTTGACAGGGAACCTATTGGAGTCATTTTAAGATGATCCATAGGCTCTGTCTTGGAAACCATGGGTCCCAGGGAGCTTCGCCGCCGAGAGGCCTGATTTAGCTTTCGAGCGTCAAAGTCTGGTCAAATGTTGTCGAAATGACCTGAAATTGACGTGTAGCCCTTTGTAAGCATTTTGAAGCCGTCCATGTGCTCTAACTGATGAGCGATGGCCTTGGAGGTACTCGGCGCCGAGAGGCTTGATTTAGCTGTTCGAGGGTTGATGCAGGGTCAAACGTTGTCGGTTTGACTCTGAACTTGACGTGGAGCCTTTTGGAAGTATTTTGAGACCATCCATCGGCTCTGATCGAAGATTTGGTGTCTCCGATGCTTTCGCCGTCGGGAGCTCATTTTGAGCTGCCGGAGAGAAACGAAGTTAGGCCAAATGATTTTGAAATGGCCCAAAACTTCTTGTGTACTCCTCTTTTGGATGTCTTGAAGGAACATATAGTTTTTGTTTGATTCTGACAAGATTTGATTTTTTGGAAGTAGCATTGCCTATTTATGGCAGGTTGCGACTTCATGTAGCTCTTTGGTTCTTGAAGAGGCAAAGTGACATTTTTGATGTCAACAATAGGCTTTAGCGTTGTTTCAGACTGTGACGCGTGCTTCGGGCAGCTCTTAGGCGATTTTATTATGAAACCACGTTCTAGGTGGCTCTAGGAGATGCTAGCTCCAAACCGCGTTTCATTAAATCCACGGTCGAAAGACAGGCATAGCAGGAAATTCTAGGAATTCTTTTTTCCTTTCAGACGGGACTCGGGCAAACTAGGGTTTAACCACTAATCTTGCGAGATTCAGAGGCATGTGTGAATGAAAATCTTGTTTCGTGCGATCAATAGCCTATATTTAGATAAAAACGCGCCCTGGGATATTTTACGACATCCAATGGGTTATGGACTTTCGTTTTTCTTTGAAATGCATTTCATACGGATTTGGCAGAAGTGGGCATTTCAGGATATTTTGAGATACGTCATCGTTTAAAATGGGTTTCACGCGATTCTAGGGTTTCAAGTGAATTGCGGGGTATTCAAGGTTGTTTAAGGCTGGAACCAGTGCTTCGGCCAGTTTTGTAGAGGATACTTAGCGTCTCTTGGAAAATGTTAGCTGTAAATCGCGTTTCACGCAATTGATGGTTGAAACACGCGCTCCTGAGAATACTATTACATTGTTTTTTCTTTGAAATGGGTTTCTAGCAAGTTAGTGCTTATGAACTAATCTCGTGAGATACTGCCCCATTTCGTATCGAAAATCGTATCTCGTTTAGCTCCAAAATGTGTTTCGCACTATTCTAGGCCAAATTACACAATTCAGGATATTCTGAGACGCGTTTAGCTCCAAAATGTGTTTTGCGTGATTCTAGGGTTAGGAACGCCTAGTGGGGGTTCCACGGTTGTTTAAGACCGAGACCGGTGCTTCAGGGAGTTCGCTGGTAATTCTAGGCGGCTCTGGGAGAATGAAGGTTGTAAACCGCATTAAACGCAATTCATAGTTGAAGGACGCGCCCTGGGAATTTTGTGATGTCTTCTTCCTTTAAAACAGGCTTCTGGGAAATTTGGGCTTAAGAGCTAATCCCGTGGGACTCTACCTCGTTTCTGACTGAACAGACAATTTTGTGCAATCCATGCCCATTATTTGGAGAAAAACGGGAGCAGCATGACTCTAGGTGATTTCAGGGTATTCCGGTCCAGTCTTTCACTTGCAAATGCGTTTCATGCAATTCTTTGCAGAAGCACGCATTTTAAGATATTATGTGATAACTTTCGCTTTAATAAGGGTGCCGGGCGAATCATGGCTTTGGAACGCATTACATGGGCTTTTACCATTGTTTCAGACTGTGACGCGTGCTTCGGGCAGCTCTTAGGCAATTTTATTATGAATCCACATTCTAGGCGGCTCTAGGAAGATGCTGGCTCCAAACCGCGTTTCATTAAATCCACGGTCAAAAGACAGGCGCATCAAGAAATTCTAGGAATTCTTTTTCCTTTCAGACGGGACTCGGGCAAAACTAGGGCATATCAACTAATCTTACGAGATTCAGAGGCATGTGTGAATGAAGATCTTGTTCGTGCAATCAATAGCCTATATTTAGATGAAAATGCGCCCTGGGATATTTTACGACATTCAAGGGGTGATGGACTTTCGTTTTTCTTCAAAATGCATTTCATACGGATTTTGGCAGAAGTGCGCATTTCAGGATATTTTGAGAAATGTCTTCGTTTAAGATGGGTTTCACTCGATTCTAGGGTTTTAAGCGAATTGTGGGGTATTCAAGGTTGTTTAAGATTGGAACCAGTGCTGTTTCGGGTAGTTTGTTGAGGATACTTAGCGTCTCTTGGAAAATGTAAGCTGTAAACTGCATTTCGCGTAATTTGATGGTTGAAAGATGCGCTCCTGAGAATACTATTACATTTTTTTCTTTGAAATGGGTTTCTAGCAAGTTAGTGCTTAGGAACTAATCTCTTGAGACTCTACCCCATTTCGTATCGAAAATCGTATCTCGCGCAGCCAAAAGCCTGCATTTGAATAAAAACAAGTGTTGGATTATTCTAGGGCATTTCAGGGTATCATGATCTAGTCTCAAAAGGTTTGAGATGCGTTTCGCACTATTCTAGGCCGAATTACACATTTTAGGATATTCTGAGACGCGTTTACCTCCAAAATGTGTTTCCCGTGATTCTAGGGTTAGGAACGCGTTGCGGGGGTTCCAAGGTTGTTTAAGACCGAGACCGGTGCTTTGGGCAGTTCGCTGGTAATTCTAGGTGGCTCTGGGAGAATGAAGGTTGTAAACCGCATTAAACTCAATTCATAGTTGAAGGGCGTGCCCTGGGAATTTTTTGATGTCCTCTTCCTTTAAAACGGGCTTCTGGGAAATTTGGGTTTAAGAGCTAATCCCGTGGGACTCTACCTCGTTTCTGACTGAACAAACAATTTTGTGCAATCAATGCGCATCATTTGAAGAAAAACGAGAGCAGCATGACTCTAGGTGATTTTGGGGTATTCCGGTCCAGCCTTTCACTTGGAAATGCGTTTCATGCTATTCTTTGTAGAAACACGCATTTTAAGATATTATGTGATAACTTTCGCTTTAATAAGGGTGCCGGGCGAATCATGGCTTTGGAACGCATTACATGGGCTTTAGCATTGTTTTAGACTGTGACGCGTGCTTTGGGTAGCTCTTATGCGATTTATTATGAAACCATGTTCTAGGTGGCTCTAGGAAGATGTTGGCTCCAAACCACGTTTTATTAAATCCACGGTCGAAAGACAGGCGCAGCAGGAAATTCTTGGAATTCTTTTTCCTTTAAGATGGGACTCGGGCAAACTAGGGCTTAACAACTAATCTTATGAGATTCAGAGGCATGTGTGAATGAAAATCTTCTTTCGTGCGATCAATAGCCTATATTCAGATAAAAAAACGTGCCCTGGGATATTTTACGACATTCAAGGGGTTATGGACTTTCGTTTTTCTTCGAAATGCATTTCATACGGATTTTGGCAGAAGTGCGCATTTCAAGATATTTTGAGATACGTCTTCGTTTAAAATGGGTTTCACGCAATTCTAGGGTTTCAAGCGAATTGCGGGGTATTCAAGGTTGTTTAAGACTGGAACCAGTGCTTCGGCCAGTTTGTAGAGGATACTTAGCGTCTCTTGGAAAATGTTAGCTGTAAATCGCGTTTCGCGTAATTTGATGGTTGAAACACGCGCTCCTGAGAATACTATTACATTGTTTTTTCTTTGAAATGGGTTTCTAGCAAGTTAGTGCTTAGGAACTAATCTCGTGAGATTCTGCCCCGTTTCGTATCGAAAATCATATCTCGTGCAGCCAAAAGCCTGCATTTGAATAAAAACAAGTGTTGGATTATTCTAGGGCATTTCAGGGTATCACGATCTAGTCTCAAAAGGTTTGAGATGCGTTTCGCACTATTCTAGGCCGAATTACACATTTTAGGATATTCTGAGACGCGTTTAGCTCCAAAATGTGTTTCGCGTGATTCTAGGGTTAGGAACGCCTTGCGGGGGTTCCAAGGTTGATTAAGACCGAGACCGGTGCTTCGGGCAGTTCGTTGGTAATTCTAGGCGGCTCTGGGAGAATGAAAGTTGTAAACTGCATTTAACACAATTCATAGTTGAAGGACGGGCCCTGGGAATTTTGTGATGTCTTCTTCCTTTAAAACGGGCTTCTGGGAAATTTGGGCTTAAGAGCTAATCCCGTGGGACTCTACCTCATTTCTGACTGAACAGACAATTTTGTGCAATCCATGCCCATTATTTGGAGAAAAACGGGAGCAGCATGACTCTAGGTGATTTCAGGGTATTCCGGTCCAGTCTTTCACTTGGAAATGCGTTTCATGCGTTTCTTTGCAGAAACACACATTTTAAGATATTTTGTGATAACTTTCGCTAAAAGCCCTTTGCTTTGCCAATGATATTTTTCGTCGGCAAAATGTAAAAATTAAAATTAAAAAAATAAATAAAGGACCTTTGCCGACGCAAATTTTCGTCAGTAAAAGATAAAAATAAAAATAAAAAAAATAAAAGCCCTTTGCCGACGCACATTTTCGTCGGGAAAACGTAAAATAAAAATTAAAAAAAATATAATGACATTTGCCGACGAAAAGGTTCGTCGGCAAAATGTAAAGTGAAATTAAAAAAAAATGAATTGGCCTTTGCCGACGTATATTTTCGTCGGTAAAATGTAAAAATAAAAATTAAGAAAAAAATAAAGGGCCTTTGCCGACGAACGATTTCGTCGGCAAAATCTAAAATTAAAATAATAAAAAATAAAAAATAAAAGATCTTTGCGGACTAAAGTTTTCGTCGGTAAAAGTAAAAACAAATAATTTTTAAAAAAATAAAATACTTTGGCCGACGAAAAGTTTGGTCGGTAAAGGTCACAAAGGCATCGGTAAAGATGTTATTTTGGCCGACGAAGATTATTTTCATCGGTAAAATGTTTTACTAACGTTGTATTACCGGTGAATGGCCGACAAAAAAGTTTTCGTCAGTGATTAATTTTACCGACGAAAATATGACATTTGGCGACAAAAAAGTTCGTCACTAAAAGTGCAGGTTCTTGTAGTGCTAGTGGAGCTGACATGAGAATCAAGGATAAAATAGGCTAAATAGGCACTACCTCAAAGATGGTGCTAGGGTGGAGGACACTACTCTCGAATATGACTAACCCAGTAAATCCATCTAAATATAGATTGGGCCATCCCTCGGGTGTCTAAACTGACTAAATAGAGCTTGTATAGGCCAAATCTAGCAAGTCGGGTAAATTTAGGTGAAAACAAATAAAACGGTTTTAATTACATTGAAAATAGTTTTAAAAATCAAGCATAGCGTTTGAAAACCATCAGACAGCGTTCCAACAAAGAATGGGGTGTCCCAAAGGTATAGAAAGAGTAGATTTCGGATCCAGTGCACGAGAACGGATGCGGTGCGTGATCGCACCCCTGTCGAGCTCATGACACCCTAAACCTAGGATCTTGTCACCTTGGGGATTCAAAAGTGGCAATGAATGCTCACTCGCCCCCTAGTATGACTTTCCAAACCTAACCATCCATTCTAAGTTCGGGTACGAAGGTGGTGGTGGTGGGTGACTAATGTGTACAAAAGAGATAGGCATACGTTGTACATTCAAATAACATGTGCATAACAACACAAGAAAATAGGTCAATTGACTAAACAAGTGCGGAGTACCTCCTAAACATCCAATTTAGGTTCTGGGACTACCTTTGACATGCCAAGGCATCACGAAACGCGCTTATGTACATTTAAGGTTCGAATTTCCAGAAGTTGTGCGTTTGTTGCTTCTAAAGGTAACATGCATCCTTAGGCGTTAATTGGACATACATTTGGTTCATTATATCTTAAACATGCCCCTTAACAATCCAAGAGGAGTTATATGACTCAAACTACTCAAATGCGTAGTCCAAGGATCGAGTCCGAGTGAGTCTGGGTCATAGTCCCAAATTCCTAAGTCTAAGATACCAAATTCCATCTTGAGGAATCGGGATTAAATTCCCCTAATTGGCCCATTAGAGGGGGAAACCAATGGCCCTTAAACTGGTGTATGTTGACACCAAAAAATGTCACTTTGCCTATTCATATACTTTCAACATCAAAGAAGCCACATGAAGTTGCATCCGACCACAATGGGCAATGCTACTTCAAGCATCAGATCTTGTCAGAACCATCTAGAAACTTCAAGATCCTTCAAAACGGTCATAAGAAGAGTACACATGAAGTTTTGGGCCATTTCAACATCACTTAACCTACCTTTTCTCTTCCAGCAACTGAACAGGAGCTCTCGACGGCAGTGAAGCTAGAGACCCTGTTTGACAAATTAGAGCACACAATTGACCTCAAAATACCACTAGAAGACTCTACCTCAAATTCCAAGCCATTAAGACATCGTTTGGCCCAAAATACAAAAAGTCATATTCTCCATGCGACAAGGTTAGCCCTTCCGACGACAATAACATCAGAGACATCAAATCTTCAATTAGAGCCTATGGATGATCTTAAAATACTTCTAAGAGGCTCTACGTCAAATTTCGGGTTAAATCGACAACGTTTGACCCAACATCAACCCTCAAACAGCAAAACCAAGCCAACCGGCAGCGAAACCACCAAGGTCATCACTCATCAAACAAAGTACATGAATGATCTCAAAATACTTCCAAGGGGCTACATGTCAAGTTTTAGGTCATCGCGACATCATTTGACCAGACTTTGACCCCTGGGAAGCTAAAGCAAGACTCCCGGCAATGGAGTCCTTTGGGACTGTGATATGCAAATCAGAGCTAATGGATCACATAAAGTGATTTCAAGAGGCTCCCTGACAAATTTCATGTCAATCAGACATCGTTTGACCGTACATCAAAGCGCCGCAGCTTCCTCACAATAAAATTAAGTCTACTAGCGAAAGGACCTCACATGACTTCAAAACTCAAAAAAAAAAAGCCCGTGGTTGGTCTTATTTCTTGCCCATGTAGCTTCACCTCAAATTTCAGGTCATTCCGACATCATTTGTCCCAGTTTTAGCCTCTGGCAGCAAATTGGCACCCAGCGCAATAAAGTCTTCGACTTTCGCAGAAAATCAAAAACTTCGCTCTCCATTTTGCATGGCTTCTCGTTGAGTTTTCTATAGGAAAATCATGCCAAATTTTGTACAAAAGTTCCAAGAAAATAAGTCAAAAATGAAAAACCAAAAAAAAAACAAAAAGAGGCCGAAAAATGCAACTAAAAGGGCAAATTTATCCGATGGTCGCTAGCGACCTTGGAAATCCGAGTTGCCGGATTTCTCCGCAAACCCCATGATGGACTTGTTTAAAATAAAGCTTGTTTTCTAATACCTCTTACTCTCCAAGCATGGCCTTAAAGTCATTTATGATAATTTTGACTCACCTTAAGCATGGCATGTTTTATCATCGTGATAATTTTGACGTGGCATGTTAGGATCACATGCTTTATATATATGGAGATGCTTATGTGGAGTAATGTGAGGGCCCTCACCCCTAACTCTCATAGAATCGTGAGAGTTACTCTCATATGAGCATCTCCCATATATATATATATATATGAACAAGGCTCTCCTAAGCTCAAGCTTACGAGAAAATTTTCGTAAGCTCATGCTTGTGGGGCCTACTTTGGTCTATCCAAATGAACCAAACACATAACCCCCCTAAATTGCACATGTCCACCAACTTCAGTCAAATCTGAATTTACTAGACCATTGGATCGACTATGGATCGATCCGAATGGACTATTGACCTTTAAACTTTTGTGCTCATATGAAGATGATAGAAATCACGGTTGGGGCTGATGTTTTGTAGAGAGGAGGATCCCATGGAGTCCTTGAAATCCCCCCATCTCCATCCCCATGCGGGTCACCAAGTGGCCCTTCCACAAACTTGAGCTTACCTTATCCTAAGCTTAAGCTTAGGAGAGCTGGCCCCATATATATATCTTTATTTATTTGAGATGGATCTTGCATTGCCTTGGCCCAAGCTCTGATGTTGATGATTCAAATTCTCGATGCCTCAAAAAAATTGTGGAAGGGTAAGGATTTTCCTTGGCCCATTCAATGATGATGGACGAAATTTGATCAATGAATATCTAGTTGACGGTGGTTTGATCAAGAGGATGGCGAGTTCTAGCTACATCAGTATTGTAAGTTTCTAGTGGAAAATGGTTTCATTCGAGTTCTAGCCGCATCACTGTTGTAAGTTTCTAGTGGAAAATGATTTCATTGAGGCAACCTGAAACTTGATTAAGATCAAATTTTGTAAATTTACTTTATCTATGTTTATGGTTTAAAACTAGATCTGAACCGTTGATTGTGCTTATAAAACCCCAAAACCCTAAGGTGTAAAGTATCATATATTAATCCTCTTTGATTTTTAGAGATCTTTGAAAAATGCAAAAATGGCTCATAAATAATTTTTTGCGTTCTAGTGGATCTAGTGCATAATCCAAACCGCTAATTATTGTGATCCACCTCTAGGCAATAGTAGTTCATAGCTTGTTGATAGCCACTCCATGCTTGAGACTAACATGTGTGGCCCAAAAGGCCATATTTAGCCACTCCATGCTTGAGAGTAATATATGGTCTCAATCCAGTGGATGATGTAATAAATTGATTTATTTCTTTATTTATCAATATAATCATGCTTTCCTTTCATGAGATGAATGGTGTTTGATTACTTACTTGCACATAACCAATACGAATGACATGATGGTTCATGAGATGAATCGGAGTCCATAAGTATATTAGAAGTAATACATGTGTATGGATGAGATCCACATATGGTAGACATCTGTTGTGAATCTTATACTTAAATAGCTTCACAACCAGAGATGATATTGGGCATCTCATCTGACAAGGTTGTAACATTATGATCACTATGAGATAGTGAGATTTGTCTCAATCATCAGAGTGTAAGACTCTGGATCATCATGCTGATACATTGGATGTATTGAAGGATCATGAGAAGCACCTTATGAAACACTGTCTTTACTTTAAGGTATGCTCTCATAATTCCCTAGCAATATGCTCATAATCCTGAGACATTAATAAACTCAAGTTTCTGTCTATTTATTTGTTTTGAGTCACAAATGAGTGAGGCCAATTGTAAGTCAACACCTCAGTGTCTTGGTATGTGGTAGTAGGAATGTGGGAACATTCAATGGTCAAGATGGAATCTATCCTCATTATCCCCTTGTGCCAATTAATGGATTTATCATTGGTAAGTGCTCACCCATCTCAATTAAGAGTTAATTGGATGTTACTGAAAGAAACTGCGATTCAGATCTGAACATCACTAGGAGAAGACGTTCATGGCTGATTTTAAACATGACAGATTTTTCAAAATCTGATTTGGGCAGCATAAATCAGCCATAGTGATCGCAAAAGAACTCCATGAATTCATGACCAACAAGTGTATAATTAAAGGAGAATCAAGAAGACTATTACCTTGAAGATTTGTGGACTTCAAATCTCTAAAAAAATAGATCCAAGGGGCTGAACTCAGACTTGCAATTACCAAACAACTTGCTGGAATTTTCTGCAGTAGAGTTGCCTTTGATCTTCTTCTCTATCTCACTTCCAAATCTGATTGGCTAAGACGGTGGGATCTTAATCTAGGGATTTGAGAACTATTTTCTGTGGAAAAATCTCAGACCTCAAACTTTCTTCAATGAAGAAGAAAGAACCAGAGGGCTGGACGTGTGGGACTTGTCTCTTTCTATGTTGGACGTCCAAGGTGTAGCCTCCTTCCTTTTTATAGAAACTTTTGGAATCCTTTCCTAAAAAGTCATCTCTTCTAATTCTCATAGATGTCCTAAAAGGAAAGTATAATCTAAAGATTTATTTCCTTTTAGAAACACTCCAATTAGAAAAGGAAACTAAGGAACATCCCACAAACTTTGGCAATTAGAAATCCTAGTTGCACAATCACTTACTAATTTAAGTTTCTAATTCAAAAAGGAAACTTTCTTATAGGAATACTAATCCAAAGAGAAGTCCAACCTTCCAAGTAGAGAGACCTACTCAAAATTGGAAACCTCACCTTATAGAATTCCCATTATGGACTTCCCATATACTAATGCACACCATGGCCCACAAATAATTTATCTAGAATTAAATTCATGTATGCCATCAAAGGCCTATTTGAATTTAAACTCAAAATTATTTTTCCACTAAAATAATTCAACCTTATGTTATCTAAACATTTTAGGAAACCATACCAATCTTGGAAAGTGACTAACGAAGGGACCAAAAGACATATTTGCCCTTGGCTCCCAAAATGACCAAAATGTCCATGCTAAACCCATAGCAACATTAAGATCATTTTAACCTTAACTCATTCCACTAAAGAGTTATGGTTGAAATCCAGGGATAAATATATAATATAATAAGCTCGTCAGAAAATGACAGTTGTCTTCGACCTACTAAGTAAAATGACCTAAATGCCCCTCTATGTAACATCCATAATCAAGTCAGGTTATCAGATGTACTATCAACCTTCTTGATTACATCTAAACCTTAGAACTTCATATCCTTAACATAATCATCATCCGAATATCATTCTCTTGGTCCAGGGAGCGACCCACAAGTTCAATATCCATATGGAACATCCATATACTAAGATCTTAGATTTTGATGATTAATCGGATAATTCTAAGGGGACGATCATTCCATCATTAGATGGCATAGATTCTTTGTTGCATCTGCACGTCTCAACTGATCAAGTTCGAGTACCCAAAACACAGAGCTGTTGACTCATGAAAAGAATCTCACCCATAGTGAATTAAAGCACAAGAACTTGACTTCGTCAGTTCATCCACAAATGCTCAAGATTAAAAGCACTGGTCACTTAGTAGCATGAGGTGACCTTGATCTCTCTCAGTGATAGTACTATTTTAGAGATCACACCTACCATGGTCCTGTTCAATGAATTGCATATGCACTAATGAGATAAATCCGAGAAAGTCCTCCCATGACTTAGGTAAGTCACCCTGAATACAGGAGAGTCTCTCATTATAACTTATACCAAGATGAAGTGCCCAGCTCCATCCCTCAGTTATGAACAAATATGTTGTTTCCAGTGTCCATGAATTAGACCTATCTGTGTGTAGACACTACACACCTAATTCATTTACTAGAAACAATGGGCCTTACACAACCATACATATATACATGTTTAAAGAGAAAAGAGTCATTCCATTAAATAATCAGTAAATATCTAGTAACAAAAGATGAGAGTGCAGCTAGTGGGCTTTAGGGCACACACCAATCCCAACAAACTCCCACTTGCACTAAAGATCACTACTTCCTAACCTAACACCCATAGACTCAACATGAGAAGTAAAGACTTTCTCAGTAAGAGTCTTAGTGAATGGGTCAGCTAAGTTATTCGCTGAAGCATTATGTTCCACCACTATTTCTCCATCCTGAATGAATTCCCGGATCAAGTGGTACTTTCTCTGAATGTGCTTGCTTTTCTTGTGATTCTTGGGCTCTTTGCCCTGTGCTACAGCACCAATGTTGTCGCAGTACATGACAATCGGTTTTTGCACTGCAAGAACAACTCCCAATTCCAATAGGAATTTTCTGAGCCATACTGCTTCCTTCGCAGCTTCCGATGCCGCCACATACTCTGCTTCCATGGTAGAATTAGCAGTACAGGATTGCTTGACACTTCTCCATGATATAGCCCCTCCTGACAGAGTAAAGACATATCCCGAAGTAGACTATCTGGCATCTCTATCAGATTGGAAATCAGAGTCTGTATACGCCAAAAGCGTTAGATCATCTGCTCGAAAGGTTAGCATATAATCTTTCATTCTCCGAAGATACTTGAATATATGCTTAACAGCTGTCCGATGCATAGGTCCAGGGTTTGACTGATATCTGCTAACCATGCCAACGACAAAGCAAATATCTGGTCTAGTACATAACATAGCATACATGAGGCTTCCAACAGCGGATGCATATGGAACTCTCCTCATGCTCTCTATCTCTTCAGATGTCTTTGGACATTGATCTCGAGACATTGGTACTCCATGTCTAGAAGGTAGGAGGCCCTTCTTGGAGTCATGCATGTTAAACTTGACCAATATCTTCTCAATGTATGAAGATTGGGATAGGGCTAACATCTTATTCTTGCGATCACGCAAAAGCTTGATCCCTAAGATATAGCCGGCCTCACCCAAATCCTTCATCTGAAATTGAGAGGATAACCAAACCTTTGTGGATGACAATATACCTACATCATTTCCAATGAGCAATATGTCATCTACATACAGAACCAAAAATGCAACTGCTTTTCCACTTCCTTTCTTATACACACATGGTTCATCAATGTTTTGATCAAAGCCAAAGAATTTGACTGCCTGATTAAACTTGATGTTCCATGCTCTAGATGCTTGGTTAAGTCCATAAATGGACTTCTTAAGTTTACAAACCATGTTATCTTGGCCACTAGCAATGAAACCCTCTGGTTGCATCATATAGATGCATTCGTCAAGACTTCCATTAAGAAAAGCTGTCTTGACATCCATTTGCCATATCTCATAGTCATAATGACATGCGATGGCCATGAGAATCCTTATGGACTTAAGCATAGCCACTGGTGAAAAGGTTTCCTCATAATCGATACCCTCTTTCTGAGTATATCCTTTCGCCACCAGTCTTGCTTTGAAGGTTTCCACCTTCTGAAAGAAACTGCGATTCAGATCTGAATTAGCGGAAGACATTCATGGCTAATTTGTAACATGACAGATTTTTTAAAAATCTGATTTGGGCAGCATAAATCAGCCATATAGATCGCATGAGAACTCCATGAATTCATGACCAACAAGTGTATAATTAAAGGAGAATGAAGAAGACTATTACCTCGAAGATTTGTAGACTTCAAATCTCTGAAAAAATATATCCAAAGGCCCAAACTCAGACTTGCAATTAGCAAACAAGTTGCTGGAATTTTCTGCAGTAGTGTTGCCTTTGATCTTTTCCTCTATCTCACTTCCAAATCTGATTGGCTAAGATGGTGGGATCTTAATCTAGGAATTGAGAACTATTTCTCCATGGAAAAATCTCAGACCTTAAGCTTTCTTCAATGAAGAATAAAAGCACCCAAGGCTGGACGTGTGGGACTCCTAGGAAGCTATCATAGTGTTGGACGTCCAAGGGCTTGTTGGTTTCTTTTATAGAAACTTTGAGAAAATCTTTCCTAAAAGTTTATCTCTTCTAATTCTCATTGATGTCCAAAAAGGAAAGATTTATTTCCTTTAAGAAACACTCTAATTAGAAAAGGAAACTAAAAAGAACTTCCCATGCAATTAGTAATCCTAGTTATACAACGCTTACTAATTTTAAGTTCCTAATCCAAAAAGGAAACTTTCTCATAGGAATACTAATCCAAAGAGGAGTCCAATCTTTCAAGTAGAGAGACCTACTCAAAATTGGAAACCTTACCCATGGAAATCCTATTATGGACGTCCCACATATTAATGCACACCATGGCCCACATATAATTTATCTAGAATTAAATTCATGTATGCCATCAAAGGCCTATTTGAATTTAAACTCAAAATTATTTTTCCACTAAAATAATTCATCCTTATCTTAAACATTTTAGGAAACCATGCCAATCTTGGTAAGTGACTAGAGAAGGGACCAAAAGACATATTTGCCATTGGCTCCCAAAATGACCAAAATGTCCATGCTAAACCCATAGCAACATTAAGACCATTTTAACCTTAACTCATTCCACTAAAGAGTTTTAGTTGAACTCCAAGGACAAATATATAATATAATAAGCTCGTCATAAAATGACGGTTGTCTTCGACCTACTAAGTGTAATGACCTGAATGCCCCTCTATGTAACATCCATAATCGAGTCAGGTTATCACATGTACTATCAACCTTCCCGATTACATCTAAACCTTAGAACTTCATATCCTTAAACATAATCATCATTCGAATATCATTCTCTTGATCCAGGGAGCGACCCACAAGTTCAATATCCATATGGAACATCCATATACTAAGATCTTAGATTTTGATGATTAATCGGATAATTCTAAGGGGACGATTATTCCATCATCAGATGGCATAGATTCTATATTGCATCTGGAAGTCCCAACTAATCAAGTCCGAGTACCCAAAACACAGAGCCGTTGACCCATGAAAAGAATCTCACCCATAGTGAATTAAAGCACAAGAACTTGACTTCGTCAGTTCATCCACAAATGCTCAAGATTAAGAGCACCGGTCACTCAAGTAGCATGAGGTGACTTGATCTCTCTCTGTGATAGTACTATTTTAGAGATCACACCTACCATGGTCCTGTTCAATGGATTGCATATGCACTAATGAGATGAATCCGGGAAAACCCTCCCATGACTTAGGTAAGTGACCCTGAATACAAGAGAATCTCTCATTATAACTTATACCAAGATCAAGTGCCCAACTCCATCTCTCAGTTATGATCAAATATGATGTTTCAAGTGTCCATGAATTAGACCTATCTGTGTGTAGACACTACACACCTAATTCATTTACTAGAAACAATGGGCCTTACACAACCATACAGATATACATGTTTAAGCATAAAAGAGTCATTCCATTAAATAACCAATAAATATCCAGTAACAAAAGATGAGAGTGTAGCTAGTGGGCTTTAGGGCATACACCAATCCGAACAAACTCCCACTTGCACTAAAGATCACTACTTCCTAACCTAACACCCATAGACTCAACATGAGAAGTAAAGACTTTCTAAGTAAGAGTCTTAGTGAATGGGTCAGCTAAGTTATTCGCTGAAGCAATATGTTCCACCACTATCTCTCCATCCTGAATGAATTCCCGGATCAAGTGGTACTTTCTCTAAATGTGCTTGCCTTTCTTGTGATTCCTGGGCTCTTTGCACTGTGCTACAGCACCAGTGTTATCGCAGTACATGCTAATCGGTTTATGCACTACAGGAACAACTCCAAATTCCAACAGGAATTTTCTGAGCCTTACCGATTCCTTTGCAGCTTCTGATGCTGCCACATACTCTGCTTCCATGGTAGAATCAGCTATACAGGATTGCTTGACACTTCTCCATGATATAGCCCCTCCTGACAAAGTAAAGACGTACCCAGAGGTAGACTTTCTGGCATCACTATCAGATTGGAAATCAGAGTCTGTATACGCCAATGGCGTTAGATCATCTGCTCGAAAGGTTAGCATATAATCTTTCGTTCTCCGAAGACACTTGAATATATGCTTAACAGCTGTCCAATGCATAGGTCCAGGGTTTGAATGATATCTTCTAACCATGCCAACGGCAAAGCAAATATCTGGTCTAGTACATAACTTAGCATACATGAGGCTTCCAACAGCAGATGCATATGGAACTCTCCTCATGCTCTCTATCTCTTCAGATGTCTTTGGACATTGATCTCGAGACAGTGGTACTCCATGTCTAGAAGGTAGGAGGCCCTTCTTGGAGTCATGCATGTTAAACTTGACCAATATCTTCTCAATGTAAGAAGATTGGGATAGGGCTAACATCTTATTCTTGCAATCACGCAAAAGCTTGATCCCTAAGATATAGCTGGCCTCACCCAATTCCTTCATCTGAAATTGAGAGGATAACCAAACCTTTGTGGATGAGAATAAACCTACATCATTTCCTATGAGTAATATGTCATCTACATACAGAACCAAAAATGCAACTGCTTTTCCGCTTCCTTTCTTATACACACATGGTTCATCAATGTTTTGATCAAAGCGAAAAGATTTGACTGCCTGATTAAACTTGATGTTCCATGCTTTAGATGCTTGCTTAAGTCCATAAATGGACTTCTTAAGTTTACAAACCATGTTATCTTGGCCACTAGCAATGAAACCCTCTGGTTGCATCATATAGATGCATTCGTCAAGACTTCCATTAAGAAAAGCTGTCTTGACATCCATCTGTCATATCTCGTAGTCATAATGACATGTGATGGCCAAGAGAATCCTTATGGACTTAAGCATAGCCACTGGTGAAAAGGTTTCCTCATAATCGATACCCTCTTTCTGAGTATATCCTTTCGCCACCAGTCTTGCTTTGAAGGTTTCCACCATCCCATCCACTCCACTCTTTCTCTTGTAGATCCACTTGCACCCTATGGGTTTAATTCCTTCAGGTGCATCTACAAGTTCCCAGACTTGATTGGAATACAAAGAATCCATTTCAGATTTCATTGCTTGCTGCCACATGTCAGCATCTATATCCGTTACTGCTTCATCGTAACTAGTAGGATCCTCAACCAGATCTTCAGAGTCTGTCTTAAAAGACACTCCTAGATATCTTTCTGGCTGTCTAGAAATTCTCCCACTACGACGAGGCTCCGGAGTGTTTAAAGGAATATCTTGTTCATCTACTATCTCAGGATCTGGTACAGATGTTATAGGAGATCCCGGAAGAATCTCCTCAAGGGTTTCTTTACAACTAAGCTCTTGGTGCATCATACAATCATCCTCCAAGTACCTAACATGAGTGCTGATGAGCACTTTTTGCTCCTTTGGATGATAAAAGATGCCACCTCTGGTTCCCTTAGGATACCCAATGAAGTAGCACATTTCTGATCTGGGTTCCAGCTTGGTAGCTTTATCATTCAGTACATAGGCTGGACAACCCCAAATGTGGATATGTCTTAAACTAGGTTTTCGACCTGTCCACATTTCTTGCGGTGTCCTAGGTACTTATTTAGAAGGTACCAGATTTAAAATGTATGCTGCTGCTTCTAGGGCATATCCCCAAAAAGATATAGGTAGGGTTGCATGACTCATCATGGACCTTACCATATCAAGAAGGGTACAGTTTCTTCTCTCTGCTACACCATTTTGCTGGGGTGTACCCGGTGCAGACAACTGAGACACAATCCCATGTTGTGTGAGGTACTCCTTGAACTCTCCCAGGAGGTACTCGCCACCCTCGATCAGATCGAAGGGCGTTGATATGTTTCCCTAGTTGTAGCTCCGCCTCAGCCTTGAATTGCTTGAACTTATCAAACGCCTCAGACTTGCGTCGCATTAAGTATACATATCCATACCTAGAGTAATCATCAGTGAAGGTGATGTAATACTCATACCCTCCTCGAGCCGGTTTGTTCATAGGACCACACACATCAGTCTGAATCAATCCTAACAACTCCTTTGACCTTAGTCCCTTTCCAGAGAATGACCGTTTGGTCATCTTTCCCTTGAGACAAGATTCGCACTGAGGAAAAGGTTCGAAATCTAATGAGCTTAAAGGCCCATCTTCTACCAACCTCTGAATCCGTTTTAGGTTAATGTGACCCAAACGTAAGTGCCAAAGATATGTGTCATTGATTGAAGATACCTTCCTTTTAAGGGAAGTTGAGTTTTCTTATTGTACATTATGCAGTGTGGGAGCAATAGGATATATATAAAATAAGTTATCATGTATTCTACCGGAACATATAATATTTCCATCTCTACTGATATCAATACCAGAATGGAAAGAAACTGAATAATTAAATTCAATGAGTTTGGAAACTGAAATTAAATTCTTCCTCATGTCCGGAACATAGAAAACATTATTTAAAACTAATATCCTATCACATGGAAAATGTAAGGTAACAACTCCTACTGCAACTGCCCAAACTTTAGCTCCAGTTCCGACTCTAAAGGCAAACTCTCCTTTCTCAATTCTCTGCATTATCTGAAACCCCTGCAATGAATTGCAGATATGATTAGTGGCTCCTGAGTCTACTATCCATGAGTCAGTAGAATCAACCACTAGACAAGTTTCAATGTAGTATGAAAAAGATGTACCTTTCTTAACTGAGGCCAGGAACTTGGGACAATCTTTCTTCCAATGACCTTTGAGGCCACACTTGAAGCATTTCTCTTTGGGCTTTCCATCTGTACCCTTGTCCTTCTTATTGCCAGCATTGTCCTTTTTCTGCCCTTTTCCCTTATTCTGCTTCTTCTTGAACTTCTTCCCTTTCGGGTTTAGTTTAGAGGAAGACTGGAAAAAATGAGCTTGGGCTTTGGGCTTCATGATAGCCTCTGCCGCCTGGAGTTCTTTCATTAGCTCAGGTAGAGTCATGTCCATCTTGCTCATACTGAAATTGAGCTTGAACTGATTGAAAGAATCCAGCAGAGTTTCAAGAATCATGTCAGTTTGACTCCCTGCATCAATCTCAGCCCCTAGAATCTCAGCTTCATTGAAACAATCCATCAGCTTGAGCATATGCTCTCTGACAGGTGTTCCCTCAGCCATCCTAGCATTCATGATAGTCCTCATAGCAGCTTGCCTAGCTGGCCTGCTCTTGTCTGCGAACATCTCAGATAAGGACATCATGATTTCATAGGCCGTGTCCATATGCTCGTGCTGTGTTTGCAACACGTTGGACATGGAAGCGAGCATGTAGCATTTAGCCATGCTATTCGCTTTCTTCCATTTCCTCTCAGCCTCTCGCTGGTCATCAGTAGAATTAGCATCAATATCGGGACAGTTTTCCAGCAAGACATACTTGCACTCCTCAGCTGTGAGTACTATGTCAAGATTTCTTTTCCAATTTACGTAGTTAGGGCCAGTCAGTTTGTTCTCATGAAGAATGCACATCAGCGGACTAAAAGAATCTTTACCCATCTCTTTCTGGATATAAAACGGTTTATAATTAGACATGCAGTATATATGTAATATGCATATGGTGCTTGTTACAAAAGGAAAAACAAAGCACAAAAACTTTTAACATTATTCAACCCCAATCATAATGTATCAGTGTTTCAACCTCCTCATAGACCCTCCATCGAAGGGATGGCCGAGCCTACAGTCACGTTGAATTAAGGCATACTTATTTGGATTATCACTATCTGGATACACATCCAGTGGTAGTCCAATCACTGATTGGTTTGGCCTCATATGACAAATAATCTTTAACTCCTAGGGAGAGCTTATTACCATCTTATGTCAAGTGTATAACCATCTCTTATAAAATTTCCTAGAATGTCTATGATTAAGTCTTCCGAAGGGAAGAGACTTTTATCCATCCTAGAAGTGACCTTTAGTAAAGAGCTCCACCGAAGGGATGGCCGCTCCCACCAACACTGCATTGACATTCTATAGAAGTGATCTTTAGTAAAGAACTCCACCGAAGGGATGGCCGCTCCTACTAACACCTCATTACGAATATTCACATTAGTTCACCCATTAACCCATCAAAGCGGTCTTTAGTTAAAGAACTCCACCGAAGGGGTGGCCGCTCCTACTAACACCTTAATGAGATAACATGAACCGAAAATGGAAGGCCGTGGGGTCTTTCCTAAACCCCTCTCCCACTTGATTATTTATCACTAGGGTTTATACTTTTTGACCTTTACATTGTTTTACTCAAAAGCTCTTTTTAAATCTAGCAAACTTGGTTAATTAAATTCATGACTTAATGACTTAAGTCACCTTAAAAATAAATAACCTTTGCTTTAAAACATTTGAGAAAATCCCTTTAAAGAATCAAAAACCTATCTTGGGTTATGGAAACCCATAGGTAGCATCTAATTAGATTTTAGTTTAGCCTCTTTTGGAAACCAAGGGTACCAAGATAAACTAAACCCTATCCAATTTTAAACCTTAGACAAAATAGAAGGTGCTGGTCTAAGTCCCATTTAAAACAATTTGCCAAACTAAAAACAATCTAATACAAAAAGATGGCCAATTTTAGAACCTAATGGTGGCCATGTTTCTAGGTGACAATTATAGCAATTATATAAAGCATTCATCCATGCATTCCATATATAAAAGCAATAAAAGTATGCAATCCTTGATGGCTCCCTGCTCTTCGGACTTGTAGTCTTTATCGAACTAGACATCAAAAATAGATCTCATCTTTCACCAAGAAGTCTTGTCTCCTCCACCACTAAGGAATCCGGTTACTTGTGACCTTTCTTGAAACTTTCTTCTTCTTGCTTGTTCCAATAATTAAATTTATACAAGCAAACCCATAAAAAACAAAACCCAAATTATATTGGAGATACCTATGCCTTTCAAGAAAGCTTAGATCAAGACTAGTTGGAATAAAAGTAAAGAAAGAATTACAACTTCCTATGATTGCTAAACGTGCAATCGTACACTTTCAACCTATTGAAAAAACATCCAAATCCACATAACAATCATGTGAACCATCAAGGATGTAATACATGGCTGCAAACAAAGAGGTTAGTGCATGCAAACACACTATGTGCATCATTAAACAAATCTGGAAAATAAATTCCAGCAATGTTAATGAAACTTGCACACAACATGCATCACAACATAACTTTAGTAGGGTGCCACCATACCCATAATCAATCTAGGATTAATTATACACAACATGGGATCATGATTTCACATGGAGTGGCTCTGATACCACTGAAAGAAACTGCGATTCAGATCTGAATTAGCGGAAGACATTCATGGCCAATTTGTAACATGACAGATTTTTTAAAAATCTGATTTGGGTAGCATAAATCAGCCATATAGATCGCATGAGAACTCCATGAATTCATGACCAACAAGTGTATAATTAAAGGAGAATGAAGAAGACTATTACCTCGAAGATTTGTAGACTTCAAATCTCTGAAAAAATAGATCCAAAGGCCCAAACTCAGACTTGCAATTAGCAAACAAGTTGCTGGAATTTTCTGCAGTAGTGTTGCCTTTGATCTTCTCCTCTATCTCACTTCCAAATCTGATTGGCTAAGATGGTGGGATCTTAATCTAGGGATTGAGAACTATTTCTCCAAGGAAAAATCTCAGACCTTAAGCTTTCTTCAATGAAGAATAAAAGCACCCAAGGCTGGACGTGTGGGACTCCTAGAAAGCTATCATAGTGTTGGACGTCCAAGGGCTTGTTGGTTTCTTTTATAGAAACTTTGAGAAAACCTTTCCTAAAAGTTTATCTCTTCTAATTCTCATTGATGTCCAAAAAGGAAAGATTTATTTCCTTTAAGAAACACTCTAATTAGAAAAGGAAACTAAAAAGAACTTCCCATGCAATTAGTAATCCTAGTTATACAACACTTACTAATTTTAAGTTCCTAATCCAAAAAGGAAACTTTCTCATAGGAATACTAATCCAAAGAGGAGTCCAATCTTTCAAGTAGAGAGACCTACTCAAAATTGGAAACCTTACCCATGGAAATCCTATTATGGACGTCCCACATATTAATGCACACCATGGCCCACATATAATTTATCTAGAATTAAATTCATGTATGCCATCAAAGGCCTATTTGAATTTAAACTCAAAATTATTTTTCCACTAAAATAATTCATCCTTATGTTAAACATTTTAGGAAACCATGCCAATCTTGGTAAGTGACTAGAGAAGGGACCAAAAGACATATTTGCCATTGGCTCCCAAAATGACCAAAATGTCCACGCTAAACCCATAGCAACATTAAGACCATTTTAACCTTAACTCATTCCACTAAAGAGTTATAGTTGAACTCCAAGGACAAATATATAATATAATAAGCTCGTCATAAAATGACGGTTGTCTTCGACCTACTAAGTGTAATGACCTGAATGCCCCTCTATGTAACATCCATAATCGAGTCAGGTTATCACATGTACTATCAACCTTCCCGATTACATCTAAACCTTAGAACTTCATATCCTTAAACATAATCATCATTCGAATATCATTCTCTTGATCCAGGGAGCGACCCACAAGTTCAATATCCATATGGAACATCCATATACTAAGATCTTAGATTTTGATGATTAATCGGATAATTCTAACGGGACGATTATTCCATCATCAGATGGCATAGATTCTATATTGCATCTGCACGTCCCAACTAATCAAGTCCGAGTACCCAAAACACAGAGCTGTTGACCCATGAAAAGAATCTCACCCATAGTGAATTAAAGCACAATAACTTGACTTCGTCAGTTCATCCACAAATGCTCAAGATTAAGAGCACCGGTCACTCAGTAGCATGAGGTGACTTGATCTCTCTCTGTGATAGTACTATTTTAGAGATCACACCTACCATGGTCCTGTTCAATGGATTGCATATGCACTAATGAGATAAATCCGAGAAAGTCCTCCCATGACTTAGGTAAGTCACCCTGAATACAAGAGAATCTCTCATTATAACTTATACCAAGATGAAGTGCCCAGCTCCATCTCTCAGTTATGAACAAATATGATGTTTCAAGTGTCCATGAATTAGACCTATCTGTGTGTAGACACTACACACCTAATTCATTTACTAGAAACAATGGGCCTTACACAACCATACATATATACATGTTTAAGCATAAAAGAGTCATTCCATTAAATAACCAATAAATATCCAGTAACAAAAGATGAGAGTGCAGCTAGTGGGCTTTAGGGCATACACCAATCCCAACACCTTCCCATCCACTCCTCTCTTCCTCCTGTAGATCCACTTGCACCCTATGGGTTTAATCCCTTCAGGTGCATCTACAAGTTCCCAGACTTGATTGGAATACAAAGAATCCATTGCAGATTTCATCGTTTGCTGCCACATGTCAGCATCTATATCCGTTACTACTTCATCATAACTAGTAGGATCCTCAACCAGATCTTCAGAGTCTGTCTTAAAAGACACTCCTAGATATCTTTTTAGCTGTCTAGAAATTCTCCCACTACGACGAGGCTCCGGAGTGTTAGAAGGAATATCTTGTTCATCTACTGTCTCAGGATCTGGTACAGATGTTATAGGAGATCCCAGAAGAATCTCCTCAAGGGTTTCTTTACAACTAAGATCTTGGTGCATCATACAATCATCCTCTAAGTACCTAGCATGAGTGCTGATAAGCACTTTTTGCTCCTTTGGATGATAAAAGATGCCACCTCTCGTTCCCTTAGGATACCCAATGAAGTAGCACATTTCCGATCCGGGTTCCAGCTTGGTAGCTTTATCATTCAGCACATAGGCTGGACAACCCCAAATGTGGATATGTCTTAAACTCGGTTTTCAACCTGTCCACATTTCTTGCGGTGTCCTAGGTACTGATTTAGAAGGTACCAGATTTAAAATGTTTGCTGTTGCTTCTAGGGCATATCCCCAAAAAGATATTTGTAGGGTTGCATGACTCATCATGGACCTTACCATATCAAGAATGGTACGGTTTCTTCTCTCTGCTACACCATTTTGCTGGGGTGTACCCGGTGCAGACGACTGAGACACAATCCCATGTTGTGTGTGGTACTCTTTGAACTCACCCAGGAGGTACTCGCCACCTCGATCAGATCGAAGGGCTTTGATATGTTTCCCTAGTTGTAACTCCGCCTCAGCCTTGAATTGCTTGAATTTATCAAACGCCTCAGACTTGCGTCGCATTAAGTACACATATCCATACCTAGAGTAATCATCAGTGAAGGTGATGTAATACTCATACCCTCCTCGAGCCGATTTGTTCATAAGACTACACACATCAGTGTGAATCAATTCTAACAACTCCTTTGCCCTTAGTCCCTTTCCAGAGAATGACCTTTTGGTCATCTTTCCCTTGAGACAAGATTCGCACTGAGGAAAATGTTCGAAGTCTAATGAGCTCAAAGGCCCATCTTCTACCAACCTCTGAATCCGTTTTAGGTTAATGTGACCCAAACGTAAGTGCCAAAGATATGTGTCATTGATTGAAGATACCTTTCTTTTAAGGGAAGTTGAGTTTTCTTGTTATACATTATGCAGTGTGGGAGCAATAGGATATATATAAAATAAGTTGTCATGTATTCTACCGGAACATATAATATTTCCATCTCTACTGATATCAACACAAGAATGGAAAGAAACTGAATAATTAAATTCAATTAGTCTGGAAACTGAAATTAAATTCTTCCTCATGTCCGGAACATAGAAAACATTATTTAAAACTAATATCCTATCACATGGAAAATGTAAGGTAACAACTCCTACTGCAACTGCCCAAACTTTAGCTCCAGTTCCAACTCTAAAGGCAAACTCTCCTCTCTCAATCTTCTGCATTATCTGAAACCCCTGCAATGAATTGCAGATATGATTAGTGGCTCCTGAGTCTACTATCCATGAATCAGTAGAATCAACCACAAGACAAGTTTCAATGTAGTATGAAAAAGATGTACCTTTCTTAACTGAGGCTAGGAACTTGGGACAATCTTTCTTCCAATGACCTTTGAGGCCACACTTGAAGCATTTCCCTTTGGACTTTCCATCTATACCCTTGTCCTGGTATTGTCCTTTTTCTGTCCTTTTCCCTTATTATGCTTCTTCTTGAACTTCTTCCCTTTCGGGTTTAGTTTAGAGGAAGACTAGAAAAAGTGAGCTTGGGCTTTGGGCTTCATGATAGCCTCCGCCGCCTGGAGTTCTTTCATTAACTCAGATAGAGTCATGTCCATCTTGCTCATATTGAAATTGAGCTTGAACTGATTGAAAGAGTCCGGCAGAGTTTCGAGAATCATATCAGTTTGACTCTCTGCTCAATCTCAGCCCCTAGAATCTCAGCTACATTGAAACAATCCATCAGCTTGAGCATATGTTCTCTGACAGGTGTTCCCTCAGCCATCCTAGTATTCATGATAGTCCTTATAGCAGCTTGCCTAGCTGGCCTGCTTTTGTCTGCGAACATCTCAGACAAGAACATCATGATTTCATAGGCTGTGTCCATATGCTCGTGCTGTGTTTGCAACACGTTGGACATGGAAGCGAGCATATAGCATTTCGCCATGCTATTCGCTTTCTTCCATTTCCTCTCAGCCTCTAACCGGTCATCAGTAGAATTAGCATTAATATCAGGACAGGTTTCCAACAAGACATACTTGTACTCCTCAGCAGTGAGTACTATGTCAAGATTTCTCTTCCAATCTACGTAGTTAGGGCCAATCAGTTTGTTCTCACGAAGAATGCACATCAACGGACTAAAGGAATCTTTACCCATCTCTCTCTGGATATAAAACGTTTTATAATTAGACAAGCAGTATATATGTAATATGCATATGGTGCTTGTTATAAAAGGAAAAACAAAGCACAAAACTTTTTACATTATTTAACCCTAATCATAATGTATCAGTGTTTCAACCTCCTCATAGACCCTCCATCGAAGGGATGGCCAAGCCTACAATCACGTTGAATTAAGGTATGCTTATTTGGATTATCACTATCAGGATACACATATCCAGTGGTAGTCCAATCACTGATTGGTTTGGCCTCATATGACAAATAACCCTTAACTCCTAGGGAGAGGTCATTACTGTCTTATGTCAATTGTCTTACCATCTTTTATGAAATTTCCCAGAATGTCTATGACTCAAGTCCACCGAAGGGAAGTGACTTTTATCCATTCTAGAAGTGAACTTTAGTAAAGAGCTCCACCGAAGGGATGGCCGCTCCCACCAACACTTCATTGACATTCTATAGAAGTGATCTTTAGTAAAGAACTCCACCGAAGGGATGGCCGCTCCTACTAACACCTCATTGCGAATATTCACATTAGTTCACCCATTAACCCATCAAAGCGGTCTTTAGTAAAGAACTCCACCGGAGGGGTGGCCGCTCCTACTAACACCTTAATGAGATAACATGAACCAAAATGGAAGGCCGTGGGGTCTTTCCAAAGACCCCTCTCCCACTTGATTATTTATCACTAGGGTTTATACTTTTTGACCTTTACATTGTTTACTCAAAAACTCTTTTAAATCTAGAAAACTTGGTTAATTAAATTTATGACTCAATGACTTGAGTCATCTTAAAAATAAATAACCATTGCTTTAAAACATTTGAGCAAATCCCTTAAAAGAGTCAAAGACCTAACTTGGGTTATGGAAACCCATAGGTAGCATCTAATTAGATTTTAGTTTAGCCTCTTTTGGAAACCAAGGGTACCAAGATAAACTAAACCCTATCCAATTTTAAACCTTAGACAAAATAGACGGTGCTGGTCTAAGTTCCGTTTAAAATAATTTGCCAAACTAAAAACAATCTAATATAAAAAGATGCCAATTTTAGAACCTAATGGTGGCCATGTTTCTAGGTGACAATTATAGCAATTATATAAAGCATTCATTGATGCATTCCATATATAAGAGCAAATAAAAGTATGCAATCCTTGATGGCTCCCTGCTCTTCGGACTTCTAATCCTTATTGAACTAGGATATCAAAAATAGATCTCATCTTGCACCAAGAAGTCTTGTCTCCTCCACCACTAGGGAGTCCGGTTACATGCAACATTTCTTGCTTGAAACTTTCTTCTTCTTGCTTGTTCCAATAAATTAAATTTATACAAGCAAAACCCATAAAAACAAAACCCCAAATTACATTGGAGATGCCTATGCTTTTTAGGAAAGCTTACATCAAGACTAGTTGGAATACAAGTAAAGAAAGAATTACAACTTCATATGATTGCTAAACGCGCAATCGTACACTTTCCAACTAATGAAAAAAAAAACCATCCAAATCCACATAACAATCATGCGAACCATCAAGGATGCAATACATGGCTGCAAACAAAGAGGTTAGTGCATGCAAACACACTATGTACATCATTAAACAAATCTGGAAAATAAATTCCAGCATTGTTAATGAAACTTGTACACAAAATGCATCTAAATATAACTTTAGTAGGGTGCCACCATGCCCATAATCAATCTAGGATTAATTAAACCCAACATGGGATCATGAATTCACATGGAGTGGCTCTGATACCACTGAAAGAAACTGCGATTCAGATCTGAACATCACTAGGAGAAGACGTTCATGGCTGATTTTAAACATGACAGATTTTTCAAAATCTGATTTGGGCAGCATAAATCAGCCATAGTGATCGCAAAAGAACTCCATGAATTCATGACCAACAAGTGTATAATTAAAGGAGAATCAAGAAGACTATTACCTTGAAGATTTGTGGACATCAAATCTCTAAAAAAATAGATCCAAGGAGTTGAACTCAGACTTGCAATTACCAAACAACTTGCTGGAATTTTCTGCAGTAGAGTTGCCTTTGATCTTCTTCTCTATCTCACTTCCAAATCTGATTGGCTAAGACGGTGGGATCTTAATCTAGGGATTTGAGAACTATTTTCTGTGGAAAAATCTCAGACCTCAAACTTTCTTCAATGAAGAAGAAAGAACTAGAGGGCTGGACGTGTGGGACTTGTCTCTTTCTATGTTGGACGTCCAAGGTGAAGCCTCCTTCCTTTTTATAGAAACTTTTGGAATCCTTTCCTAAAAAGTCATCTCTTCTAATTCTCATAGATGTCCTAAAAGGAAAGTATAATCTAAAGATTTATTTCCTTTTAGAAACACTCCAATTAGAAAAGGAAACTAAGGAACATCCCACAAACTTTGGCAATTAGTAATCCTAGTTACACAATCACTTACTAATTTAACGTTTCCAATTCAAAAAGGAAATTTTCTTATAGGAATACTAATCCAAAGAGAAGTCCAACCTTCCAAGTAGGGAGACCTAATCAAAATTGGAAACCTCACGTTATAGAATTCCCATTATGGACTTCCCATATACTAATGCACACCATGGCCCACAAATAATTTATCTAGAATTAAATTCATGTATGCCATCAAAGGCCTATTTGAATTTAAACTCAAAATTATTTTTCCACTAAAATAATTCAACCTTATGTTATCTAAACATTTTAGGAAACCATACCAATCTTGGAAAGTGACTAGAGAAGGGACCAAAAGACATATTTGCCCTTGGCTCCCAAAATGACCAAAATGTCCATGCTAAACCCATAGCAACATTAAGATCATTTTAACCTTAACTCATTCCACTAAAGAGTTATGGTTGAACTCCAGGAACAAATATATAATATAATAAGCTCGTCAGAAAATGACAGTTGTCTTCGACCTACTAAGTAAAATGACCTAAATGCCCCTCTATGTAACATCCATAATCAAGTCAAGTTATCAGATGTACGACCAACCTTCTTGATTACATCTAAACCTTAGAACTTCATATCCTTAACATAATCATCATCCGGATATCATTCTCTTGGTCCAGGGAGCGACCCACAAGTTCAATATCCATATGGAACATCCATTTACTAAGATCTTAGATTTTATGATTAATCGGATAATTCTAAGGGGACGATCATTCCATCATTAGATGGCGTAGATTCTTTGTTGCATCTGTACGTCCCAACTGATCAAGTCCGAGTACCCAAAACACAGAGCTATTGACCCATCAAAAGAATCTCACCCATAGTGAATTAAAGCACAAGAACTTGACTTCATCAGTTCATCCACAAATGCTCAAGATTAAAAGCACTGGTCACTTAGTAGCATGAGGTGACTTGATCTCTCTCAGTGATAGTACTATTTTAGAGATCACACCTACCATGGTCCTGTTCAATGCATTGTATATGCACTAATGAGATAAATCTGAGAAAGTCCTCCCATGACTTAGGTAAGTCACCGCGAATACAGGAGAGTCTCTCATTATAACTTATACCAAGATGAAGTGCCCAGCTCCATCTCTCAGTTATGAACAAATATGTTGTTTCCAGTGTCCATGAATTAGACCTATCTGTGTGTAGACACTATATACCTAATTCATTTACTAGAAGCAATGGGCCTTACACAACCATACATATATACATGTTTAAAGAGAAAAGAGTCATTCCATTAAATAACCAGTAAATATCTAGTAACAAAAGATGAGAGTGCAGCTAGTGGGCTTTAGGGCACACACCAATCCCAACAAACTCCCACTTGCACTAAAGATCACTACTTCCTAACCTAACACCCATAGACTCAACATGAGAAGTAAAGACTTTCTCAGTAAGAGTCTTAGTGAATGGGTCAGCTAAGTTATTCGCTGAAGCAATATGTTCCACCACTATTTCTCCATCCTGAATGAATTCCCGGATCAAGTGGTACTTTCTCTGAATGTGCTTGCCTTTCTTGTGATTCTTGGGCTCTTTGCACTGTGCTACAGCACCAGTGTTGTCACAGTACATGACAATCGGTTTTTGCACTGCAGGAACAACTCCCAATTCCAATAAGAATTTTCTGAGCCATACTGCTTCCTTCGCAGCTTCCAATGCCGCCACATACTCTGCTTCCATGGTAGAATCAGCAGTACAGGATTGCTTGACACTTCTCCATGATATAGCCCCTCCTGACAGAGTAAAAACATATCCCGAAGTAGACTTTCTGGCATCTCTATCAGATTGGAAATCAGAGTCTGTATACGCCAAAGGCGTTAGATCATCTGCTCGAAAGGTTAGCATATAATCTTTCGTTCTCCGAAGATACTTGAATATATGCTTAACAGCTGTCCAATGCATAGGTCCAGGGTTTGACTGATATCTGCTAACCATGCCAACGGCAGAGCAAATATCTGGTCTAGTACATAACATAGCATACATGAGGCTTCCAACAGCGGATGCATATGGAACTCTCCTCTTGCTCTCTATCTCTTCAGATGTCTTTGGACATTGATCTCGAGACATTGGTACTCCATGTCTAGAAGGTAGGAGGCCCTTCTTGGAGTCATGCATGTTAAACTTGACCAATATCTTCTCAATGTATGAAGATTGGGATAGGGCTAACATCTTATTTTTGCGATCACGCAAAAGCTTGATCCCTAAGATATAGCTGGCCTCACCCAAATCCTTCATCTGAAATTGAGAGGATAACTAAACCTTTGTGGATGACAATATACGTACATCATTTCCAATGAGCAATATATCATCTACATACAGAACCAAAAATGCAACTGCTTTTCCACTTCCTTTCTTATACACACATGGTTCATCAATGTTTTGATCAAAGCCAAAGGATTTGACTGCCTGATTAAACTTGATGCTCCATGCTCTAGATGCTTGATTAAGTCCATAAATGGACTTCTTAAGTTTACAAACCATGTTATCTTGGCCACTAGTAATGAAACCCTCTGGTTGCATCATATAGATGCATTCGTCAAGACTTCCATTAAGAAAAGCTGTCTTGACATCCATTTGCCATATCTCATAGTCATAATGACATGCGATGGCTATGAGAATCCTTATGGACTTAAGCATAGCCACTGGTGAAAAGGTTTCCTCATAATCGATACCCTCTTTCTTAGTATATCCTTTCGCCACCAGTTGCGCGCTTTGAAGGTTTCCACCTTCCCATCCACTCCTCTCTTCCTCTTGTAGATCCACTTGCACCCTATGGGTTTAATCCCTTCAGGTGCATCTACAAGTTCCCAGACTTGATTGGAATACAAAGAATCCATTGCAGATTTCATCGCTTGCTGCCACATGTCAGCATCTATATCCGTTACTGCTTCATCATAACTAGTAGGATCCTCAACCAGATCTTCAGAGTCTGTCTTAAAAGACACTCCTAGATATCTTTCTGGCTGTCTAGAAATTCTCCCACTACGACGAGGCTCCGGAGTGTTAAACGGAATATCTTGTTCATCAACTGTCTCAGGATCTGGTACAAATGTTATAGGAGATCCCGGAAGAATCTCCTCAAGGGTTTTTTTACAACTAAGCTCTTGGTGCATCATACAATCATCCTCTAAGTATCTAGCATGAGTGCTGATAAGCACTTTTTGCTCCTTTGGATGATAAAAGATGCCACCTCTCGTTCCCTTAGGATACCCAATGAAGTAGCACATTTCCGATCTGGGTTCCAGCTTGGTAGCTTTATCATTCAGCACATAGGCTGGACAACCCCAAATGTGGATATGTCTTAAACTTGGGAAATTGGAAATTTTGTACCCTAAAAAAGCAAGATTCATGTCAAGTTTTCTATAGGAAAATCAAGCCAATAAATGTGCAAAAATGACAAGAAAAATACAGGAGAAAAAAAATCAAAAAAATCATCAAAACGACCGCAAAACGGGACAAAAGAGGAAAATTTGTACCCTAAAATGCAAGGATTCTTGTCAAGTTTTCTACAGAGAAATCAAGCCAATGAAAGTGCAAAAATGTCAAGAAAATTACAGGAGAAAAAAAAACAAAAAAATCATCAAAACGACCGCAAAATGGGACAAAAGAGGAAAATTTCCCCCTAGGTCGATGGCAACCCTGGCCCATGGTCGCCGGCGACCATGGAGCCTCGGATCACCGGGTTCACCATGGAAAGGTCCGTTTTCCGTCGTTTTTCATGTTTGGAAGTTTCCAACTCCTGTGATTTTCCAAAATTCATACTTTTGAGGCACCAAATCCCTCGGCATCCGTCAAAATCACGGGTCCATCTTCAAGAGTATCAAAATCAACATTGATCGCCAACTGGTCAAACAAAAAAAGTGTGCTTTATACCCTATCGATCGAGAAATCGATAAGAAAAGATGTCACCGGCCTGCTGTTAGCTATCAATGTCTGAAGTTACATGGTCATCTGATGTTGATCAGCATGTAGATCCATCGATGATCATCGCCGGAAGAATTCCAAAAGACGCGGCACGGCCCGCGACTCTTCAACTGCTCGGCGACAACTTAATGCGATTAATTGACTAGCTTTATTGCAATCATTAATTCATTTATTTGGACAGCCCAATCAGAAGCAAGCATCGAGGAGTTACAAGTCAATTGATTTATGGAATTTAACTCAGGAAACTCCTCCCATCATGGTGATTAAACGTGACTAAATGCCATCAATCTCCACCGGCCAATCAGAAGCCAAGAAAAAAGAGTTACAAAATAAAGAAATAAATCTTGTAACTCCTCCCTTTATGTATCTTTATGACAATTAAGGCTCATAAATCCTCCTAAATGGCTACCTAAAAGCCTATAAATAGGAGAGCATTCTAAAGAATTCCAGATCGGAAGAAAGAGATTGGAAATCTAGAAGATTACAGATAGAAAATCTGAGAGAAAGAAAAAGAGAACTTTGCTAAAGTTTTGCACCGACCACCACTACAAGGTGACAAAAGTCCCTTGGGGGTACCCCTCCCCAAGGTCCTTGCCTTCTCCTTCTGCCTCCAATGGCTTAGACGTGGCTTTTCAGCCCGTTTACTTAGCTTTTTATTGGACATAGGACCTCCTCTTAGTCTTTGTCCACTAAAAATCTGAGGTTATAGCCAAGCCAAGCCAAGCAAATCAAGAGCATCCTCTGTTCTCAACTGCATGGATGATAGCGAAGTCCACACATGGCTTGCGACGGTCAATCTAAACGAGTCCCCCACAATCACCTGAGAAGTTAGATCCTTATTTTGTTGCTTTTCATTGTAGTTTGTATTTTTCTAAAAGAGACAAAAATCACAACTCTAGTATTTCATTATTGATAAGAATTGTAAATCGGCTATAAACGCCAAAAATCGGCTATAAATGTCAAAATCGACTATAAACGCCAAAAATTGGCTATAAATGCCAAAAAATCGCCTTTCACGGCAAATCAAGAAAATGTTTCTTTTCTTAAATATTTATGCAATGGAAAACTTGAAAGAAGTTGATTTCCTTTTTACGTGCGAAGGTCGATCTCTGGATCACCACTTGTAATTCCAAGTAAAAATAAAAAATCTGGCACACCCACTCAAAAAAAATGTTAATGCACGCTTTTGTCCTCTGGGCGTGAAAGGGTCGTACCAAGTGGACTCCCACGTCCGCCGACCTCGGTAGCGCGCCAAGAGCGAAAAATGTAGTCCATCAAGCTAGCACACCCGGTGGGACTAGTTCATTTGAGAACACGATGCTTGGAAATGAAATATTTGCATATCATATCTTTTGCTCTATGCTTATCCTTCTTTTCTGGATTCCTTTGCTACTTTCTAAGTTGGTGGCCTATGTTGTATTTCGCATCTAAAAAAATGAAATGGGGTTTTTTGGAAATTTCTAATTCTATCTTTGAATTTATTTCCACTCTTTCTCTCCAAACAAAAATTCTGATTTCTCAGTTTGGATTCAAAATTGAGAAACTTTGATCCTCTCCTATGGTTCATTGTGCTTGCAGAAATGTTGAGCCTGTTCGAGTTGGAATTTGGGCTATCGTTTCTCTTCGATGAGTTCATTAGAGATCTTAAAAAAAAACAAAAAATCAAATTTCTTGTTTTGGATTCAAAATTGAGAAACTTTGATCCTCACCTATCGTTCATCGTGCTTGCAGAAATGTTGAGCATGTTCGAATAAGGTTTTGGGCCATCGTTTCTCTTCGATGAGTTCATTAGAGATCTAAAAAAAATTTTCAAAAAAAAAAACAAAAAACAAAAAATCAGATTTCTCAGTTTGGATTCAAAATTAAGAACTTTGATCCTCTCCTATCGTTCATTGTGCTTGCAGAAATGTTGAGCTTGTTCGAATAAGGTTTTGGGCCATCGTTTCTCTTCGATGAGTTCATTAGAAATCTAAAAAAGAATTTCAAAAAAAAAATGAAAAAACAAAAAATCAGATTTCTCGGTTTGGATTCAAAATTGAGAAACTTTGATCCTCTCCTATCGTTCATCGTGCTTGTAGAAATGTTGAGCCTGTTCGAATAAGGTTTTGGGCCATCGTTTCTCTTCAATGAGTTTATTTGGGATCTAAAAACAAAGACATAGATCTCTAAGGTTAAACCAATTGCGTTCTTTGATCACAGTTGATTCAAGAAAAGCCTAGTCCGGAGCGTGGAGACAGCTTGACTGTTCTAGGCAAGGGTCCTCCAAACGGGTTCATTAAGTAATCCTACCTTTACCTGGGGGCAATTCTATCAATCGAGATTTCATAAGACCGGGTTAGGAGGCCTATGTGTACTCTCTCGTCTTTTAAATAAAATAAAATCTTTAAAATAAAAAATAAATAAAAAATTAAAAAATTAAAAAAATTTTCAAAAAAAATCTTAAAAAAAAAATTATTCAAAATTCAAAATTCAAAAAAATTAAAAAAAAATCATAAAAAAGAATATTTAAAAAAAAATCTTCAATAAAAAAAATAGAAAAAAAATTTCAAAAAAAATATCTTCAAAAAAAATACTTCCGTCATTTGTGGGTACAGATCTAAGAAATTTTGGTCTCTTCCCTTCTAAGCACTGGTGGTCGCGGAAATCGTTGAGCCCGTTCTAGATTGGAATGCCTTTTGCTCTCTTTGATAAATCCGTTCTTGGCCTTTCAAAAAATAAAAAATAAAAAACTCTCGTCATTTTTGGGTTCAGATCCGAGAAATTATGGTTCTTTCCCTTCTGGGTACTGGCGCTCGCGGAAATCGTTGAGCCCGTATTTGGATTGGAATACCATCTGCTCTCTTTGATGAATCCAATCTTGACCTTTCAAAACAGAGAATCTCATCTCATGGATGCGGTCTCCAAACATTTGTGCCTAGCGGTACTGGTACGCCCTTTCAGGGTCTACTGTATTTGTGACCGGCACATTTGTAACTCCAACCTTATATTCTTCTTACCTCGAGCAAGCTCTGCTTCTCGATAAGTCGAATTTAGGTTCACAATTGCTTCTCGATAAGTCACTGGGACGCTCATTATGGGCTCACCATACTTGCGATCAGAACAATTGTACCCTCTATGGCTTTTTGCCTTCTTCATATTTGCTTGGGTCTTATCCCTCGAGTAATTTGAAAAGACAAAACCATAGAATTTTCCATTTATGATCATTATATTCTTGTGATTACTAATGGATGTGGTCTTGTTTCAGAAATTTTCAAAACTAACAATGGCAGCTTCCTTGACCATTACTTTTGATTAGAGCAAGCACCAACTCATGCTTCAACAGAAGCAAACTATGCACACTTACAAGCGCCCTGTTAGCTGCCGAAGCGTCAACTCCCTCGGCAACTCTCTGAACTCCGGGTCGACCTCGACTCCGCAGACTATCGTCTTTGGGACGCTGTGACCATTCCCACTTCCCGAAGAAGAAACTGCTCCTTCCAAGAAGCAGAAGGTCGCCTCTCAACGTGTCACTACTGTGACACCAAAGGCGAACACAAAAAGCCCGAAGCCCGTGGCACCCCCACGAAGCCTCGACCCACAAACGACCAGGTCTATCCCAAGACTTGGTCCCCAAAACCTTCTCCAAAACAAAGAAGGTCCCAAGCATCCACAAAGCCAGCATACCTGGCCCCACTCAAGGAGAATCAATTCTACCCTCTTGCTTACATGAAAGAGAAGAGACCCGTCTCCCACTTGACAACCAAGTCAACCCAGCATGAGCCGGCTTGTTCCTACAAGCCCAAAATCAAGTCATGCATCACTAGGCCTCTACAAGCACATGCTAAGGCTTACAATCCTGCAGTTCGACCCTTCATCTCTACAGGGGCCGAACTCGAAAAATTCAAAGCCTTGCTGCAACAGGCGAAGGACCGGGTTCGCATCCTATCCTTGCCCAGCTACAAAGAAGACAGGGTTGGCTGTTGTGCCAGAGGGAGCACATCCTTCATTGTCAAAGCCCAGCCAGAGCTGACCGAAGCTCAAATTGCTCGTCGTATATGACGCCGTGCGTCTTATCGACAAAAAAAGACTAGAGAAGAAAAGGACCCAGCTTCCTACACTTTAAGTCTCCAATAAATGGGCCGAAAAAGAAAGACCCGACCAAGTTGCTGCTGTCCATATGGTTGGAAAAAATAGAAGACACCAAAAGTCAGCAGCAAAATCCATGTCCGACGTCCGGTGACCCGCAGCGTCTCCAGGACAAGAAGACAATTAGAAGAATCCCCTGCTCCTTCAAGCCAAGGATGACAGAGTGATCCTTCCTCAAGCTCTTCATCAAAAAGAATGATCCCCAGCTCAGTCACTAGGATAATTTCTTCGTTCGAATCCCGAGGCATGAACGTCCTGGCTACAAGTTTTGAGCCACCACCTCGCAATTCACCTCAAGATGATGCGGTCACACGCATCCAACAGTTGGAACAAGGTCAACAGAGGATTGAAACTCTGATGGAAAACCTTCTCCTCGCCTTCCAAGATCAGGTGAACAATGAACCTCCCCCGAATCTACAAGATGATGAGATAAATGGAGAAGAAATTGAGTCACGCGCCCTTACCAAAAAGGACGTAGGCAGTATCCTCGCCAAAGCAAAAGAAGATGACATATTCAAGGTGCATGGGATCAAGCCACCATATCCCCTACGGATGGACTCGGTCCCGTTCCCCATAAAATTCAAGTATCCTACTCTCCAAACATATACGGGGAAAGGATCAACCAGACAGCACGTTATCTACTTCAAAATCCTGACGGGAGCTTTCGCGGATCAAGATGCACTTAAGATCCGCCTCTTTGCAAGTACCCTAAAAGGTACGGCCTTTGATTGGTACTCCACTCTTCCGGAGGACTCCATCCAAAATGGGCCATGCTAGAGACACGCTTCCTAACTCACTTCAAAGGTGAGGATCATCCTGCTACTATGGCTCAGCTGTGCAGCCTAAAACAGGGGGAGAATGAGTCAACATATGACTTCATTCACAAGTGGAAAGCAATGGAGTACAAATGCTCTGATGTACTGCCACAAGCGTCGCTAGTCGACATCTGCCGAAACAACATGAGAGCTAGAATCTGCTCCATGATCATCGGCAACAAATCAAAGAACCTGGGAGAACTCCTAGAAGCTTCCATGGAGGCTAAAACAGTGATCAAAGACCTCAACACTCAGAAATCATCAAGAAAATAGCCAACTGTCATTGTAACATCTAAACCAAAAAAAAAAAATGAAGTCCTCAATGTGCAAACCAAATCAGCTCCTTAGCCACCAAAGAAAGTTGAAAACAAAGCTGCAGGTAAAAGACCTGAACTCTCAGATGCCTTCAAAGAGTGAGTAAAAAGAAATACCCATTCGATGAAGATGTTGATGAAATCTTCAGGACCCTCGTAGCAAATGGCAAGCTCACCTTGCCTGAACTGAAAAGACAGGGAGGTGTTGGCAAAACCAACGATCCTCGGTACTGTCCATACCACCAAATGATCTCGCATCCTCTCAATCGATGCTTCGTTGTGAGAGAGAATAAACGAGATGTGGAAAAATGGAGTCATCACCTTCGACAAAAACTATGGGTCTGCCTCCGTCAACATGGTGTCATGTGGACAAACATCAAAATCATCGAAGAAGAAGATCATTACTTCCTTCAAGGTGATAAACACAATCCGAGTGTTCGAAGAAATGGTTCCTTACCCGACGCCAGACGAACAACCCATATGGGTACATCCCGATCTCCTAGAAGATGAAAATTGGGAGGTCGTGAAAACAAAGCCTACAGCTCAACAGCGAAGGCAGGCAAGGAAACATCTCCTCAAGCTCATACGGCAAGAGAAGACCCAACCAAAATAAGAAGACCAAGAAAACGCAGAGGACTCCTTTACCGTTTCACTAGAGGCAACAAAAACGTCCCTTCCAGAGACTTCAAAGGGGGGGTAAGAAAGTTCACTCTCAGTGATTTCATGCCACCTCAATTCAAAGAAGCCACGCAGGGGGCATCATACTCTTGCAATTCAGTAGTTGGGTTCTCCATTGATGGATATGAATCCAGCGATACCGATGATGGATTCGAATCCAACTACACCGACGAGTGAGAGGAACCCTTGAAACAGGAGAATATCTCTCCGATGAAGAATGGGTTCCTGAAACTCACCTTATGCCAGTAATCTGGTATAACCCCTTATAGCTACAAGATCCTGGTATGATGATGAAGAGGACTAAGAGGCTGTACAAGAAAATGTTGTTGAACTAGCACCCGTCATTGCACCAGTGGAACCCAACCATGTTGAACCACAAAGAATAGACGAAGAAGAAGCTTTGGCTCCATGCCCGATCTTGAAGAATATGCAAGGATCTTGCAGCGTCTCGCCCTAAAACAAGAGCAAGACCGCGTCAACGAGCTTCCTCGCAATCCAGAGCTGGAAGTCCCTGAAGACCATCAGGTACCTCCTCCCTTAGCTCCTGAAAATGGAGAAAATTGTTGGATAGACGATCCTCTTACATCCGAGGATGAGTCTAACTCCGAGCAGGAAACGTTTCCTGTCAGAGCTTCTTGTAATGTGATAATTTGGGATATAGCTCTTCCGAAGCATCATCTGATGATATCACTTACACTCCGACAACGCCTAGCAATGTATCCTCTGGAGCTACCTCGTCTCACGTGATTTTCACTGAGTCGACACCCACTCGGGTTTCTTCTCATGAGACTGTGACTTTAGGACTCACACTCTTCCCGACTGATCATCATGAAGAATCTCTGGCTATTGATGCTTGGGACGATGAATTGGTCAATAGAGAAGAAGAGTTGCTGGATGCTGTTCAGGACTTGATCCCGGAAATTTCTCCATGCAACACAATCACTGAGGATGCTAACTCTGCTACAGATACATCCTCAGTAAATGAAAAATGACAGCCTCTTGATCCTGAAAACAATCTTCCAAATGAATACCCTTCTCAAGAAGCTCTCGAAGTTGGTAGAGGCACCCGCTCTGGCCGGCACTACCACAAAAATTACAACCAATCTTCCTTTACTTATGTAAATCCTTCGGAAAAACATGTTATAAGCGCCCCTACTGGCAACAATGTTGAACATGCAGGCCCCAAGGAGGCTTTCAAGTATGACTTGATCGAATGTTTCAAGCACATACCCGCATGTCTAAATATCCTAGACTTATTGCGAATGTCTCTGCGCACTCGTGATAACCTCATTTCAGAATTACAAAAACTGAATGAGGATGTCGACAAACATGCCCCGCAAGTCCTCCAAATTGAAATGGACTACCGGGTCAAAAACTCAGAAACTTCATCAAAGGGAGAAAAGAAAAAAACTGAGGGATCATGCATCGAATGCCTTTCGGTTAAAAAAGCAGCTAGTGCAACCATCGTCTTCACAAAGGAAGACCTCCTACTTGGAGAAACAAGGCACAATCGACCCTTGTACTTCACAGGGTACATCAAGGAAATGCCTATGCACAGAGTTCAGATCAACCCAGGTTCTGCACTCAACCTCATCTCCACTTCGGCTCTCGAAGAGTTGGGCATCCCACCCAGCAAGCTGAGCCACACATCTGTATCTATCTTTGGATACGATGGGAGTACTCAAAGGCCTATCTGCAAAATCAGGTTCAAATTGCAAATCGGTGATCTTATCTCTGAAGTCACTTTGTATGCAATAAAAACGCATTCATGCTACAACATCCTTCTCGAACGCCCCTGGATTCACGAGAATGGTGTTGTCCCTTCAACTCTACATCAATGCATCAAGTCTGTTGGCGACAACAGCATGACACATCGAGTCTTTATGGATAGAAAACCCTTCAAAGATAGAGAAGTCCACTTTGTAGACTTGCAGATGTATGAAGGTGAAAAAGAAGAGGAGAAGGAAACAGCACCCTTTGCCGAAAATCTCTAGAAAGATAAAGGCAAAGCTCCTCAACAATCACCGGAATAAAACAAACCATCCAGTAAATCCGAAGAGAGCATTCAAACTCCCTTCATGATCTCCCTCAAACCTTCAAAGCCTTTGGTCATCACGATTAAAGTGAAGAAGGCAAAGCAAAAGCCTGGGGGTAAATTTGTTGTCTCTTTCGTGTCTATCATGCAAGAGACGGATTCGGATTCAGACCCAGAAGACGACACATCATCAAGCCAAGCTAACACTCAGCAAGCTCAGCATGTTCTTACTCTAATGGAGACACCTTTTGACATAGAAGATCCTACGTCAACTTCCTTCATTGTTCCACCAACTTCAGCAAAGGAAAAACCGATCTTCTTCCATAGATCGGATGCTTCTTCATCAAACTCTATGCTTGAACCTTTCCAAAATGAAGGTATGCCTCAACTATCCTTACATAGTCCTATGGCACAAGCTAATATGAAGAAAATGGGCTATGATGCTCAAAACTCAGTCGGTTTGGGAGAAGGCCACGGTATTCTCACGCGATTGGGGCACGCCAGGACCAAAAGCCAGTTGGAAGATTGGAGACTCTACGGCCATGTAGGAAAGTCTTCACATGGGTTAGGGAATGATCCCGACACTCCTTTGAGACAGTTGACACAAAGGCTTAAAAGTCGACTTACCGACTAAGCCTCAACATCTCGTATCCATGAAGACATCGATCTCCCTGGATATCTCTTCAATGAGTCACCTGACAAAAATCCAGGAAGCTCAACCAATTGGTATGATTTCTCTGACGATGAAGAGGAATTGTCCGATGGCACGGACGTGTGGTCTTCTAACCCAGAAAAACCCTCGTCTCCAAAAGAAGTACCTTACTTCGACCCGGTTTCAACAGGCGATTGGGACCATGTCATAACAAGCCTTGAGAAGATCACCGATCAAGAAGACCCATGGAAATGAACAAAACCTTGGTCTGGAAATGCCCTTGAAACCCCTGAGGGTTTCGTTGAGCTGGAAGCCTCCGAAAATATTATGGAGGAACCTCCTTCGAACCTTCCAATAGAAGATCCTGCATCCTACAGCGATCTCATGCCCTTTTGAAGCTTGGGGTATGGACATCATAGGTCCTATTTCTCCCCCTTCAAGCAAAGGTCATTGCTTCATCTTTGCCGCTACGGATTATTTCTCCAAGTGATCAGAAGCATTTGCGCTCAACGAAACACTCTGCAAAATCCTCAAGAAAATGGTCTCCAGTCACAAAAAAGACCGGAGCGAAAAACTGTTTAAAGCTTTATGGGCCTATCAAACCACCGTTCGAGGACTGACCCATAGCACACCATTCTCCTTGGTCTATGGATGCAAAGCCGTTGTACCCTTGGAAGTGCAAATTCCTTCCTTGAGGGTATCTTTGCAAAATGACATGACTCAAGAAAGCAATGTCAAACTGCGACTCCATGAGCTGGACAATCTCGATGAGAGACGACTCGAAGCTTGACAAAACATTGAACTTTACCAAGCACGCATGGCGGGATCTTTCGACAAGAAGGACAGGCAACGCGCCTACAAAAAGGGTGACTTGGTTTTTACGGTAAAAAGACCAATGGTCTTCGCTCACAAGTCCAAAGGCAAGTTTGAGCCAAAATGGGAGGGACCCTACGTCATCAACAAGGTTTTATCCAACGGCACATACGCCCTCCTAAACATGGTGGGTGACAGATGTATGCTGCCTATCAATGGCAAGTTCTTAAAGCGGTACTACCCTTGAAGACTTACCCAACTAGGTAAAAGCAATGCCTTTACGGCCAATACCTATTTCCAGGTACTCGCTCGTCATACCTACTCTTTTTAGAATTTTCATATCAAATGTTGAAATTTCTAGAAATTCAAACAATGCTTACTTTCATCATTTCATTGTTCAAAAATTCCAAGTTTAGGAACATTTCCCTAACTTGACCAGAATCTTCAACCCTTGAACCCAAAATTCAAGGTTTGAAACAAAATCCGGATTCAGGGATTTCCACCCTAGTCCACCCTGCCTTTTACCTCCAAAATGGCTTTAGATCATAACTTACGACCCTCGTGTCTTTAAACAAAAAAAAAGGTTTTAAAAAAAAAACCGCGGGGAAGCGACGCTTAGTCGATACTCGCACAAATCGGAAGAATGAGAACCACGTTCGACACTTCCAAAATCACAGGGAAGCGACATTTTATCGATACTTGCAAAATAATAAAAAAAACCATGGAGACACGACATTTCAGTTGATATCCATAATCCAAATTTCAAAGGTTCGAAAAAACCAAGAAATCATGGAGATGCAACATTGCAGTTGATATCCATAACCCAAAGGTTCGAGAAAACCGTAAATTAAAAAAAAATATGGCGAAACGACATCAAGTCAGTACCCGCAAACCAGAATCTTTGAAAAGCAAGGAAGCGACATTCCATTGATACTTGCACCCAAATCCGCGAGGATGCGACATTCCATCGATACTCGCAACCGAATGAGCAAGGATGCTACATTCCATCGATACTTGCAAGACCATTCAGCAGGGATGCGACTTTTAGTCGATACTTGCATTTTTGAAAACCAAAACCAGCTATAAATGCCACCAAAACTGGCTATCATTGCCACAAAACAAACCAGCTATCAAGTGGGCTGAGGAACGACATTACCATCCTTCTCTGAATTTCTGTGCTTTTTTCTGATCTGGGATCTGTCTTGTTTTTCCGATCCTTTCTTTCTTTGGAATGCTATCCTATTTATAGGCTTTTAGGTAGCTATTTAGGAGGGTTTATGAGCCTTAATTATCATAAAGCAACATAAAGGGAGGAGTTACAAGATTGAATTCTTTATTTTGTAACTCCTTTTTCTTGGCTTCTGATTGGCCGGAGGAGATTGAGGCATTTAATTGCCTTTAATCGCCATAATGGGAGGAGTTTCATGGGTTAAATGCCATGAATCTCTTGACTTGTAACTCTCGGATGCTTGCTTCTGATTGGTCCATCCAAAGAAATGGATTAATGACTGTAATAAAGCTAGTCAATTAATCGCATTAAGTGGTCGCCGAGCAGTTGAAGAGTCGCGGGCCGTGCCACGTCTTTTGGGATTCTTCTGGCGATGATCATCGATGGATCTTTATGTAGATCGACATCGGATGACCATGTAACTTCAGGTGTTGGTTGCCAACAGCGGGTCGGTGCCATCTGTCCTGTCGATTTCTTGATCGGTCGGGTAGAAAGCACACTTTGTTTTGGTTGACTAGTTGGCGATCAATGTTGATTTCGATACTCTTGATGATTAACCCGTGTTTTTGATGGATGTCAGAGGATTTGGTGTCTCAAAAGTATGAAGATTGGAAAATACTAGAGGCCGGATGCTTCGAATCGCGAAAAAACGGCAAAAAATGGGGTTTTCGGGGCCCACCGGGCAATCCCGGGCCCTAGTGTCGCCGGCGACCCTGGCCCAGGGTCGCAGGGGCCTGCGACCCAGGGTCGCAGATTCCCCCCCTTTTTGTCCCATTTTGTGTCCGTTTTTACTGTTTTTCGATTCTTTTTTCTTCTGTATTTTTCCTTAACATTTTTGATCATTTATTGGCCTGATTTCCCTGTAGAAAGCCTGATGAGAATCCTTGCATTTTATTTTGCAAAGTTTCCAATTTTCTGAGAAAGCCGAAGACTTTGTCACGCAAAGCTGCCGATTTTCCGTCAGAAGCTGAAACTGGGTCAAACGATGTCTGAATGACCTGAAATTTGGGGTGAAGCCTACTGAGCAATAAATAAGACCAACCATAGGCTTTTGTTTGAATTTTGAAGCCGTTTGGGGTCCTATCACCAGTAGACTTGCTTTTGTCGCGATGAAGATGTCGCGGTTTGATGTGCGGTCAACCGATGTCCGATTGACTTGAAATTTGACAGGGAACCTATTGGAGTCATTTTAAGATAATCCATAGGCTCTGTCTTGGAAACCATGGTCCTGAGGAGCTTCGCCGCCGAGAGGCCTGATTTGGCTTCCAAGCGTCAAACTATGGTCAAATGTTGTCGAAATGACCTGAAATTTGACGTGTAGCCTTTTGTAAGCATTTTGAAGCCGTCCATGTGCTCAATCTGATGAGTGATGCCCTCGGTGGTTCTCGCCACCGAGAGGCTTGATTTAGCTGTTCGAGGGTTGATGTAGGGTCAAACGTTGTCGGTTTGACTGGGAACTTGACGTGGAGCCTTTTGGAAGTATTTTGAGACCATCCATCGGCTCTGATCGAAGATTTAGTGTCTCCGATGCTTTCGCCGCCGGGAGCTCCTTTTCAGCTGCCGGAGAAGCGAAGTTAGGCCAAATGATTTTGAAATGGCCCGAAACTTTTTGTGTACTCCTCTTTTGGCTGTCTTGAAGGACCTTGCAGTTTTTATTTGATTCTGACAAGATTAGATTTTTTGGAAGTAGCATTGCCTATTTATGGTAGGTTGCGACTTCATGTAGCTCTTTGGATCTTGAAGAGGCAAAGTGACATTTTTGGTGTCAACAAATGCCCCCTCGAGGTACAGCGACGAGTTGCTTAACTTTTGTAGTCGATGTGCCTCGAAGAGATTTTTGAAGGAGAGCCTGTGACTGGACCAAGAGTCTTTGAGCAGTCTTTCTTTTTGGTATTTGTAGCCTTTTGAGCTTCCAGGGGAATTTTATGGTAGTGAAAAGGATCACGTACCATCTCGAGGCAAAGTTTTGAAGATGACATCAGGGATGTGGATTTGGGTTTTGACCTTGTGACCTAACAGGCTATATGTGGCAGGTTAGGGGGTCGGGTTTGGTTTTGACCGTGTGACCCAACAAGCTGTATGTGGAATGTTGGGGGATCAATTTTGGATTTGATCTTGTGACCTAACAGGCTGTATGTGGCAAGTTAGGGGATCAGGTTTTGGTTTTTGGTTTTTTTTTTTTGCGGAATGTCAATTTCAAGATTTGGCTCAATTTGGTAGATGAGGCTGGATGGTTTGATTTTTTGGAAGCTCATGGGGCTTGGAATTCTCTTTTGTATGGTCGAATCAACTCAAAAGAGGCATGGAACCATTTTTGTATGCTCTTGGTAAGAGGGATTTCTCTTTGACTAAAAGCCCAATTTTTTTTTTGTGCCTAGGTGGTCAAACCTGGCTCATATGGGCTAACCCATGGGACCTTAAGCTTTTGAAATGGCTTAGATCTCATATGGTGTCATTTTTGTAAAGGATATCTAAAAATATCTCCTTTGGATAGAGAATATCTAAGAATATCTTTATTTGGAGAGAATCTCTCATGTTCCCTTTATTTTGGGTTAGGATATCTCAAGATATCTTTCTTTTAAGAAAGAATCATTCATTGACCCTATCTTTTGGGAGAAAATCTCTCATTGATTTCTTTTTGGGAGAGAATCCATCAAGATATCTTTCTTTTGGGAAAGAATCTTTCTAATTTCTTTCTTTTGGTAAGGTTACTAATTAGTAACACTTACCTCTTTCTTCTTTCCTTTTTTGGTTTGCTCTCCTCTATAAAAGCAAGGAGGAGGTTGGATCTCTTGCTCTTATTACTTTCTTTTGCAACAATCCCAAGAGGGCTTCAAGACCAAGAGTTCTTCTTCTTCAAGATCTTCAAGACTTTTCTTCTTCTTCTCCATCAATGGCTTCAAGTAAGTCCCCATTTTCAAGAAAACCCCAATGTAGAAGAGAAGAAAAAAAAAGGTTCTTTCTTTTTTTTTTGTTTCTTTTTTTTCCACGTGTTTGTTTCTTTTTTTTCACACGTTTTTTTTTTTTGCTTTCTTTTTCTTTTTTTTTTGTATGTTTTTTTTTGTGGGCCGTACGGATCTGGCCGTACGGCCACATGGCCTGTGGGCCAGTTCCTTTTTCCTTTTTTTCTTTTTTTTTGTTTTCTTTCCCTCTTTTTTTTGAGAAAGTTTATTTATTTCATTTTTTTTTGCTCATCATGATAATGCATTTTTTTTTCGCAAACCAAGATGTTCATGCATGTATATTTTTTTGAAAAATGAATTGTAGCATGATGTAATAGCATACCTGAAAGTTTTTGCAAATTTGGGAATTTGGAGCTCGCAGCGATGTTGAGCCCTTCCTGATTTTGTGGAGACTTTGAGGTTTCGAAAGTTTGGAGTTTCGGAGCTCGCAGCAATGTTGAGCCCATCTTCAAGCTTTCAATTTCTTTCGGGATAGTTCCTTTTCTTCGGAATTGCCCTGTTATCATCTCAAAATTTTGCCAGATTTTTTTTTGGCGAGATTCTGTCATTTTGATGTTTGATCTTTTTCTTTTCCATCCTTTTCAGGTGGTTCTTCTAGAACGAACAAGGGTAAAGAGCCTGCTACAAACGCACCTCGTCGATCTGGTAGATCTTCTAATCCGGCCATTCAGCAGGCCTTTGAGAATGTCGAGTATGTTGAGAGAAATCTTGAAGAATGTGACTCCCTCACAGAGATGAGATGAGGCAGCGACTGATCGCACTCAAGGGAGAGGAATTCTATAAGATCATGGTAAGCAGTCGTCCACGGGTGATGGAAGATCAGAGTGTTTTACCCAAGCCTACCTTCTTCTTTGGTGATGCCGTCCCTGATGACATGACATACCAGAGGAGATGTTTTCAGTTCTCTTTCACAGCAGATGGTGAGAAGAGGACTGTTGCTACCCGGTCGACGTTTGATCGCACCGTCTCGATCATGAGCCTTGCCCCCACGTGCTCTAAGAGGAAAGATCCTCCAAGCGGGGTGAGAAGGACAAATGTAGTCAAGACCGGGGTTTTTGTTGGCGGTTCTCCTGGATATACGGAGAGGTCGCCTACTGACATGGACCTGTTGATGCCATCCAACGGCTACCAGGGCTCTGATTATCCGTCGGTCGATTTGAGACCGGTGGGCCTTGGTATTTTCAGCGGTGACGGCAGCAATTGGATAAAGCCTTTTTGACTTCGTGGCCGTTTCAATGCTGACTCCGAGTGGAAGTCGTGGACTGATCGCGTCCTGCTGATTGGTGGCGCCGTATTGAAGGAAGCTGGGATTTTTGATGCGGTCCACGCCTTTAGGGAGACCGTGATCTTTTCCGATGAGGCCTTCATGGCTATGCTGGAGTCATTCCGCCCACAAACCAATACCTTCGTTGTGACAAATGGTGAGATTGGTTTCTCTTTGAAGGAGCTGAGCACCATTACTGGATTGCACATCCTTGGCAAACTCTATGAGGAGTTTATGCCGATTGACAGCGTCCTTAAGGGGTAGTCTAAGGAGTTCAGGCTTCTGTACTTTCAGCTCGCCGTCTTCTATGATTTTTTTAAGGAGAAGGAGGGTTTGAAAGTTAGATCCAGCAGTTGGAAGAGTTCTAGCTCTTCGTTCCCCAACTTTTTTGATAACAGGGAGTCTTCTGATAGTGCGACCTAGGAAGCCAGGGCTCAGGATCCAAGTTCGAAGAAGATCTTGGCTATGCAAGAAGAGTTGAGAGATTTCTGTGCGTGTACAAACGCCATATGTCCTGACATTGCATTGCGGAGAGATCTCACTGTTTACCTCACTTATTGGCTTGGTGAGGCTATTTTTGCTGGAGGAGATGGAACGCACATCAGGCCACATTGTATTTTTCCGGCTTGTCAGATGGCGTTCGGAGAGCAGCTTGCTTTGGTGCCAGCTCTTTACTCCTACTTGTGTACCGAACTGCAGGCTGCTGCTTTTCTGGTTCGGCTTGGGCTTCCCATGAATAGGGTATTTTCAGCCCATATCTTTTATTCGTGGTACGTGTACCACTGTTCTGGCTTCCACCGGCTGGGTGCTGCACAGGATGATGATCCTCTCATGATTCGGCTGGCTAAGGGCAAAGCCGTGTCTGAATCACTTTTGTTTGCCCGCATGAGGATCCGATGGTTCAGGGATGTTGAAATGGGGCAGTCTTCAGTGAAGCTTTCTCCAGAGTTGCGGAAGAAGGCTTTTGGGTTTGGTGCCTCCCGAGACTCTACCAGGGCGGGGTCGGGAAGGCATTACTCCTTGACGAATGCAGAGAAGGAGTGGCTTTTCAGCATACGTGTCGGCACGATGGTGTACCGCAGACATCTTTTCGTCAACATCCAGCCGTATGTACCCTCTCGCTTTGCTTTGCAGTTGGGTTTTTCTCAAGGCGTTGTTGGAGCGCCTTCAAGCATGGTGAAGCGCTTTGGAGGTTTACAGGATGGGAGAAATGCATGGGCTTTCTATAGTGCTGAAGACACTACAGCCATGATCTCTTATCCTGTGTTGTTGACTTCCCGGACTGCCGGCTTTGCGAAGTGGTTCGCAGAGAGCTTTTCGGCATATCGGGGGCTTTCCAAGAAGGAGCTTGATGTGAAGCTGGAATCTGGAAAGGGCCTTGGAAAGTCGGATGGCGTCCGGCAAGAGGAAGCTTGGGCCTTCCTTTCTGGAGAGAAGCACGAGATAGGCTTTCTCGGTGACCAGGGCGTCATTGGTTCTGAAGCTGTTCGAGAAATACCTGATGAGGCTTTAGAGCAGCTAGAACAGGAGGAAGCCGAACTTGGTGCTTGGATGCACGTGGCACAGAGGCAAGCTTCCGTGGAGTCTACTGATAAGGGTAGACCATCCAATGGGGAGTCAAGTGGGAAACCTGACTCTGACAGCGGGGCAGGTTCCTCTAAGAAGCGAGCCCGCAGGAGTAAGAGGAGGAGGAGTCATTATCGCAGCAAGGGGCAGCATGAGGACTCTCCTGACTTAGAAGTTCCTCTTACTATTAATGAGGATGTGCCAGTGGATGCTGACAAGCCTCCAGAGAAGAGAAGCCGAGAAGAAGAGACCATCGGTGAAGGTATGATTCTTCCTTTTTCTCTTTCTATTTCTTTTCATGGGATTTTTCCATGTTCTGATTTGCTTCTTGTTTCTGCTTTTCTTTTCTTTTTTTTTAGCAGAGGAAGACTTGGTGATGCCTGAAGTTCCAACCGATGAGGTGGTAACGGATCCTGTCAGGGCACCTGAAGAAGAACCGAGGGACTCTGGAGTGAATCCAGAATCTCCAATTGGTATGACTTCTTTTGTTTTCTTCTTTTTTTTTGTTTGTGACTTGGTTTGCTAACATTTTTCTTGCCAGCTGACTTGCCACAGGATTCCGATGACTTTGAACCATCGATGGACGCAAATGTTGATGATGCTTCCGATGAGTTCATGGGGGAAGAAAGTGTTCCGCCAGTCGTCGAAGAAGGTATTTTGTAGTAATAACCCTGATAATGATTTTCAAACAGGATCATGTTCATACCTTTTTGTGTTTCTTTGGCAGGTTTTGAGGTGACAGAGGAGAGTCCGTCGCTTTCTTCAGAACCAGAGCAAGAGATGCCAAAGGTCGATCCAGAGGTAGAGACTCCTGGGACCAGTTCTGACGCTATTGAGGAGATACCTCGTGCTAAGATTCCTTCCCGAACAGGAGTAGCTTCAACTGGAAAGAGTTCTTTTGTTACTCTTCCAACGAGTGATGACATGAGCAGTCGACCAATGGAGTTGGGCGAATCTTCAGCTGGGCCATCTCTTCTTTTTGCAAAGAAGGTGGTGGTGCGGGTTCTGAGCTCTTGGATTGAGACTCTACTTTCTGGGCACTTAGATGCCGGATTTGGGATGATCCAGCATGTGCGTGAGATTCTCGGTGATGCCGAAGAGGCTGGTCTAGATGTCATAAGTGCCAGGGTGATCGTTGATGGGATCATTGAGCTGGGTGACAGGTGGTTTGAGACCATGGGTTTTCCTGACGACAAGTTCTTCAAGGAGATGTTCCTGGACCATGCGGATAAGGCTCAGTCTAACCTGGATGAGGCTACACAAAGCAGGAAGCAAATAGTCTGAGAGAAGAACTTAGAAGAGCTAACCATCATTGGCCTGACACATGACCTTAACATCCTTGATAGGGAGGTCGATGAGGCCAGGAAACGTCTTGAGCATCTGCAGGCACAAGTCGCTGCCAAGTGGACTGCAATAACAGAGGCTCGTGACAGGGAGAGTGCTCTAATTCGCAGGGTTGCAGATGCCGATCGAGTTATTATAAGGAAGTCTGGAAACCGGTTTTCGCCGTACAGGCATTGCTCTTACCCAGTTGGGTAAGTCTTCAAGGGTAGTACCGCTTTAAGAACTTGCCGTTGATGGGCAGCATACATCTGTCACCTTCCATGTTTAGGAGTGCATATGCACCGTTGGAGAAAACCTTGTCAATGACGTAGGGTCCCTCCCATTTTGGCTCAAATTTGCCTTCGGACTTGTGAGCGAAGACCATTGGTCTTTTTACCGCAAGGACCAAGTCACCCTTTTTGTAGGCGCGTTGCCTAACCTTTTTGTCGAAAGATCCTGCCATGCGTGCTTGGTAAAGTTCAATGCTTTGTTGAGCTTCGAGCCGTCTCTCATCGAGATTGTCCAGCTCATGGAGTCGCAATTTGACATTGCTTTCTTGAGTCATGTCATTTTGTAAGGATACCCTCAAGGAAGGAATTTGTACTTCCAAGGGCACGACAGCTTCGCATCCATAGACCAAGGAGAATGGTGTGCTATGGGTTGGTCCTCGAACGGTGGTTCGATAGGCCCACAAAGCTTCAGACATTTTGTCACTCCAGTCTCTTTTGTGACTAGAGACCATTTTTTTTAGGATTTTGCAGAGTGTCTTGTTGAAAGCTTCTGCTAACCCGTTTGCTGCCGGATTGTATGGAGTCGAAGGATAGCTTTGGATTTTATATTTGTCGCAGAACCTGTAGAATCGATGATCCCGGAATTGTGGTTCGTTATCATGGACGAATCTTTTGGGTATGCCGAAACGACAAATGATGTTGGTGCGCAGGAACTGAAGGACTGATGAGGTCTTCATTTCGTTGAACGCAAATGCTTCTGACCACTTGGAGAAATAATCCGTAGCGGCGAAGATGAAGCGATGACCTTTGCTCGAAGGGGGAGAAATAGGACCTATGATGTCCATACCCCAGGCTTCGAAAGGCCTTGAGATCGCTGTAGGATGCAGCCATTCTGGAGGCATGTGAATGTAATCTCCATGAACTTGGCATTGTTGGCAGCGCTTAGCAAATTACATTGCGTCAGCTACCATGGTAGGCCAGTAATAACCTAACCTTTTTATCTGATCATAGAGCTTGGGACCAGCCTGATGAGCTCCGCAAAGACCAGCATGAACTTCTTTGAGTGTTTCTTTAGCCTCTTGTTGTGATAAGCAGCGTAGAAATACTCCGTTGAAGGATTTCCTGTAAAGGATTTTTAAAGGAATATCCAAATGAAAGCTTGGGGTTTGCCTTTGGATGCTTACCCATTCTTTTGGATCTTCAGGTAGGATTCCGAACATAATGTAATCAATGAACGGATCCCTCCAGTCGCCGATTGAAGTTTGAAGGATTGAAGTCCAACTTCCAACCACTTGGTGGCATTCAGCAACTGCTTGGTGTGTGTTAAGAGGAGGAAGGATTCTTCTTTCGCACACTGTGATTTGCATGTTTTCCCCTTCCTGGATTGCCATAGATGCGGCAAGTCCAGCTAGGGCATCTGCACGTATGTTTTCACCTCTACGAATGTGGGTGATGTGACAGATGTCAAACTTTTGCAGAAGCGATTGTGCTTTGTTATAGTAAGGCAGCAAATCTGGCTTCCTGACTTCAAATTCCTGATTCATCTGGTTGACGATCAGTTGAGAGTCTCCAAAGACTTCCAGCATGGTGATACCGGATTCGATGGCGAGTTCCAATCCTAGGATCAGAGCTTGATATTCAGCTGCATTGTTTGTGCATGGTTCCAGTAGCGAGAAAGCGTGTGGAATCATGTATTTGTCGGGGCTAACAAAGAGGATGCCAACTCCCGAGATCAGCTGTCTTTTTTCATTTGTCCTGGTTGCACCGTCAAAGTACATGTCCCAGGAGGCACTTTGTGAGAAAGTCTCCACATTATAGACTGGTTCGTCTGGGAGATCATCTCTGAGTGGAGAATCTTTAGGCAATGGATGCTCTGCGAGGAAGTCCGCTAGAGCTTGCCCTTTGATTGCCTTTTGTGGTACATACCTAATATCAATTTGTGATAGAAGGATGGACCATTTCGCCAGTCGAGCATTGAGAGAACCTGCCTTTGTGACGAGGAGCTTCAAGAGGTTGACCCTCGAGACCAGGTAGATTGTGTTGGAAAGCAAGTAGTGACGCAGCTTTTGTACGACGAACATCACTACAAGACATTCTTTTTCGACTAGAGAGTAGCGATGCTCACCTACTAGCATGCGGCTGAGGTAATATAGAGCAGCTTCTTTTCTTTGATCATTTTCTTGCGCAAGCAGAGCTCCTAAAGAGTGATCAAGGGCTCTTGTGTACAAGATGAATGGTTTTCCAATGGTAGGAGCAACTAACACTGGAGGTTTTGTCGGGTATGACTTGATGTCATGGAAAGCAGCTTCACAGTCAGCATCCCAGACAAAGTTTACACCTTTTTTCATCAACCGGGAGAATGGACGGCATTTCCCCGAAAGATTGGAGATGAACCGTCTGATGTAGGCCAATCTCCCTTGAAGCCCTTTAAGTTCTCTCAAGGTTCTTGGAGAGGGCATTTCTAGAATGGCTTTGACTTTTATAGGGTCAAGCTCTATTCCAGCTTTTCGAACTAAGAATCTGAGGAACTTACCCGACGAGACGCCGAAGAAGCATTTCAAGGGATTCATTCGTAGTTTGTGCTTGCGAAGCCGGAGGAAGACTTCTCGAAGGTCTTTGAGATGATCTTCTTTTCTTTTGCTTTTGACGGCGAGGTCATCAACGTAACATTCAACCATCTTGTGCTGCATATCTTGGAATATTTTCATCATAGCCCTCTGATATGTGGCACCGGCATTTTTCAGACCAAATGGCATGACAGTGTAGCAATACACGCCAAATGGGGTCCGAAAAGATGTATGTTTTTCATCTTCAGGATGCATCTTTATCTGATTGTAGCCAGAGAAACCATCCATGAATGTCATTCGCTCGAATCCACAGGTATTATCAATCATTACCTCTGGTATGGGGAGCGTAAATTCATCTTTTGGGCATGCGCCATTCAGGTCTCTATAGTCAATACAGACCCTGATCTGCCCATTTTTCTTTGTCACGGGGACAATGTTGGCCAACCATTCAGGATGTTGTTCCTCACGGATGAGGCCGATGCTTTTGAGTTTTTGAACTTCTTGTTCAATTTTATCCATCACATCTAGATGGAATCTTCTTTGGCCTTGCTTGTTAAGCTTGATGTCTTCTTGAAGATTGAGTTTGTGGACCGCTATTTTGGGGTCTAAGCCAGGCATCTCAGCATAAGACCATGCAAAGCAATCAACGAACTCACGAAGAAAGGCGATATACTCGGGTAACTCATCATCCTTTATATTCTTGCTTATGAATACAGGACGTGGGTTATCTGGTGTTCCCAAGTCTATCTTTTGAACAGGATCTTCTGTTGGAAGGTTCGAAGGTGGTTCCTCCACAATATTTTCGGAGGCTTCCAGCTCAACGAAACCTTCTGGGGTTTCAAGGGCATTTCCAGACCAAGGCTTTGTTCCTTTCCACGGGTCTTCTTGATCGGTAATTTTCCCAAGGCTTGCTATGAGATGATCCCAATCGCCTGTTGAAACCGGGTCAAAGTAGGCTACTTCTTTTGGAGATGAGGGTTCTTCTGGGTCATAAGACCACACGTCTGTGCCATCGGACAACTCCTCTTCATTTTCGGAGAAATCGTGCCAATTGGATGAGCTTCCTAGATCTTCGACAGGTGACTCATCGAAGAGATATCCAGGGAGATCGATGTCTTCATGGACTTGAGATGTTGAGGCTTGGTCGGTAAGTCGACTTTTAAGCCTTTGTGTCAACTGTCTCAGGGGAGTGTCGGGATCATACCCTAACCCGTGTGAAGACTTTTCTACATAGCAATAGAGTCTCCAATCTTCCAGTTGGCTTTTGGTCAAGATGGGCCCCAATGGCGTGAGAATACCGCGTCCTTCTCCCAAACCGACTACGTTTTGAGCGTCATAGCCCATTTTCTTCATAATAGCTTGTGCCACAGAACTATATAAGGATAGTTGAGGCATACCTTCATTTTGGAAAGATTCAAGCATGGAGTTTGATGAAGAAGCATCCGATCTGTGGAAGAAGATCGGCTTTTCCTTTGCTGAAGTTGCTGGAACAACGAAGGAAGCTGACGTAGGATCTTCTATGTCAAAAGTTGTCTCCATTGGAGTAAGAGCAGGTTGAACTTGTTGAGTGTCAGCTTGGCTTGACGATGTGTCGTCTTCTGGCTCTGAATCCGAATCCGTGTCTTGCATGATAGACACGAAAGAGACAACAAATTTGCCCCCAGGCTTTTGCTTTGCCTTCTTCACTTTAGTTGTGATGACCAAAGGCTTTGAAGGTTTGAGGGAGATGATGAAGGGAGTTTGAATGCTCTCTTCGGATTTACCGGGTGGTTTGTTTTCTTCCGGCGATTGTTGAGGAGCCTTACCTTTATCTTTCTGGAGATTTTTGGCAAAGGATGCTATGTGCTTCTCCTCTTCTTTTTTTTTTCACCTTCATACATTTGTGAGTCTGCAAAGTGGACTTCTTTACCTTTGAAGGGTTTTCTGTCCGCAAAGACTCGATGTATCATGCCGTCGTCGCCAATAAACTTGATGCATTGATGTAGAGTGGAAGGGACAACGCCATTCTCGTGGATCCAAGGGCATCCGAGAAGGATGTTGTAGCATGAAGGGGTTTTTATTGTATACACTGTGACCTCAGAGATAAGATCACCGATCTGCAACTTGAACCTGATTTTGCCCATAGGCCTTTGAGTACTCCCATCTATCCAAAGATAGATACAGATGTGTGGCTCAGCTTGCTGGGTGAGATGCCCAACTCTTCGAGAGCCGATGTGGAGATGAGGTTGAGTGCAGAACCTGGGTCGATCTGAACTCTGTGCATAGGCATTTCCTTGATGTGCCCTGTGAAGTACATGGGTCGGTTGTGCCTGGCTTCGCCAAGTAGGAGGTCATCCTTTGTGAAGGCGATGGTTGCACTGGCTGCTTTTTTAACCGAGAGGCATTCAATGCATGATCCCTCAGTTTTCTTCTTTTCTCCCTTTGAGGAAGCTTCTGAGTTTTTGACCCGGTAATCCATCTCAATTTGGAGGACTTGCAGGGCATGTTTGTCGACATCCTCATTCAGCTTTTGTAATTCTGAGATGAGATTATCACGAGTGTGCGAACACATTTGCAACAAATCTAGGATGTGCAGATGTGCAGGTATGTGCTTGAAGTGTTCTATCAAGTCATACTTGAAAGCCTCATTAGGGCCTGCATGTTCATCATTGTTGCCACTAGGGGCGCTTACAACATCTTTTCCCGAAGGATTTACATATATAAAGGAAGATTGGTTGTAATTTTTGTGGTAGTCCCGGCCAGAGCGGGTGCCTCTACCAACTTCGAGAGCTTCTTGAGAAGGGTCTTCGTTTGGAAGATTGTCTTCAGGATCAAGTGGCTGTCGTTTTTCATTTGCTGAGGATGTATCAGCAGCGGAGTTGCCATCCTCAGTGATTGTGTTACATGGAGCATTTTTCGGGAATAAGTCCTGAACAGCATCCAGCAATCTTTCTTCTTCATTGACCAATTCATCGTCCCAAGCATCAATAGCTGGGAATTCTTCAGTCAGGAAGGGTGTGAACTTTGAAGTCACAGTCTCAGGAGAAGAAACCTGAGAGGGTGTCATCTAAGTGAAAGTCACGTGAGATGAGGTGGCTCCAAAAGATGCAGTGCTAGGCGTCACCGGAGTGTAAGTGCTCTCATCAGACAATGCTTTAGAAGAGCTATAATCCCGAATTATCACATTACAGGAAGCTCTGACAGGAGACGTTGCCTGATCGGAGTCAGACTCATCCTCGGATGTAAGAGGATCGTCTATCCAGCAATTTTCTCCATTTTCAGGAGTTAAGGGAGGATGTACCTGATGGTCTTCAAGGACTTCAGGCTCTGGATTGCGAGGAGGCTCTGCCTTTTCTTTGACTTCTTGTTTTGGCTGGGTCTTCTCTTGCCGTTTGAGCTTGAGGAGATATTTCCTAGCCTGCCTTCGCTGTTGAGCTGCAGGCTTTGTTTTCACGACCTCCCATTTTTCATCTTCCAGGAGATCGGGATGTACCCATATGGGTTGTCCGTTTGGTGTCGGGTAAGGAACCAGTTCCTCGGACGCTTGGATTGAGTTTATCACCTTGAAGGAAGTAGTGATCTTCTTCTTCGGTGATTTTGATGTTTGTCCACATGTCACCATGTTGACGGAGGCAGACCCATAGTTTTTGTCAAAGGTGATGACTCCGTTTTTCCACATCTCGTTTATTTTCTCCCTCACAACGAAGCATTGATTGAGAGGATGCGAGATCATCTGGTGGTATGGACAGTACCGAGGATCGTTGGTTTTGCCAACATCACCCGGTCTTTTTGGTTCAGGCAAGGTGAGCTTGCCGTTTGCCACAAGAGCCCCGAAGATTTCATCAACATCTTCATCAAACAGGTATTTCTTCTCTACTCGTTCTTTGAAGGCATCTGAGAGTTCAGGTCTCTTACCAGCAGCTTTGTTTTCAGCTTTCTTTGGTGGCTGAGGAGCTGACTTCGACTGCACATTGAGGACCTCTTTTTTCTTTGGTTTTGAGGTTGCAATGGCGGTTGGCTCTTTTCTTGATGATTCCTGACTGTTGAGGTCTTTAATCACCGTTTCAGCTTCCATGGAAGCTTCTAGGAGTTCTCCCAGGTTTTTTGATTTGTTGCCGATGACCATGTAGCGGATTCTGGCTCTCATGTTGTTTCGGCAGATGTCGACTAGCGACGCTTGTGGCAGTACATCAGAGCATTTGTACGCCATTGCTTTCCACTTATGAATGAAGTCATATGTTGACTCATTCTCCCCCTGTTTTAGGCTGTACAGCTAAGCCATAGTAGCGGAATGATCCTCATCTTTGAAGTGAGTCAGGAAGCGTGTCTCTAGCATGGCCCAGTTTTGGATGGAGTCCTCCGGCAGAGTGGAGTACCAAACGAAGGCCGTACCTTTTAGGGTACTTGCAAAGAGGTGGATCTTGAGTGCATCTTGATCCACGATAGCTCCCGTCAGGATCTTGAAGTGGATGACGTGATGTCTGGCTGATTCTTTTCCCGTATATGTTTGGAGAGTAGGATGCTTGAATTTTGTGGGGAACGGGACCGAGTCCATCCATAAGGGATATGGTGGCTTGATCCCATGCTCCTTGAGTATATCCTCTTCTTTTGCTTTGGCGAGGATACTGTCTACGTCCTTTTTGGTAAGGGCGCGTGACTCATTTTCTTCTCCATTTACCTCATCGTCTTGATGAAGGCGATGAGAAGGTTTTCCATCAGAGTTTCGATCCTCTGTTGGCCTTGTTCCAACTGCTGGACGTGGGTGATCGCATCATCTTGAGGTGGATTGCGGGGTGGTGGCTCAGAATTTGTAGCCAAGACGTTCATCCTTCGTGATTCGAATGAAGAAACTGTCCTGGTGACTGAGCTGAGGCTCATTCTTTTTGAAGAAGAGCTTGAGGAAGGATCACTCTGCTGTCCTTTGTTTGAAGGAGCAGGGGATTCTTCTGAATGTCTTCTTGTCCTGGAGACGCTGCTTGTCATTGGATGTCGGACATGGATTTTTGTTGCTGAATTCTGGCGTCTTCTGGTTTTTCCAACCATATGGACGGCAGCAACTTGGTTGGGTCTATCTTTTTCGACCCATTTGGGAGAGACTTGAAGTGTAGGAGGCTGGGTCCTTTGCTTCTCTAGTCTCTTTTGCCGATACGACACGCGGCGGCGTATACGACGAGCAATTTGAGCTTCGGTCAGCTCTGGCTGGGCTTTGACGATGAAGGATGTGCTCCATCGGGCACAGCAGCCGAGTCTATCTTCTTTGTGGCTGGGCAAGGACAGGATGCGAACCCTGTCCTTCGCCTGTTGCAGCGAAGCTTTGAATTTTTGGAGTTCGGCCCCTGTAGAGATGAAGGGTCGAACTGTAGGTTTGTAGGCCTTAGCAGGTGCTTACAGAGGCCTTGTGATGCATGACTTGATTTTGGGCTTGTAGGAACAAGCCGGCTCATGCTGGGTTGACTTGTGATGCATCAACATTTTTTTGTGTGGGTGTGCCAGATTTTCTATTTTTTACTTGGATTTGCAAGTGGTGATCCGGAGATCGACCTTCGCAAGTAAAAAGGAAATCAAATTCTTTCAAGTTTTCCATTGCACATATATTTAAGAAAAGAGAAATTTTCTTGATTTGCGGTGAAAGGTGATTTTTTGGCATTTATAGCCGATTTTTTGTGTTTATAGCCGATTTTGGCATTTATAGATGATTTTTTGCATTTATAGCCGATTTACAATTCTTATCAATAATGAAAGACAAGAGTTGTGATTTTTGTTTCTTTTAGAAAAATACAAACTACAATGAAAAGCAAGAAAAGGAGGATGTAACTTCTCAAGAGATTGTAGGGGACTCGTTCAGATTGACGGTCGTAAGCCATGTGTGGACTTCGCCATCATCCATGCAGATGAGAACAGAGGATGCTCTTGATTCGCTTGGCTTGGCTATAACCTCAGATTTTTAGAGGACAAAGACAAAGAGGAGGTCCTATGTCCAATAAAAAGCTAAGTAGACGGGCTAAAAAGCCACGTCTTAGCCATTGGAGGAAGAAGGAGAAGGCAAGGACCTTGGGGGGGTACCCCCAAGGGACTTTTGTTACCTTGTAGTGGTGGTCGGTGCAGAACTTTCTCAGAATTTTCTCTCTTTTTCTTTCTCTCAGATTTTCTGTCTGTATTCTTCTGGGTTTCCAATCTCTTTCTTTCGATCTGGAATTCTTTGGAATGCTCTCCTATTTATAGGCTTTTAGGTAGCCATTTAGGAGATTTTATGAGCATTAATTGTCATAAAGCTACATAAAGGGAGGAGTTACAAGATTTATTTATTTATTTTGTAACTCCTTTTTCTTGGCTTCTGATTGACCGGTGAAGATTAAGGGCATTTAGTCGCCTTTAATCACCATGATTGGAAGAGTTTCATGGGTTAAATGCCATGAATCAATTGACTTCTAACCCCTGGATGCTTGCTTCTGATTGGGCCATCCAAAGAAATGAATTAATGACTGCAAGAAAGCTAGTCAATTAATCGCATTAAGTGGTCGCCGAGCAGTTGAAGAGTCACAGGCCATGCCGCGTCTTTTGGAATTCTTCCGGCGATGATCATCAATGGATCTACAGTATGATCAATATCAGATGACCATGTAACTTCAGACATTGATAGCTAACAGCAGGCCGGTGACATTTATCCTATCGATTTCTCGATCGATCGGGTAGAAAGCACACTTTTTTGGTTTGCCCCATTAGCGATCAATGTTGATTTTGATACTCTTGAAGACGGACCCGTGATTTTGACGGATGCCGAAGGATTTGGTGCCTCAAAAGTACGAATTTTGAAAAATCACAAGAGTTGGAAACTTCGAAAATCGAAAAACGACGGAAAAAGGACCTTTTCGGGGTGAAGTCGGCGATCCGATGCTCCATGGTCGCCGGCGACCATGCACAGGGTCGCCAGTGATCATGGGCCAGGTTCGCCGGCGACCCTGGGCCACGGTCGCGGGCTACGACCCTGGGGGAAAATTTCCCCTTTTGTCCCGTTTTGCAGTCGTTTTGATGATTTTTCCGATTCTTTTTTTCTCCTATATTTTTCTTGACATTTTTGCCCATTTACTGGCTTGATTTTCCTGTAGAAAACTTGACAAGAATCCTTGCATTTTAGGGTGGAAAGTTTCCAATTTTTTAGGAAAGCCGAAGACTTTGTAGCGTAGAGCTGCCGATTTTCTGTTAGAAGCTGAAACTGGGTCAAACAATGTCGAAATGACCTAAAATTTGAGGTGAAGTCTCCTGAGCAACAAATAAGACCAACCATAGCCTTTTCTTTGAGTTTTGAAGCCATGTAGGGTCCTGTCGCCAGTAGATTTAATGTTGTCGCGAGGAAGATGTCGCGCCTCGATGTGGGGTCAACCGATGTCCGATTGACTTGACATTTGACAGGGAACCTATTGGAGTAATTTTGAGATGATCCATAGGCTCTGTCTTGGAAACCATGTCCCAGGGTGCTTGACCTCCGAGAGGCCTGATTTGGCTTCCTAGAGTCAAAGTCTGATCAAATGTTGTCGAAATGACCTGAAACATGACATGTAGCCCTTTGTAAGCCGCCCATGTGTTCTTTTTTATGAGTGATGGCCTCGATGGTTCTCGTCGCTGAAAGGCTTGATTAGATTATTCAAGGGTTGATGGAGGGTCAAACGTTGTCGGTTTGACTCGGAACTTGACGTGGAGCATTTTGGATGTATTTTCCGACTATCCATAGGCTCTAATCGAAGATTTGGTGTCTCTGATGCCGTCGCCGCCGGGAGCTCTTGTTCAGCTATCGGAGAAGTGAAGTTAGGCCAAATAACTTTGAAATGGCCGAAAACTTCTTGTGTACTCCTCTTTTGGCTGTCTTGATGGATCTTGTAGTATTTTGTTTGACTCTGACAAGATTTAATTTTTTGAGAAGTAGCATCGTCCATTTGTGGTAGGCCGCGACTTCATGTAGCTTTTTTTGATGTTGAAGAGGCAAAGTGACATTTTTGGTGTCAACAAATGCCCCCTCGTGGAATAGTGACGAGTTGCTTAACTTTTGTAGTCGATGTGCCTTGAAGAGATTTTTGAAGGAGAGCTTGTGACTTGCCCAAGAGTCTTTGAGCAATCTTTCTTTTGGTAGAGTGGCCTTTTGAGCTTCCAAGGGAATTTTATGGTAGTGAAAGGGATCACATACCATCTCGAGGCAAAGTTTTGAAGATGACATCACGGATGTGGATTTGGGTTTTTGTTTTTAACCTTGTGACCTAACAAGCTATGTGTGGCAGGTTAGGGGGTCGGGTTTGATTTTGACTGTGTGACCCAACAAGCTGTATGTGGAATGTTGGGGGTTGATTTTGGTTTTGATCTTATGACCTAAGAGGCTGTATGTGGCAAGTTAGGAGATCGGGATTTGGTTTTTGGTTTTGATCTTGTGACCTAACAAGCTGTATGTGGCAAGTTAGGGGACCAGGATATGGTTTTTGGTGACTCTTTGGGACTGTGTGGGTCCATTGGAGTGGCTTGGGTTTCTGTGAAATGCCAATTTCAAGATTTTGGCTCAATTTGGTATATGAGGCTGGATGGTTTGATTTTTTGGAAGCTCATGGGGCATGGAATTCTTTTTTTTTATTGGTCTAATCAACTCAAAAGAGGCATGGAACCATTTTGTATTCTCTTGGTAAAAGGGATTTCTCTTTGACTAAAAGCCTTTTTTTTTAGTACCTAGGTGGTCAAACCTGGCTCATATGGGCTAACCCATGAGACCTTAAGCTTTTTGAAGATGGCTTAGATCTCATATGGTTTCATTTTTGTAAAGAATATCTAAGAATATCTCGTTTTGATAGAGAATATCTAAGAATATCCTTACTTGGAGAAAATCTCTCATGTCCCTTTTATTTTGGGAGAGAATATCTCGAATCTCCTATTTTTTGGGAGAAAATCTCTCATTGATTTCTTTTTGGGAGAGAATCCCTCAAGATATCTTTCTTTTGGGAAATAATCTTTCTAATTTCTTTCTTTTGGTAAGGTTACTAATTAGTAACACTTACCTCTTTCTTATTTTCTTCTTTGGTTTGCTCTCTTCTATAAAAGCAAGTGGAGGTTGGATCTCTTGCTCTTATTGCTTTCTTTTGCAAAAAATCTCAAGAGTGCTCCAAGACCAAGAGTTCTTCGAGAATCTTCAAACTTTTCTTCTTCTTCTCCATCAATGGCTTCAAGTAAGTTCTCTTTCTCAAGAAAACTCCATTGTAGAAAGTAGGATGGTAAAGAAAAAGAAAGTGTTTGTTTTTTCTTTTGTTTCTTTCTTTTCTTCTTTTTCTTTTCTTTTTCCACGTGTTTTCTTTTTTTTTTCTTACACGAGTTTTTTCTTTTTTTTTCTCATGCTTTTTTTCTTTTTTTTTGCACGTTTTTTTTTGTGGGCCATACGGACAGATCCGTATGGATCTGGCCGTACGGCCACGTGGCCTGAGGGCCAGCCCCTTCTTTTTGTTTCGTTTTTGTTCTTTTCTTTCCCCTTTTTTTTTGAGAAAGTTTCTTTCTTTTTTTTTTGCTCATCGTGATAATGTTTTTTTTTTTGGCAACCAAGATGTTCATGCATGTATTTTTTTGTAAATTGAATTGGTAGCATGATGTGATAGCATACCTGAAAGTTTTTACAAAATTTAGGAATTTGGAGCTCGAAGTGATGTTGAGCCCTTCCTGATTTTGCGGAGACTTTGAGGTTTCGAAAGTTTAGAGTTTCGGAGCTTGCAGGGATGTTGAGCCCATCTTCAAGCTTTCTATTTCTTTCGGGATATTTCCTTTTTCTTTGGAATTGCCCCGAAATCATGCCAAAATTTCGCCAGATTTTCTTTTAACGAAATCCTGTCATTTTGGTGGTTGATCTTTTTTCTTTACCAACCTTTGCAGGTGGTTGCTCCAGAATGAACAAGGGTAAAGAGCTTGCTACAAGCGTACCTCGTCGATCTGCTAGATCTTCTAATCTGGCCGTTCAGCAGGCTTGGGAGAAGGTCTAGAATGTTGAGAAAAACATCGAAGAGTGCGACTCCCTTAACAGAGATGAGATGAGGCACTAACTAATTACTCTTAAGAATAAGGAATTCTATAAGATCATGGTAAGCAACCGTCCTTGGGTGATGGACGATCAGAGGGTTTTGCCCAAGCCTACCTTCTTCTTTGGTGATGTAGTCCCTAACGACGTGACATACCAGAGGAGATGTTTTTAGTTCTCTTACACAGATGATGGTGAGAAGAGAACATGATCGACGTTTGATCGTACTATCTCGATCATGAGCCTTTCTCCCACGTGCCCTAAGGGGGAAGATCCTCCAAGCTGGGTGAAGAAGACTAACATGATCAAGACCGGGGTTTTTATTGGCGGTCCTTCTGGATACATGGAGAAGTCGTCTAGCGACATGGACATGTTGATGCTGGCTAGCGACTACCAGGGCTCTGATTATCCGTCGATCGATTTGGGACCGGTGGGCCTTGGCATTTTCAGCGGTGACGGCAGCAACTGGGTGAAGCCTTTTCAACTTCATGGCCATTTCAGTGCTGACTCCGAATGGAAGTCGTGGACTGATCGCGTCCTCCTGATTTGTGGCGCCATTTTGAAGAAAGCCAGGATTTTTTATGGTCCGCGCCTTTAGAGAGACCGCGACCTTTTCCGACGAGGCCTTCATGGCTATGTTAGAGTCATTCCTTCCACAAACCAATACCTTCGTTGTCACAAATGGTGAGAGTGGCTCTTCTTTGAAAGAGTTGGAAAATCACAAGAGTTGGAAACTTCGAAACACGAAAAACGACGGAAAACGGACCTTTCCAGGGCAAACTCGGCGATTCGGGGCTCCATGGTCGCCGGCGACCATGGGGGGAAATTTTCCCCTTTTGTCCCGTTTTGCGGTCGTTTTGATGATTTTTCCGATTCTTTTTTTTTCTATATTTTTTCTTAACATTTTTGTACATTTGTTGGCTTGATTTCCCTATAGAAAAATTGACATATTTTGGGGTGCAAAGTTTCCAATTTTCTAGGAAAGATGAATACTTTGTAGCGTAGAGCTGCCGATTTTCCGTCAGAAGCTGAAACTGGGTCAAACGTTGTTGGAATGACATGAAATTTAACGTGTTGCCTTTGGTCTTGGAAACCATGGTCCCGGGGAGCTTCGCTGCCAAGAGTCCTGATTTGGCTTCCTAGAGTCAAAGTATGGTCAAATGCTGTCGAATGACCTGAAACTTGACGTGTAGCCTTTTGTAAGCATCTTGATGCCGCCCATGTGCTCTTTTTGATGAGCAATGACCTTGGTGGTTCTCGCCGCCGAGAGGCTTGATTTAGCTATTTGAGGGTTGATGTAGGGTCAAACATTGTCAGTTTGACTCGGAACTCAACGTGGAGCCCTTTGGATGTATTTTGAGACTATCCATAGGCTCTGATCGAAGATTTGGTGTCTCCGATGCTATTGCCGCCGGGAGCTCCTGTTCAGCTATTGGAGAAATGAAGTTAGGCCAAATGATTTTGAAATGGTCCAAAACTTCTTTTGTACTCCTCTTTTGGCCGTCTTGAATATCTTGCAGTTTTTATTTGATTCTAACAAGCAGCATCGCCCATTTGTGGTAGGTTGCGACTTCATGTAGCTTTTTTTATGTTGAAGAGGCAAAGTGACATTTTTGGTGTCAACAAATGGTTGACCAACATTGTCCCCGTGGCAAAGCAAAATGGGCAGATCAGGGTCTGTATTAACTATAGAGACCTGAATGACGCTTATCCTAAAGATGAATTTGTGCTCCCCATACTGGAGGTAATGATTGACAATACCTGTGGATTCGAGTGAATGACATTCATGGATGGCTTCTTTGGCTACAATCAAATAAAGATGCATCCGGAAGATGAAAAACACACTTTATTTCGGATTCCATTTGGCGTGTATTGTTATACTGTCATGCCATTTGGTCTGAAAAATGTCGGTGCCACATATCAGAGGGCTATGATGAAAATATTCCAAGCTATGCAGCACAAGACGGTTGAATGTTACGTTGATGACCTCGTCGTCAAAACAAAAGAAAAGAAGATCATCTCGAGGACCTTCGAGAAGTCTTCCTCCAACTTCGCAAACACAAATTGCGAATGAATCCTCTGAAGTGCTTCTTCGGCATCTCGTCGGGTAAGTTCCTCGGATTCCTAGTTCGGAAAGCTGGAATAGAACTTGACCCCATCAAAGTCAAGTCTATTCTAGAAATGCCCTCTCCAAGAACCTTGAGAGAATTGAAAGTGCTCCAACGGAGATTGGCATACATCAGACGGTTCATCTCCAATCTTTCGGGGAAGTGCAGTCCATTCTTTCGGTTGATGAAGAAAGGTGTAAACTTTGTCTGGGATGCTGACTGTGAAGCTGCATTCCAAGATATCAAGTTATACCTCACCAAACCTTGAGTGTTAGCTGCTCCTACCTCTGGAAAACCATTCATCTTGTACACAAGAGCCCTCGACCATTCTCTGGGCGCTTTACTCGCACAAGAAAATGATAAGAGAAAAGAAGCTGCTCTATACTACCTCAGTTGCATGCTGGTAAGTGCAGAGCATCGCTACTCTCTAGTCGAAAAGGAATGCCTTGCAGTGATGTTCGTCATACAAAAGCTACGTCACTACCTGCTCTCCAACACAGTCTACTTGGTTTCGAGGATCAGCCTCTTGAAGGTCCTTAACACAAAAGTAGGTTCTCTCAATGCCCGACTGGTGAAATGGTCCTTCCTTCTGTCATAGTTTGATATTAGGTATGTACCCCAAAAAGCAATCAAAGGCCAAGCTCTAGCAGACTTTCTCGCAGAGCATCCATTGCCTAAAGATTCTCCACTTAGAAATGATGTCCCAGACGAACCCGTCTACAACGTGGAGACTTCCTCAGAAAATGCCTCCTGGGACATGTAGTTTGACGGTGCAACCAGGACAGATGAAAAAAAGACAGCTGATTTCAGGAGTTGGTATCCTCTTTGTTAGCCCCGACAAATACATGATTCCGCATGCTTTCTCGCTACTAGAACCATGTACAAGCAATACATCTGAAAACAAAGCTCTGATCCTAGGATTAGAACTCGCCATCGAATTTGGCATCACCACGCTGAAAGTCTTTGGAGACTCTCAACTAATCGTCAACCAGATGAATCAGAAATTTGAAGTCAGGAAGCCTGATCTGCTGCCCTGATACAACAAGGCATAATCGCTTCTGTAAAAGTTTGACATCGGTCACATCACCCACATCCGTAGAGGTGAAAACATCCATACAGATGCCCTGGCCGGACTTGCCGCATCTATGGCGATCCAGGAAGGGGAAAACATGGAAATTACACTGTGCGAGAGAAGGATCCTCCCTCCTCTTAACACACACCAAGCAGTTGCTGAATGCCACCAAGTGGTTGGAAGTCAGATCTCTATCCTTAGACCTTCAATCAGCGACTGGAGGGATCCGTTCATTGATTACACTATGTTCGGAATCCTACCCGAAGATCCAAAAGAACAGGTAAGCGTTCGAAGGTGAGCCCCAAGCTTTCATTTAGATATTCCTTCAAAAATCCTTTACAGGAAATCCTTCAATGGAGTACTTCTACGCTGCTTGTCACAACAAGAGGCTGAAGAAACACTTAAAGAAGTTCATGCTGGTCTTTATTGAGCCCATCAAGCTGGCTCTATGCTCTACAATCAGACAAAAAGGTTAGGTTATTATTGGCCTACCATGGTAGCTGACGCAATGCAATTTGCTAAGCGCTGCTAACAATGCCAAGTTCATGGAGATTATGTTCACATGTCTCCAGAATGGCTGCATCCTGCAGCGATCTCATGGCCTTTCGAAGCCTAGGGTATGAACATCATAGGTCCTATTTCTCCTCCTTCAAGCAAAGGTCATCGCTTCATCTTCACCGCTACAGATTATTTCTCCAAGTGGTCAGAAGCATTTGCTCTCAACGAAATAAAGACCTCATTAGTCCTTCAGTTCCTGCACATCAACATCGTTTGTTGTTTCGGCATACCTAAAAGATTCATCCATGATAACAGACCACAATTCAGGGATCATTGATTTTACAGGTTCTGCCACAAATACAAAATCCAAAGCTGTCGTTCGACTCCATACAATCTGGCATCAAACGGATTAGCAGAAACTTTCAACAAGACACTCTGCAAAATCCTCAAGAAAATGGTCTCTAATCACAAAAGAGACTGGAGCGACAAAATATCTGAAGCTTTATGGGCCTATCGAACCACCGTTCGAGGACCAACCCTTGCACACCATTCTCCTTGGTCTATGGAAGCGAAGCTGTCGTACCCTTGAAAGTACAAATTCCTTCCCTGAGGGTATCTATACAAAATGACATGACTTAAGAAAGCAATGTCAAATTGCGACTCCATGAGCTGGACAATCTCGTCGAGAGACGGCTCGAAGCTCGACAAATCATTGAACTTTATCAAGCACGCATGGCCGGATCTTTTGACAAGAAGGTCAGGCAACGCGCCTACAAAAAGGATGACTTGGTTCTTGCGGTAAAAAGATCAATGGTCTTCGCTCACAAGTCCAAAGGTAAATTTGAGCCAAAACGGAGAGACCCTACGTCATCGACAAGGTTTTCTCCAATGGCGCATATGCACTCCTAAAATGGAGGGTGACAGATGTATGCTGCCCATCAACGGCAAGTTCTTAAAGCGGTACTAACCTTGAAGACTTACCCAACTAGGTAAGAGTAATGCTTGCACGGCCAAAGCTTATTTCCTGGTACTCGCTCGTCAAACCCACTCTTTTCAGAATTTTCATATCAAATGTTGAAATTTCTAGAAACTCAAAACAATGCTTACTTTCATTGTTTCATTGTTCAAAAAATTAAGTTTAGGAGCCTCTCCTTGACTTGACCAAAATTCTCGATCCTTGAACCCAAAATTCATGGTTTGAAACAAAATCCGGATTCAGGGATTTCCACCCTAGTCCACCCTACCTTTCACCGCCAAAAATGGTTTTAGGTCAAGATTTATGACCCTCGCGTCTTTAAACAAAAAAAAATAGTTTTTCAAAAAACCACAGGGAAACGAAGCTTAGTCGATACTCGCACAAATCGGAAGAATGCGAACCACATTCAACACTTCCAAAATCGCAGGGAAGTGACATTTCGTCGATACTTGCAAAATCCAAAAATCGTGGAGATGCAACATTTCAGTTGATATCCACAACCCAAAATCCAAAGGTTCGAAAAAAACTAAAATCGTGGAGACGTAACATTTCAGTTGACATCCAGAGCCAAAGGTTCGAGAAAACCGCAAATTTCAAAAAAATCGTGGGGAAACGACATCAAGTTAGTACCCACAAAACAAAAAATTTTGAAAAGCAAGGAAGCGACGCTTAATAGATACTTGCACCCGATCCGCGGGGATGCAACATTCCATCGATACTCACAACCGAATGAGCAAGGATGCGACATTCCATCAATACTTGCAAGACCATTCAGCAGGGAGGCGACTTTTAGTCGATACTTGTATTTTTGAAAACCAAAAACCTGGCTCTCATGCCAAAACCGGCTATCAATGTCACAAAACCTCAGTCTCATGACAAATCGGCTATCAATGCCATAAACCGGCTATCAATGCCACACAAAAACTGGCTTTCACGCCAACAAATCAAAATTTGGCTTTTAGAAAACCCGGCTATCAATGCCACAAAAACTGTCTATCAATGCCACAAACCGGCTATCAATGCCACAAAATCAGCTCTCATGCCACAAATAAACCTTGGCCTTCGCGCCAAAAATAAAATTTTGGCTCTCATGCCATAAACCCAAATTTGGCTTTCATGCCACAAACAAAATCTGGCTCCCATGCCAAAACAATCATTTGACAAAAGATTTTCATAAAATGACAAACTTTTGAACAAATTTTAAAAAACAATCATTTCCCATTTAGTAATTGCTTTCATCACAAAAAAGGATTTAAGTGAAAGTAGGGAATACAAAAAAAAAGTGTTCACAAGCAATACAAAAAAAAGAAAGTACCAAAAAAATACATGTGGTACCAAAAAAAAAAGAAGAAGAGTTTTTGTTACAAAAAATGAGAGAAACTAGGAGCTCATCCAAAAATGGCCTCCAACCAAAGTTTCAGCTCCTCGAGCAAACTTTTCGCCTCAGCCGTCAAGGCTTCCAAGGCACGCTTATTCAGGAATTCTCCATGAAATACTGGAGAATGCCATAACCCTTCTTCTACACCGGGAAGCTTATCCCAAGCAGTTCGCCATCGTTGTTTTCTTAAGTCCTCTTTTTTAGAACTCGATCGGCATCTGCAACCTGACGAATCAGTGCTCCCTCCCTATCACGAGCCTCTGTTATAGCAGCCCACTTAGCTGCGACTTGCGCCTCCAAATGCTCAAGACGTTGCCTAGCCTCGGCGACCTCCCTAGGGAGGATGGTAATGTCATTCCTCAGCCCGATGATGGCTAACTCTTCTAAGTTCCTCTCCCGGACGAACTGCTTCCTGCTCTGTGTAGTCTCATCCAAGTCAGATCGAGCCTTATTAGCAGGATCCTGGAACATCTCCTTGAAGAAGTCACCATCAAGGAAAGCCATGGTCTCAAACCACTTGTCACCAAGCGCAATGATCCTATCAACGATCGCCCTGGCACCTGTGACGTCCAGACCAACTTCTTCGGCATCAGTGAGAATCTCCTGCACATGCTAGATCATGCCAAATCCGGCATCTAAGTGTCCAGAAAGGAGAGTCTCGATCCAAGAGCTCAAAACCCCCGCGCCAGCACCTTCTTCGCAAATAGAAGAGATGGCCCAAATGAAGATTCACCCCGCTCCGTCGGTCGGCTGCTCATGTCATGCCCCATTGGAAGAGTAACAAAAGAACTCTTTCCAATTGGAGCCACTGGGAAGGAATTTGAGCATGAGGTCACAACTCTGCCGTGTCAAAACTGGTGTAGAAGTCCCTACTTCCGGATCAACCTCTGGCACCCCTTGCTTTGGTTCTGAAGAAGGCGATGGAATCTCTCCTACCACTTCACAACCTACCAATGCAACACAAAAAGGTATGAGTATGATCCCATTAAAAAAATCATTATCAGGGTTATCACTACAAAGTACCTTCTTCGACGGCTGGCGGAATACTCTCTTCCTCCATCAACTCATCGGAAGCATCATCAACATTTGCATCCATGGATGGTTGAAAGTCATCAGAATCCTGTGGCAAGTCAGCTGACAGGAAAAATGCTAGCGAACCAAGACACAGACAAAAAAAAAGAAAACAAAAGAAGTTATACAACTTGGAGATTCTGGAATCACTCCAGAGTCCCTCGATTCTTCTTCAGGTGCCACAACCGGATCCGTCACCGCCTCATCGGTCGGAACCTTAGGCATCAACAAGTCTTCATCCTCTGCTAAAAAAAAGAGGAGGAGAGAAGTCATATCAGAACATGGAAAGCCACATGAAAGGAACAGAAAGAGAAATAGGAAGAACCATACCTTCACAGACGGCTTTTTCTTCTCGGCTCCTCTTTTCTGGAGGCTCGTTAGCATCCCCCGGCACCTCCTCATTGATAGTGAGAGGGACTTCCACATCAGGAGAGTCTTCATCCCGTCCCTTCCGACGCTGACTCCTCTTCCTCGTGATTCTATGGGTTGGTCTTCTAGATGAACCTGCCCTGAAGGAAACTGCGATTCAGATCTGAAACTTCTCATATAGAGACTACTATGGCTGATGCAAAGCATGACAAATTTTAAAAAAAAATCTGATTTCTGCACTATGCAGCGGAAATCAGCCATAAAGAATCGCATAGAAACTCCATTAAATCATGATCAACATGTGTTCAATTAATAGAGATGATAGAAGACTATTACCTCGATGTTTTGGAAGCTTTAATCCTCTGAAAATCTGATGCAAAAAGGGTGAACTCAGGTCTGCAATCAGCAAGTATGTTGCTGGAATTCTGCTGCAGAAATTGTGTTCTCTTTTGATCTTCTTCTCTATCTCAAATTCTAATCTGATTGGCTAAGGTGGTGGAACCTTAATCTAGGTTTAGAGATAGGTTTCTAGAATAACATTCTATGGAAAAACCCTTGCTACAAGCTCTCCTCAAAGTGCTTAATGGCTGGACGTGTGGAATGGAACAATTAGAGTGATCCACGCCCAAAGGGAAGGCTTCCCCTTTTATAGATTAGTAAGAGAGTTTCCTTGTTCACTAAGTAGCCTCCATTCTAATTCTCTTGGAATTACTAAAAAGAAATAGCAATCCTTAGATTAGTATCCTTTCTAGAACCATTCCAAATTAGAAAAGGAAACTCACTATGAGCATCCCTTAAACTTAGCAATTAGTAATCCTAGTTGTGCAACACTTACTAATTTAAGTTTCTAATAAAAAAGGGAAACTTTATTGTAGGAATACTTATCCAAGGAGGAGTCCAACCTTCCAAGTAGAGAGACTTACTAAAAGTTGAAGACCCAACACTAGGAAATTCCCATCTTGGACGTCCCATATGCTACGGCCCACACAATGGCCCACATGTCCATAATTTGTCTAGAATTAAATTCATGTATGCCATCAAGGCCTATTTGAATTTAAATTCAAAATTATTTTTCCATAAAATAATTCAACCTTATCTCCTAATCAAATTAGGAAACCATGCCAATATAGGAAAGTGACTAGAGAAGGGACCAAAAGACATATTTGCCCTTGGCTCCCAAAATGACCAAAATGTCCATGCTAAACCCATAGCAACATAAAGACCATTTTAGCCTTAACTCATTCCACTAGAGAGTTATGGTTGCACTCCATGGACAAATATTAAGTATGAAATAAGTTTGTCATAAAATAACAGTTGTCTCCGACCTACCAAGTATAATGACCTAAATGCCCCTCTATGTAACATCCTCAATCAAGTCAGGTTATCTGATGTACTATCAACCTTCTCGATTAAATCTTAAACCTTAGAACATCATATCCTTGACTTGATCATCATCCTGATATTATTCTCTTGATCCAGGGAGCGACCCACAAGTTCAATATCAATATGGAACATCCATATACTAAGATCTTAGATTTGGATGATCAATCGGATAATTCTAAGGGGACGATCATTCCATCATTAGATGGCATAGATTCTATATTGCATCTGCACATCCCAACTAATCAAGTCCGAGTACCCAAAACACAGAGCTGTTGACCCATGAAAAGAATCTCACCCATAGTGAATTAAAGCACAAGAACTTGACTTCGTCAGTTCATCCACAAATGCTCAAGATTAAGAGCACCGGTCACTCAGTAGCATGAGGTGACTTGATCTCTCTCTGTGATAGTACTATTTTAGAGATCACACCTACAATGGTCCTGTTCAATGCATTGCATATGCACTAATGAGATAAATCCGGGAAAGTCCTCCCATGACTTAGGTAAGTCATCCTGAATACAGGAGAGTCTCTCACTATAACTTATACCAAGATGAAGTGCCTAGCTCCATCTCTCAGTTATGAACAAATATGTTGTTTCCAGTGTCCATGAATTAGACCTATCTGTGTGTAGACACTACACACCTAATTCATTTACTAGAAACAATGGGCCTTACACAACCATACATATATACATGTTTAAGCAGAAAAAAGTCATTCTATTAAATAACCAGTTAATATCCAGTAACAAAAGATGAGAGTGCAGCTAGTGGGCTTTAGGGCATACACCAATCCCAACAAAGTCCCACTTGCACTAAAGATCACTACTTTCTAACCTAACACCCATAGACTCAACATGAGAAGTGAAGACTTTCTCAGTAAGAGTCTTAGTGAATGGGTCAGCTAAGTTATTTGCTGAAGCAATATGCTCCACCACTATTTCTCCATCTTGAATGAACTCCCGGATTAAGTGGTACTTTCTCTGAATGTGCTTGCCTTTCTTGTGATTCCTGGGCTCTTTGCACTGTGCTACAGCACCAGTGTTATCATAGTACATGACAATCGGTTCATGCACTGCAGGAACAACTCCTAATTCCAATAGGAATTTTCTGAGCCATACCGCTTCCTTCGCAGCTTCCGATGCCGCCACATACTCTGCTTCCATGGTAGAATCAGCAGTACAGGATTGCTTGACACTCCTCCATGATATAGCCCCTCCTGACAGAGTAAAGACGTATCCTGAAGTAGACTTTCTGGCATCACTATCAGATTGGAAATCAGAGTCTGTATACGCCAAAGGCGTTAGATCATCTGCTCGAAAGGTTAGCATATAATCTTTCGTTCTCCGAAGATACTTGAATATATGCTTAACAGCTGTCCAATGCACGGGTCCAGGGTTTGACTGATATCTGCTAACCATGCCAACGGCAAAACAAATATCTGGTCTAGTACATAACATTCCATACATGTGGCTTCCAACGGCGGAAGTATATGGAACTCTCCTCATGCTCTCTATCTCTTCAGATGTCTTTGGACATTGATCTCGAGACAGTGGTACTCCATGTCTAGAAGGTAGCAAGCCCTTCTTGGAGTCATGCATGTTAAACTTGACCAATATCTTCTCAATATATGAAGATTGGGATAAGGCTAACATCTTATTCTTGCGATCATGCAAAAGCTTGATCCCTAAGATATAGCTGGTCTCGCCCAAATCCTTCATCTGAAATTGAGAGGATAACCAAACCTTTGTGGATGACAATAAACCTACATCATTTCCTATGAGTAATATGTCATCTACATATAGAACCAAAAATGCAACTGCTTTTCCACTTCCTTTCTTATACACACATGGTTCATCAATGTTTTGATCAAAGCCAAAGGATTTGACTGCCTGATTAAACTTGATGTTCCATGCTCTAGATGCTTGCTTAAGTCCATAAATGGACTTCTTAAGTTTACAAACCATGTTATCTTGGCCATTAGCAATGAAGCCCTCTGGTTGCATCATATATATGCATTCGTCAAGACTTCCATTAAGAAAAGCTGTCTTGACATCCATCTGCCATATCTCGTAGTCATAATGACATGCGATGGCCAAGAGAATCCTTATGGATTTAAGCATAGCCACTGGTGAAAAGGTTTCCACATAATCGATACCCTCTTTCTGAGTATATCCTTTCGCCACCAGTCTTGCTTTTAAGGTTTCCACATTCCCATCCACTCCACTCTTTCTCTTGTAGATCCACTTGCACCCTATGGGTTTAATCCCTTCAGGTGCATCTACAAGTTCCCAGACTTGATTGGAATACAAAGAATCCATTTCAGATTTCATCGCTTGCTGCCACATGTCAGCATCCATATCCATTACTACTACATCATAACTAGTAGGATCCTCAACCAGATCTTCAGAGTCTGTCTTAAAAGACACTCCTAGATATCTTTCTGGCTGTCTAGAAATTCTCCCACTACGACGAGGCTCCGGAGTGTTCTAAGGAATATCTTGTTCATCTACTGTCTCAGGATCTGGTACAGATGTTATAGGAGATCCCGGAAGAATCTCCTCAAGGGTTTCTTTACAACTAAGCTCTTGGTGCATCATGCAATCATCTTCCAAGTACCTAGCATGAGTGCTGATGAGCATTTTTTGCTCCTTTGGATGATAAAAGATGCCACATCTCGTTCCCTTAGGATACCCAATGAAGTAGCACATTTCCGATCTGGGTTCTAGCTTGGTAGCTTTATCATTCAGTACATAGGCTGGACAACCCCAAATGTGAATATGTCTTAAACTAGGTTTTCGACTAGTCCACATTTCTTGCGGTGTCCTAGGTACTGATTTAGAAGGTACCAGATTTAAAATGTATGCTGCTGCTTCTAGGGCATATCCCCAAAAAAATATAGGTAGGGTTGCATGACTCATCATGGACCTTACCATATCAAGAAGGGTACGGTTTTTTCTCTCTGTTACACCATTTTGCTGGGGTGTACCCGGTGCAGACAACTGAGACACAATCCCATGTTGTGTGAGGTACTCCTTGAACTCACCCAGGAGGTACTCGCCACCTCGATCAGATCGAAGGGCTTTGATATGTTTCCCTAGTTGTAGCTCCGCCTCAGCCTTGAATTGTTTGAACTTATCAAACGCCTCAGACTTGCGTCGCATTAAGTATACATATCCATACCTAGAGTAATCATCGGTGAAGGTGATGTAATACTCATACCCTCCTCGAGCCGGTTTGTTCATAGGACCACACACATCAGTGTGAATCAATTCTAACAACTCCTTTGACCTTAGTCCCTTTCCAGAGAATGAACTTTTGGTCATCTTTCCCTTGAGACAAGATTCGCACTGAGGAAAAGGTTCGAAATCTAATGAGCTCAAAGGCCCATCTTCTACCAACTTCTGAATCCGTTTTAGGTTAATGTGACCCAAACGTAAGTGCCAAAGATATGTGTCATTGATTGAAGATACCTTCCTCTTAAGGGAAGTTGAGTTTTCTTGTTGTACATTATGCAGTGTGGGAGCAATAGGATATATATAAAATAAGTTGCCATGTATTCTACCAGAACATATAATATTTCCATCTCTACTGATATCAATACCAGAATGGAAAGAAACTGAATAATTAAATTCAATAAGTCTGGAAACTGAAATTAAATTCTTCCTCATGTCCGGAACATAGAAAACATTATTTAAAACTAATATCCTATCACATGGAAAATGTAAAGTAACAACTCCTACTGCAACTGCCCAAACTTTAGCTCCAGTTCCGACTCTAAAAGAAAATTCTCCTTTCTCAATTCTCTGCATTATCTGAAACCCCTGCAATGAATTGCAGATATGATTAGTGGCTCCTGAGTCTACTATCCATGAGTCAGTAGAATCAACCACTAGACAAGTTTCAATGTAGTATGAAAAAGATGTACCTTTCTTTACTGAGGCCAGGAACTTGGGACAATCTTTCTTCCAATGACCTTTGAGGCCACACTTGAAGCATTTCCCTTTGGGCTTTCCATCTGTAGCCTTTTCCTTCTTATTACCAGTGTTGTCCTTTTTTTTTTTGCCCTTTTCCCTTATTCTGCTTCTTCTTGAACTTCTTCCCTTTCGGGTTTAGTTTAGAGGAAGACTGGAAAAAATGAGCTTGGGCTTTGGGCTTCATGATGGCCTCTGCCGCCTGGAGTTCTTTCATTAACTCAGGTAGAGTCATGTCCATCTTGCTCATATTGAAATTGAACTTGAACTGATTAAAAGAATCCGGTAGAGTTTCGAGAATCATGTTAGTTTGACTCTCTGCATCAATCTCAGCCCCTAGAATCTCAGCTACATTGAAACAATCCATCAGCTTGAGCATATGCTCTCTGACAGGTGTTCCCTCAGCCATCCTAGTATTCATGATGGTCCTCATAGTAGCTTGCATAGCTGGCCTGCTCTTGTCTGCGAACATCTCAGACAAGGACATCATGATTTCATAGGCTGTGTCCATATGCTCGTGCTGTGTTTGCAACACGTTGGACATGGAAGCGAGCATATAGCATTTAGCCATGCTGTTCGCTTTCTTCCATTTTCTCTCAGCCTCTAACTGGTTATCAGTAGAATTAGCATCTATATCAGGACAGGTTTCCACCAAGGCATACTTGTACTCCTCAGCAGTGAGTACTATGTCAAGATTTCTTTTCCAATCTACGTAGTTAGGGCCAGTCAACTTGTTCTCACGAAGAATGCACATCAGCGGACTAAAAGAATCTTTACCCATCTCTCTCTGGATATAAAACGGTTTATAATTAGACATGCAGTATATATGTAATATGCATATGGTGCTTGTTATAAAAGGAAAAAAACAAAGCACAAAACTTTTTTCATTATTTAACCCCAAACATAATGTATCAGTGTTTCAACCTCCTCATAAACCCTCCATCGAAAGGATGGCCGAGCCTACAGTAACGTTGAATTAAGCTCTTCTTATTTTGATTATCACTGTCTGGATACATATCCAGTGATAGTCCAATCACTGATTGGTTTGACCTCATAAGACAAATAACTTTAACTGGTAGGAGAGGTTATTACCGCCTTTAGAATGTCCTAATCTAGAAGTGAGCTTTGGTAAAGAACTCCACCGAAGGGATGGCCGCTCCCACCAACACTTCAACGACATTCTATAGAAGTGATCTTTAGTAAAGAACTCCACCGAAGGGATGGCCGCTCCCACTAACACCTCATTACGAACATTCACTTTAGTTCACCCACTAACCCATCGAAGTGATCTTTAGTAAAGAACTCCACCGAAGGGATGGCCACTCCCACTAACACTTCTAATGAGATTAATATGAACCGAGAATGGAAGGTCGTGGGGTTTTTCCTAAACCCCTCTCCCACTTGATAATTTATCACTAGGGTTTATAAACTTTCCTTTGATCTTTACTTCGTTTTCTCAAAAGCTCTTTTTAAATCTAGCAAACTTGGTTAATTAAATTCATGACTCAATGACTCAAGTCATCTTGAAAGTAAATAACCTTTGCATTAAAACATTTGAGAAAAACCTTTAAAAGAATCAAAAACCTAACTTGGGTTATGGGAACCCTTAGGTAGCATCTAATTAGATTTTTTTTTAGTTTAGTCTATTTTTGGAAACCAAGGGTGCCAACCCTATCCAATTTTAAACCTTAGACATAATTAGAAGGTGCTGGTCTAAGTCCCGTTTAAAACCAATTGACCAAACAAAAACATTCTAATTTTAGAAAGATGCCATTTTTAGAACCTAATGGTGGCCATGTTTCTAGGTGACAATTATAGCAATTATATAAAGCATTCAACCATGCATTCCATATATAAAAGCAAATAAAAGTATGCATTCCTTGATGGCTCCCTGTTCTTAGGATTTCAAGTCCTAATCGAATTAGGACTCCTCATGCATCTAGAAGTCTTGACTCCTTCATCTCCAAGGACTCCAATTTCTTACAACCTTCTTGTCTTGAAACTTTCCTTTTCTTGCTTGTTTCCATAAATAGATTTATACAAGCAAACCCATGAAAAACAAAACCAAAATTACATTGGAGATTCCTATGCTTTTCAAGAAAGCTTACATCAAGACTAGTTGGAATAAAATTAAGGAAACTTTACAACTTCCTATGATTGCTAACCGCGCAATCGTACACTTTCCAACTAATTAAAAAAAAACATCCAAATCCACACAACATACATGCGAACCATTAAGGATGCTAATTATGGCTGCAACCAAATAGGTTAGTGCATAATGTACAACATGATTCAGATCTGGAAAAATTAATTCCAGCAATCCGAACGTAACCATCATACAAGATTACAGCACTAAACAAATCTGAAATAAATTTCAGCAGGGTGCCACCATGCCCCATCTAATCTAGGATTAATTAATCACATCATGGGATCATGATTTCGCATGGAGTGGCTCTGATACCACTGAAGGAAACCACGATTCAGATCTGAAACTTCTCATATAGAGACTACTATGGCTGATGCAAAGCATGACAGATTTTAAAAAAACCTGATTTCTGCACTATGCAGCGGAAATCAACCATAAAGAATCGCATAGAAACTCTATTAAATCATGATCAACATGTGTTCAATTAATAGAGATGATAGAAGACTATTACCTCGATGTTTTGGAAGCTTTAATCCTCTGAAAATCTGATGCAAAAAGGGTAAACTCAGGTCTGCAATCAGCAAGTATGTTGCTGGAATTCTGCTGCAGAAATTGTGTTCTCTTTTGATCTTCTTCTCTATCTCAAATTCTAATCTGATTGGCTAAGGTGGTGGAACCTTAATCTAGGTTTAGAGATAGGTTTCTAGAATAACATTCTATGGAAAAACCCTTGCTACAAGCTCTCCTCAAAGTGCTTAATGGCTGGACGTGTGGAATGGAACAATTAGAGTGATCCACGCCCAAAGGGAAGGCTTCCCCTTTTATAGATTAGTAAGAGAGTTTCCTTGTTCACTAAGTAGCCTCCTTTCTAATTCTCTTGGAATTACTAAAAAGAAATAGCAATCCTTAGATTAGTATCCTTTCTAGAACCATTCCAAATTAGAAAAGGAAACTCACTATGAGCATCCCTTAAACTTAGCAATTAGTAATCCTAGTTGTGCAACACTTACTAATTTAAGTTTCTAATAAAAAAGGGAAACTTTATTATAGGAATACTTATCCAAGGAGGAGTCCAACCTTCCAAGTAGAGAGACTTACTAAAAGTTGAAGACCCAACACTAGGAAATTCCCATCTTGGACGTCCCATATGCTACGGCCCACACAATGGCCCACATGTCCATAATTTGTCTAGAATTAAATTCATGTATGCCATCAAGGCCTATTTGAATTTAAATTCAAAATTATTTTTCCATAAAATAATTCAACCTTATCTCCTAATCAAATTAGGAAACCATGCTAATATAGGAAAGTGACTAGAGAAGGGACCAAAAGACATATTTGCCCTTGGCTCCCAAAATGACCAAAATGTCCATGCTAAACCCATAGCAACATAAAGACCATTTTAACCTTAACTCATTCCACTATAGAGTTATGGTTGCACTCCATGGACAAATATTAAGTATGAAATAAGTTCGTCATAAAATAACAGTTGTCTCCGACCTACCAAGTATAATGACCTAAATGCCCCTTTATGTAACATCCTCAATCAAGTCAGGTTATCTGATGTACTATCAACCTTCTCGATTAAATCTTAAACCTTAGAACATCATATCCTTGACTTGATCATCATCCTGATATTATTCTCTTGATCCAGGGAGCGACCCACAAGTTCAATATCAATATGGAACATCCATATACTAAGATCTTAGATTTTGATGATCAATCGGATAATTCTAAGGGGACGATCATTCCATCATTAGATGGCATAGATTCTATATCGCATCTGCACGTCCCAACTAATCAAGTCCGTGTACCCAAAACACAGAGCTGTTGACCCATGAAAAGAATCTCACCCATAGTGAATTAAAGCACAAGAACTTGACTTCGTCAGTTCATCCACAAATGCTCAAGAGTCAGAGCACCGGTCACTCAGTAGCATGAGGTGACTTGATCTCTCTCTGTGATAGTACTATTTTAGAGATCACACCTACAATTGTCCTGTTCAATGCATTGCATATGCACTAATGAGATAAATCCGGGAAAGTCCTCCCATGACTTAGGTAAGTCATCCTGAATACAGGAGAGTCTCTCACTATAACTTATACCAAGATGAAGTGCCCAGCTCCATCTCTCAGTTATGAACAAATATGTTGTTTCCAGTGTCCATGAATTAGACCTATCTGTGTGTAGACACTACACACCTAATTCATTTACTAGAAACAATGGGCCTTACACAACCATACATATATACATGTTTAAGCAGAAAAAAGTCATTCTATTAAATAACCAGTTAATATCCAGTAACAAAAGATGAGAGTGCAGCTAGTGGGGTTTAGGGCATACACCAATCCCAACATGCCCCACTGTCAGAGTCTTGTTTCCCACTTGACTCCTCACTAGATGATTTGCTCTTGCCAGTGGACTCCACGAAAGCTCGCCTCTGTGCCGCTTGCATCTAAGAGTCAAGCTCAGCTTCCTCCATCTCTAACTGCTCTAAGGCCTCACCAGGTACTTTCCGGACAGCTTCAAAACCGATGACGCCCTGGTCACCAAGAAAGCCTATCTTATGCTTCTCTCCAGAAAGGAAGGTCAAAACTTCCTCTCGCCGAATGTCATCCGACTTCCCAATGCCTTTTCCAGAAGACAGGTTTACATCAAGCTCTTTCTCAGAAAGGCCCTGGTATGCCAAAAAGCTATCTGCGAACCACTTCGTGAAGCCAGCAGTCCGAAAAGTCGACAGCTCAGGATAAGAAATCATGGCAGCATTGTCTTCAGCACTATAAAAAGCCCATGCATTTATGCCGTCCTGCAAACCTCCGAAGTGCTTCACCATACTCAAAGGCGCTCCAATAACGCCTTTAGAAAAGCCCAACTCTAGTGCAAAACGGGAAGATACATACGGCTGGATGTCGACGAAAAGATGTCTACGGTACACCATTGTGCTGATACATATGTTGAAAAACCACGCCTTCTCTGCATTTGTCAAGGAGTAAGCCTTCTTCCGTAACTCCAAAGAAAGCTTCACTGAAGACTGTCCCATCTTGACATCCCAAAACCGTCAGATCCTCATGCAGGTAAACAAAAGAGATTCGATAATGGATTTACCCTTAGCCAACCGAATCATGAGAGGATCATCATTCTGTGGAACACCCAGCCGGTGGAAGCCAGGACAGTGGTATACATACCACGAATAAAAGATATGGGTTGAAAATACCATGTTCATGGGGAGCCCAAGCCGAACCAAAAAAGTAGCAGCCTGGAGTTCGGTACACAGTTAGGAGTAAAGAGCTGGCACCAAAGCAAGACGCTCTCCAAACGCCATCTGACAAGCCGAAAAAATACAATGCGGCTTGCTGTGCGTTCCATCTCCACCAATAAAGACAGCCTCACCCAGCCAGTAAGTGAGGTAAACAGCGAGATCTCTCCACACTGCAATGTCAGAACAAATGACGTCTGTACTTGCAAAGAAACCCCTCAACTCTTCTCGCATGGCTGAAGTCTTCTTCGAACTCGGATCATGAGCCCTGGCTTCCCGAGTCATGCTATCAGAAGACTCTCTGCTGTCAAAGAAGTTGGGGAATGAAGAGCCAAAACTCTTCCAACTGTTGGACCTGACTTTCGAGCCCTCCTTCTCCTTAAAAAAATCATAGAAGGCGACAAGCTGAAAGTACAGAAGCCTAAACTCCTTAGATTGCTCCTCAAGGACGCTGTCAATGGGCATGAACTCTTCATAGAGTTTACCAAGGATAGGCAATCCAGTGATGGCGCTCAGCTCCTTCAAAGAGAAACCAATCTCACCATTCATGACAACGAAGGTGTTGGTTTGCGGAAGGAATGACTCCAACATAGCCATGAAGGCCTCGTCGGAAAAGATCACGGTCTCCCTAAAGGCACAGACTGCATCAAAAATCTCGGCTTCCTTCAAAACGTCGCCACCAATCAGCAGGACGCGATCAGTCCACGACTTCCAATCGGAGTCTACACTAAAACGACCACGAAGTCGAAAAGGCTTCACCCAATTGCTGTCGTCACTACGGAAAATACCAAGGCCCATCGGTCTCAAATCGACTAATGGAAAATCAGAGCCCTTGTTGTCGCTGGCCGGCATCAACATGTCCATATGGGTAGGCGACTTCTTCGTATATCCAGAAGGATCGCCAACAAAAACCCCGGTCTTGATCACGTTGGTCCTTTTCACCCAGCTTGGAGGATCTTCCCTCTTAGAACACGTGGGAGAAAGGCTCATGATCGAGATAGTATGATCAAACATCGATTGGGTAACAACAATCCTCTCCTCACCATCAGCTGTGTAAGAAAACTGAAAATATCTTCTCTGGTATGTCATGTCATCAGGGACTGCATCACCAAAGAAAAGGTAGGCTTGGGCAACACCCTCTGATCGTTCATAACCCAAGGACAGTTGCTTACTATGATCTTATAGAATTCCTCACTCTTGAGAGCGATAAGTCGCTGCCTCATTTAATCTCTGTTGAGGGAGTCACACTCTTCCAAGTTTCTTTTCAACATACTGGACCTTCTCCCAGGTCTGCTGAACAGCCACATGGGAAGATCTGGCGGATCGACGAGGTACGATTGTAGTAGGCTCTTTACCCTTGTTCGTTCTAGAGGAACCACCTGCAAAGGTTGGAAAGGACAAAGATCATCATCAAAATGACAGAATTTCGTTCAAAAAAATCTGGCGAAATGTTGGCATGATTTCGGGGCAATTCCGAAGAAAATGGAAATACCCCAAAAGAAATAGAAAGCTTGAAGATGGGCTCAACATCGCTGCGAGCTCCAAAACTCCAAACTTTCAAAACCTCAAAAATCTCTGCAAATCAGGAAGGGCTCAACATCACTGCGAGCTCCAAATTTTGAGAATTTGTAAAGGTTTTCAGGTATGTGCCATCACATCATGCTCCCAACTCAATTTACAAAAATATCATGCATAAAAGTAAATTGTCATGCATTAGATGCTAGAAGACTCTTGACAAAATTTTGACCAATTCCAACCCAACTTGGTCAAAACCAATCAAACTTTGTCTAAGCCAAAGTTCATGTTGGCTTGACCTAGAAATCCCCTTTTATTTGATGCATCAAAAAAAAATAAATGCGTGAACATCTTGATTTGCATAAAAACACATTATCATGTTGAGCAAAAAAAAAAAACTTCGAAAAAAAGGGGGAGGGAAAGATAAAAAAAAAGGAGCAGCGAAAAAAAAAATGGGTTGGCCCGCAGGCCATGTGGCCGTACAGCCAGATCCGCACGGATCTGTCCATACGGCCCCACACATAAAAAAACGTGCAAAAAAAAGAAAGAAATAAACCTTCTCAAAAAAAAAAAGAAGAAGAAGAGAGGGAAAGCAAAAAAAAAAAAATCAGAGCAAAATAAAAAAAACAAAAAAAGGGGCTGGCCCACAGCCCACGTGGCCGTACGAAAAAAACTTTAAAAAAAAGAAAAAAGTAAAAAGTAAAAAAAAGAAGAAGAAAGAAAACGAAAGATAAAAAAAAAGAACCTTTTTTTTTTTACCATCTTACTTCTACAATGGAGTTTTCTTGGAAAAGAAGACCTACTTGAAGCCATTGATGGAGAATAAGAAGAATAGCTTGAAGATTCTTGAAGAACTCTTGGTCTTGAAGCACTCTTGAGATTTGTTGCAAAAGAAAGCAATAAGAACAAGAGATCCAACCTCCCTTTGCTTTTATAGAAGAGAGCAAGTCAAAGGAGGAAACAAGGAGAAAAGAAAAAAGGTAAGTGCTACAAATTAGCAACCTTCCCAAAATAAATAAATTAGAAATTTTGTTTCCTAAAAGAAAGATACTTTGAGGGATTCTCTCCCAAAAGAAAGCAATTAGAGAGATTTTCTCCCAAAAAAGAGGAGGTTTGAGATATTCTCTCCCAAAGAAAGATATCTTGAGATATTCTCTCCCAAAAGAAAGGGAACATGAGATTCTCTCCAAGTAAAGATATTTTTAGATATTCTCTATCCAAAGGAGATATTTTTAGATATTCTTTACAAAAATGACACCATATGAGATCTAAGCCATTTCAAAAGCTTAGGTCCCATGGGTTAGCCCATATGAGTCAGGTTTGACCACCTAGGCACTAGAAGTGGCTTTTAGTCAAAGAAAAATCCCTCTTACCAAGAGCATACAAAATGGTTCCATGCCTCTTTTGAGTTGATTGGACCATACAAAAAAAGAATTCCAAGCCCCATGAGTTTCCAAAATCCAAACCATCCAACTCATGAACCAAATTAAGCCAAAACCTTGAAATTGACATTTCACAAAAACCAAATCCTGGTCCCCTAACCTGCCATATACAACTTGTTAGGTCACAAGGCCAAAAAATATATATATATCCTGATCCCCTAACTTGCTGCATACAACTTGTTAGGTCATAAGATCAAAACCAAAACCGACCCCCCAACTTGCCACATACAGCTTGTTGGGTCACAAGGTCAAAATCAAACCTGACCCCCTAACGTGCCACATACAGCTTGTTAGGTCACAAGGTCAAAAACAAAAACCCAAATCCACATTCCTAATGTCATTTTCAAAACTTTGCCTTGAGATGGTACGTGATCCCTTTCACTACCATAAAATTCTCCTGGAAGCTCAAGAGGCCACTCTACCAAAAGAAAGATTGCTCAAAGACTCTTGGTCAAGTCAGAGACTCTCCTTCAAGGTTCTCTTCGAGGCACATCGACTACAAAAGTTAAGCAATTTGTCGCTATACCTCGAGGGGGCATTTGTTGACACTTGCGTCTTCAACCTCAAGAAAGCTACATGAAGCCGCAGCCTACCATAAATAGGCAATGCTATTTCCAAAAAATCAAATCTTGTCAGAATCAAACAAAAACTGCAAGATCCTTCAAGACAACCAAGAGAGTACAGATGAAGTTTTGGGCCATTTCAAAATTATTTGGCCTAACTTCACTTCTCCAAACAGTTGAATAGGAGCTCCCGGTGGCGACAATGTCGAAAATATCAAATCTTCGATCAGAGCTTGTGGATGGTCTCAAAATACCTCCAAAAGGCTCTACGCCAAGTGATGGACCGCACTTTTTTTTATGCTCAGCGCTACCTAGATCGTCGGACATGGGAGTCTGTTTGATCCAACCCTTTCGCACCCGGAGGGCGAAAATCGGATATCATCATTTTTTTTGGGTGGTTGTGCCAGATTTTCTATTTTACTTGGAATTGCAAGTGGAGATCCGGAGATCGACCTTCGCAAGTAAAAAGGAAATCAACTTCTTTCAATTTTCCATTGCACATATGTTTAAGAAAAGAGACAAGTTTTTAAAATGCCGTAAAAGATGATTTCATTTGTTTTGCCGTGAAAGGCGATTTTTTGGCATTTATAGCCGATTTGGCGTTTATAGCCGATTTTTGGCATTTATAGCCGATTTACAATTCTTATCAATAGTGAAAGACAAGAGTTGTGAATTTTTTGCCTCTTTTAGAAAAAATACAAACTACAATAAAAAGCAAGAAAAGGAGGATCTAACTTCTCAGGAGATTGTGGGGTACTTGTTCAGATTGACGGTCGCAAGCCATGTGTAGACTTCGCCATCATTGGAAGACCCCGACCCGAGAGACCTCGATTAGAGTTAATTAAGTTGTGTTTTAGTTTTAAGTGTGTTTAGTGAGTTTTGGTTAGTTTGGGATTAGAATAGCTTTTATAATAGCTTTGGGGAATTTTGAGAGCCTTTTTACTTGTGGGACCCTTTGGGGGGTTCTTGTTACGAAATGTGTGAGATTGGGGGTTTACCGATGATTTCTAAAAATTGTATTTTTAACCCCATTGGACTTATCTTGTTAATCCCTACAACTTTCATGTTGACATCGTTTCCATTCGGGAGCCTTAAACCCGACTTTTCACAAATTGAGGGCAAAATGGTCTTTTTACCCAAAATCTGGACACCGATTTCAATGTCACCAAAACGTGCGAAATATATACTTTTTGGAAACTAGAAATTTCGCCGATCAACTTTGTCTTCTTCGTCGAATTCGTTTGAAACCCCGAAGGCCATGTTTTAAGCCCGAGAAGTCTTTTAAGTTGTGGGCCCCATCCCCACTTGCTATATATAGAGAGCCTTCTTCTTCATTTTACCATTTCTTGCTAAAACCCTAGAGGAGGAGAGATCCCAGCCCTAAGGGTTTTTCCCTTGTTCTTCTTGCTGCTTTTTCATTAATCATCACTAGAACTCTTCCCAATCAAGAGATGGACCTTGCAATCTTCTTCCTCACCTCAAGAGCTCTCTATTGGTACCATTTATGAAGACATGCATCACCATTAGAGCTTCTTGTGAGCTCTCTCTACTTATTTGAACCACTTCTAGGTAAGTGACCCTTCCAAGCTTTTAGAATCTTGTTTGTTTTGCCCTGGGGAAGCTCCATTTCGTTTATTAGAAGATTTCGTTTCGTTTTACTTGGATTTTGATATTCTAGGGTTTGGATTTGGGGGTTTGTGTATAGGTGTTTGATTGTGGACTTAAGAGGTGTTTAGAGCTCAATTTTGCATTGGACCCAAGGCAAGTGGATGAATGGATTAATTTCATGTTTTCTTGCTATTAAAGATTTGAACCCTCATTTATTGCTTTTACCTAAGTGATCTTTATGAGTTTTCATGATTTTGGAAACATGCATAATGTTAGGCTATTAATAGTTCTCTTGGAAAACATGTGTTTTATTGTCTTGCTTTTAGATCATTTATGACCATTTATGGATTTTCATTTATGGAGATGTCTTGCATTGAATGAGGTGGAAGTGATGGAGAAATGAATGGTTTATGGGAATGGTTGTTAGAGGAGTTGATGATGAATTGAATGGGGTTGAAAGGAGGGTTTGAGACCCTCAATTGTATTTGTAAAAGGATGCCCAAAGGAGGATGAAAGGAGGAGAAAAGGGAGGAACGGGCTGCATTCAGAAATCAGTTTCTGGACGTTCGCTCGAGCAACCATGACACATCGCTCGAACGAACCCGTCACAGAACCTCATTCGCCCGAGCGAACCTTGTGTTCGCTCGAGCGAACCCCAGACAGAGAGCTGTTCGCACTAGCAAACTGCCTGTCTGTCATGGATCAATGCCTAAGGGTTTGAAACTTTATTTTTAGGCTTGGGGAGGTATCATATGGAGCCCCAATGCCATGTAAGGACTTGTAAGGCGTTATATGAAGTCCGGAAGAAGGAGAAACCTCATCATGGAAATTCCATGAGGTTTTCTAGATTGACCAATGTGCATAAGGACCCAAAATGTCCCTAAATCTTAAAGAGTACCAAATTACTTAATGACCGACATACGGGACCCTATTCACACTGATTCAATTCTAGGAACCTCAATGTGTAGCCCGTAAATGTATGAGAAACCATTCGTGTTCGATTTTCAATCAAACTCCTATTTTGGGATTTCAAACCCACTTGATATGACTAGACTGTTCCAACAGTACTAGAAGTGATGTGTTTAGCTTTTGCTAACTTGTATATGTCGACTTGAGATGGATGTGTATTTGTGCCTATGGCACCCCGTTCTTTTACTATGCATATGAATTGATTTATCGTATTTGACCTATGAGTCGGCACCACTGAGCTTGGACGAAATTGTCGGTTTGATCCACCGACTTGGGGCTCCTTCCCCTCCCGATAGTCAGCTGCAGTCTGGAACCCACAGAGTTTTACCCGGTTCGCTACCGTGGTCCCGCAGAGTATATATATGTATATTATAGTATCTTATCATTGTTCCTCCTCACCTTGTGTGACTGAGGTCAATGATCCCGTAGGGTATGTGCTCTCTTCACTTTAGTGAGAGAGGATCTAGCTTTGTGTGGTTGCCACCTTGATAGTCCCGAATCCTTGTTATCCTACATGTTTTATTTGCATATGTACCTCTTTTAAATGATACATTCTTCTTTTATGAAGTTCATTATTTAATCACAGGTTTTCTAAACCCTTGCATAGTATCATTGTTTTATTACTGTTATATCTACTCACCCACCTGCCAGACCGTCGTGTCTGATCCATTTATTTTGGTACTCAGGTCCTGAGCTTATTGCCATTGAGGAGGAGCCTGAGAAGGCGGTCGGTGAACCGCAGCGTGTGATAAAGTGGCAGGCCAACGATGTCATGTAGACATTCGTTCGGGCCTTGAGAACGACAAATTTTGGGAATTTGTGATATCTTTATTTTCGGTTTTATTGGTTGTATGGTCTTTGTTAACCATTATGTTGGGGCATTAATCAACTGATCTTTTGTAAATACACTTAACTTTACTTTTGGGGAATATGCACATGATCATTGCTCATTCTGATATCTTGTTGTGTCAAATATGAATTAGTCTTATTCATGGAATGAAATAGCACTAAAATGATTTACTACACGCTTTCGCAATTTCGAAAACTTGTTTGATATGTTTATATGTGAGATGATGTGTAAAGATAATCCTCACCGCGGAACCCCATGGGAAATCACATGCACGGATAAATTTTCTTTTAATTCCGTGTGTGGTTTAGCCAAAGAGATGCACGTGGCGTGGCATCATTAGGTCCCGATCCCAGATTCGGATCCCCTGACCCGGTCCGGGGTCGCGACAGGACTGGTATCAGAGCGGGACATTTTTAAGGCAATTAAAAGAAACTAGAAATCTTAAGTACGTGGCGAGGATTCGTTAAACTCTCGTTAAATAGAATCGTGTGAGCAATGTGTGACCACCCTGTACTTGATTTATATGTGCTAACAATTTATTTTGCAGCGTTATGCCACCTCGCAAACGAGCAGCAAACAGTAACCACGTTGCTAGTAACAGTGAGAGTGCAGGGCCTATCGCAGAGGAACCACAGGACAACAACATGCAGAACCAATTTCAACAGATGATGCATGCCATGTTAGACCAACAATGTCAGGCCAATGAGAACCAGGCTAGACTCCAAGCACAAGCACATGAGACACAGACCAGATTGCAAGAACAGATGCTTAAGAAAGACGAGGATCATGCTAGGGAGATGGCTCAAATGCAGGCACAGTTGTTGGGTGTGCTAGAGAGGAGACCGGAACCAATCCCTGTTGCACCACCAGGTCCGGTTAACATTAGAGGGAATGATCCTAATGTGTTGTATGAACGGTTCAGGAAGAGAGGACCGAAAGAATTCTTGGGGACCGAGGATCCAATGGCAGCAGATGACTGGCTTGAGCACACAGAGAATATATTTGAGATCTTCACATGTACGGGTGTAGAACGAGTACAGCTTGCAGCCTCTATGTTCACGGGCTTAGCAGACATATGGTGGAAAACCATCAAGGCAGAATACAGGACCATGGCAGATGCAGAAGCTTGGGCTAACTTCAAGAGACAATTTGGAGAGAAATATGTACCTGCACATGTCAAGAGGTAAAAGGCAGCAGAATTTCAGCAACTTGTGCAAGGGAACATGATAGTCCTCGAATACCTCACCAAATTTGAGAGATTGTCAAGGTATGCACCGGAGTTAGTGGACACCGTGGAGAAGAAGATAACCAAGTTCCTTGAGGGACTTCACCCGATTATTGAGAGGGATGCTACCGGGGTTGTACCACCCATTACCTTTGAAGAAGCTGTCAAGAGAGCATACAAATTTGAGAACTTCCACAACAAGATCATCAAGAACCAAGGAAAGGGTCAAGGCCAGCAGCAGAACAATCAACAGAGGAACAATCAGAACAAAAGGCCAAGGCAAGAGCAGAATGCACAGAATCTAGGAGCTTGTATCCACTGTGGAAAATATCATGGGAATGCCCAATGCCGTACTATCACAGGGGCATGTTTTAGATGTGGTTCGATGGATCACCAGATGAGGGATTGCTCGAGGCCAGAAAGACAGAATAGACAGCAACAGGGAGTGCAGCGTCAGGCACCACCTCAGAATGCGTTAGTAGTCCAGAATCAGGCAAAGCCACTACAACAACAGGCACCACAACAGCAGTATAGACCACAGCAACAACAACAGGCCTGTCAGCAAGGGCAAAATCAGAATCAAAATCAGCGTCCTCAGAATCAGAACAGGAATGCACAGCAGGGCAGGCAATAGCAAGGACAAAACAGGCCTCAACAAAGGGCACAGCTTTATGCTGTCAATAGAGCGGATGCAGAGGCGGAAGGCAATGTAGTGGAAGGTACACTTCTCGTCTGTGGTTTTGAGGCTAGGGTTTTGTTTGACCCTGGCTCTACTCACTCATTCCTATCTCCAAAATTTGCTAAGTTGATTGATATGCATGCTAGAGAGTTGAGTTTCATTTTGATTGTGACTACCCCTTTAGGTAAGGAAGTTGTTTGTTAGACTTTTTACCCTAGTTGTGCAGTCTTGATAGGAGAGGTAGTATTACCGGCAGATCTCATTTTATTAGAGATGTAGGATTTTGATGTCATCCTAGGGATGGATTGGTTAGCAGGTTACCATGTTACTATGGATTGTTTCCATAAGACCCTAACTTCTAAGTTAGAGGAGACCCAAGCAGGGGTGTTGTTTTAGGGAGAGAGGAGTAGTTCTGGTGCAGGGTTTATTTCAGCATTGAAGGCTGATAGACTTCTAAGAAGTGGTTGTGAGGGTTATTTGGCATTTATCAGGATAAACGGTCCCAAGGGGTGGAGGAGATCCCAATTATTTGTGAGTTTCCGGATGTTTTCCCGGAGGAGATACCAGGATTGCCACCCATTAGAGAGATAGACTTCACTATTGAGTTGTTACCGGGGACCGCTCCGATATCTATTGCACCTTACAGAATGGCTCTGGCAGAATTGGGAGAGTTGAAGATACAATTGGAGGAACTTTTGGACAAAGGTTTTGTGAGACCTAGTGTATCACCGTGGGGAGCACCAGTTTTGTTTGTGAAGAAGAAAGATGGTTCTATGAGAATGTGTATTGACTATAGGAGATTGAACCAAGTGACCATAAAAAACAAGTATCCATTGCCAAGGATAGATGAATTGTTCGATCAGTTGCAAGGAGCTGCTTACTTTTCGAAAATTGACTTGAGATCCGGTTACCATCAGTTGAGAGTCAAAGATTCAGATGTACCAAAAACAGCTTTTCGGACAAGATATGGACACTATGAGTTTCTAGTGATGCCATTTGGTTTGACTCATGCACCGGCAGTTTTCATGGCACTAATGAACAAGATATTTGCAGAGTATTTAGACCAGTTTACAGTGGTGTTTATCGATGATATTTTGGTGTATTCAAAGACCAAGGAAGAACATGAGGAACATTTGAGGATAGCACTCCAGCTTTTGAGGGAAAACCAGTTGTTTGCAATGCTTAGTAAGTGTGAATTTTGGTTGGACCAAGTCACATTTTTGGGTCATATTATCTCCAAGGAAGGATTGTCAGTGGACCCGTCCAAGATTGAGGCAGTTATGAGTTGGGACAGACCGAAGAATGCATCAGAGGTCAGGAGGTTTCTTGGATTGGCAGGGTATTATCGGAGGTTTGTGCAGGGATTTTCGTCGATTTCGTCACCCTTGACAAAGTTGACAAGGAAAAACACACCATATGTATGGACAGACAAGTGTGAGGCTAGTTTCCAAGAGCTAAAGAAGAGATTGACTACAGCTCCAGTCCTTACTTTGCCATCCGGGAGCGGTGGTTTCACCATTTTTACCGATGCTTCCAATGTTGGACTTGGATGCGTGTTAATGCAAGATGGGAAGGTAGTTGCTTATGGATCTCGGCAGTTGAAAGACCATGAGAAGAACTATGCAACACATGATCTCGAGTTGGCAGCAGTTATTTTAGCTTTGAAGATTTGGAGACATTATCTCTATGGAGAGAAGTTTGAGGTTCACTCCGACCACCGTAGTCTACAGTACTTGTTTTCTCAGAAGGAGTTGAACATGAGGCAGAGGAGATGGATGGAATATATCAAAGACTATGATTTTCCGATCAAGTATCACCCGGGGAAAGCGAATGTAGTTGCAGATGCCTTGAGTAGAAGATCGGTAAGCATGGCAAGTCTTCGAGGGACTTATGTTGTACAGCAGTTAGAGGAGTTGGGAGTAGATTTCCAGCCACTAAGAGAGGGTGTCATGTTAGCAAATATGACAGTGTCAGAACCTTCTTTCTTTCAGAAGATCAAAGAGAATCGGTTGCAAGACCCAGAGTTGGCTAAGATTTTTGAGCATATAGCAGATCGTCCGGATTTTCGTGTTGTGGATGGAGTTTTGTACTATCGAGACCGTTTATGTGTGCCTAACTTGGAGGACTTGAGGAACGATATCATGACCGAGGCCCACAATACCAAGTATTCTATCCACCCGGGCAGTACGAAGATGTACCAAAACTTGAAGGGCAGATTTTGGTGGAATAACATGAAGAGAGAGATAGCAGCTTTCGTCTCTAGATGTATGACATGTCAGTTGATCAAGGCAGAACACCAGAAGCCTCCAGGGTTACTACGGCCATTAGAGATTCCGGAGTGGAAATGGGAGCACATTACCATGGATTTCATCTCGGGATTACCAAAGACTAGTAAGGGCAACGATGCTATTTGGGTCATAGTGGACCGTCTCACCAAGTCAGCTCATTTCCTACCGATGAAGACTGGGAAGAAGATGCATATGTTACCTTTGGCACAGTTGTTTGTCACAGAGATTGTCAGTCGACATGGACAGCCAGTTTCCATCACATCAGATAGAGACAGTAGATTTGTCTCGAGATTTTGGGAGACACTGCACGAGTCTATGGGTACGAAGTTACAGTTCAGCACAGCCTATCACCCACAGACTGATGGTCAGTCAGAGAGGACAATTCAGACCCTAGAAGACATGCTCCGAGCTTGTGTGTTAGATTTCAAAACTCAGTGGGATGAAGCCTTACCGTTATGTGAGTTCGCTTACAATAATAGTTTCCACTCGAGTATCAGGATGGCGCCTTTTGAGGCTTTGTATGGCAGAAGGTGTAGGACACCTGTTTGTTGGGAAGAAGTGGGCACTCGCAGTTTCCATGGTCCGACTATTGTTAGTGAGACGAGTGACAAGGTCAAGTTGATTCAAGAACGTCTGAAAGTGGCTCAGAGTAGGCAGAAGAGCTATGCAGACTCTCGCAGAAGGGATTTACAATTCAAAGAAGGAGATAAGGTTTTCTTGAAAGTGTCACCTACTCGTGGAACTTTGAGGTTTGGACAGAAGGGCAAATTATCTAGGAGGTACATTGGACCGTATGACATTGTGAGTAGGATTGGTGATGTGGCTTACAGATTGGCCTTACCACCTGAGCTCTCCGGCGTACACAATGTTTTCCATGTGTCTATGTTGAAGATGTACGTTCCCGACAGGCTACACATACTCCGTTATGAACCATTGGAAATCCGAGAAGATGCTACATATATTGAGAAGCCTAAACAGATTATTGACACCAAGGAACAAGAGTTGAGAACTCGGACTATTCAGTGGGTCAAAGTACTTTGGAAGAATCATGGACCGGAAGAAGCAACTTGGGAATTACGGGATCAGGTTCAGAAGAAGTATCCACATGTCCTACCGGAGGTGAGTTTTAATTTCCATTTGGAGGACCAAATGTCCTAAGGGGTGGAGGATGTAAGACCCCGACCCGAGAGACCTCGATTAGAGTTAATTAAGTTGTGTTTAGTGAGTTTTGGTTAGTTTGGGATTAGAATAGCTTTTATAACAGCTTTGGGGAATTTTGAGAGCCTTTTTACTTGTGGGACCCTTTGGGGGGTTCTTGTTACGAAATGTGTGAGATTGGGGGTTTACCGATGATTTCTGAAAATTGTGTTTTTAACCCCCATTGGACTTATCTTGTTAATCCCTACAACTTTCATGTTGACATCGTTTCCATTCGGGAGCCTTAAACCCGACTTTTCACAAATTGAGGGCAAAATGGTCTTTTTACCCAAAATCTGGACACCAATTTCAATGTCACCAAAACGTGCGAAATATATACTTTTTGGAAACTAGAAATTTCGCCGATCAACTTTGTCTGCTTCGTCGAATTCGTTTGAACCCCGAAAGCCATGTTTTGAGCCCGAGAAGTCTTTTAAGTTGTGGGCCCCATCCCCACTTGCTATATATAGAGAGCCTTCTTCTTCATTTTACCATTTCTTGCTAAAACCCTAGAGGAGAAGAGAGATCCCAGCCCTAAGGGTTTTTCCCTTGTTCTTCTTGCTTCTTTTTCATTAATCATCACTAGAACTCTTCCCAATCAAGAGATGGACCTTGCAATCTTCTTCCTCACCTCAAGAGCTCTCTATTGGTATCATTTATGAAGACATGCATCACCATTAGAGCTTCTTGTGAGCTCTCTCTACTTATTTGAACCACTTCTAGGTAAGTGACCCTTCCAAGCTTTTAGAATCTTGTTTGTTTTGCCCTAGGGAAGCTCCATTTCGTTTATTGGAAGATTTCGTTTCGTTTTACTTGGATTTTGATATTCTAGGGTTTGGATTTGGGGGTTTTTGTATAGGTGTCTGATTGTGGACTTAAGAGGTGTTTAGAGCTCAATTTTGCATTGGACCCAAGGCAAGTGGATGAATGGATTAATTTCATGTTTTCTTGCTATTAAAGATTTGAACCCTCATTTATTGCTTTTACCTAAGTGATCTTTATGAGTTTTCATGATTTTGGAAACATGCATAATGTTAGGCTATTAATAGTTCTCTTGGAAAACATGTGTTTTATTGTCTTGCTTTTAGATCATTTATGACCATTTATGGATTTTCATTTATGGAGATGTCTTGCATTGAATGAGGTGGAAGTGATGGAGAAATGAATGGTTTATGGGAATGGTTGTTAGAGGAGTTGATGATGAATTGAATGGGGTTGAAAGGAGGGTTTGAGACCCTCAATTGTATTTGTAAAAGGATGCCCAAAGGAGGATGAAAGGAGGAGAAAAGGGAGGAACGGGCTGCATTCAGAAATCAGTTTCTGGACAGTTCGCTCGAGCGACCATGACACATCGCTCGAGCGAACCCGTCACAGAACCTCATTCGCCCGAGCGAACCTTCTGTTCGCTCGAGCAAACCCCAGACAGAGAGCTATTCGCCCGAGCGAACCTCCCAATTCGCTCGAGCGAACTGCCTGTCTGTCATGGGTCAATGCCTAAGGGTTTGAAAATTTGTTTTTAGGCTTGGGGAGGTATCATATGGAGCCCCAATGCCATGTAAGGACTTGTAAGGCATTATATGAAGTCCGGAAGAAGGAGAAACCTCATCATGGAAATTCCATGAGGTTTTCTAGATTGACCAATGTGCATAAGGACCCGGAATGCCCCTAACTCTTAAAGAGTACCAAATTACATAATGACCGACATACGGGACCATATTCACACTGATTCAATTCTAGGAACCTCAATGTGTAGCCCGTAAATGTATGAGAAACCATTCATGTTCGATTTTCAATCAAACTCCTATTTTGGGATTTCAAACCCACTTGATATGACTAGACTGTTCCAAGAGTACTAGAAATGATGTGTTTAGCTTTTGCTAACTTGTATATGTCGACTTGAGATGGATGTGTATTTGTGCCTATGGCACCCCGTTCTTTTACTATGCATATGATTTGATTTATCGTATTTGACCTATGAGTCGGCACCACTGAGCTTGGACGACCTTGTCTGTTTGATCCACCGACTTAGGGCTCCTTCCCCTCCCAATAGTCAGCTGTAGTCTGGAACCCGCAGAGTTTTAACCGGTTCGCTACCGTGGTCCCGCAGAGTATATATATTTATATTATAGTATCTTATCGTTGTTCCCCCTCACCTTGTGTGACTGAGGTTAATGATCCCGTAGGGTATGTGCTCTCCTCACATTAGTGAGAGAGGATCTAGCTTTGTGGTTGCCACCTTGATAATCCCGAATCCTTGTTATCCTACATGTTTTATTTGCATATGTACCTCTTTTAAATGATACATTCTTCTTTTATGAAGTTCATTATTTAATCACAGGTTTTCTAAACCCTTGCATAGTATCATTGTTTTATTATTGTTATATCTACTCACCCACCTGCCAGACCGTCATGTCTAATCCATTTATTTTGGTACTCAGGTCCCGAGCTTATTGCCATTGAGGAGGAGCCTGAGGAGGCGGTCGGTGAACCGCAGCGTGTGATAGTGGCAGGCCGACGATGTCATGTAGACATTCGTTCGGGCCTTGAGAACAACACATTTTGGGAATTTGTGATATCTTTATTTTGAGTTTTATTAGTTGTATGGTCTTTGTTAACCATTATGTTGGGGCATTAATCAACTGATTTTTTGTAAATACACTTAACTTTACTTTTGGGGAATATGCACATGATCATTACTCATTCTAATATCTTGTCGTGTCAAATATGAATTAGTCTTATTCATGGAATGAAATAGCACTAAAATGATTTACTACACGCTTCCGCAATTTCAAAAACTTGTTTGATATGTTTATATGTGAGATGATGTGTAAAGATAATCCTCACCGTGGAACCCTGTGGGAAATCACGTGCACGGATAAATGTTCTTTTAATTCCGTGTGCGGTTTAGCCAAAGAGATGCACGTGGCGCGGCATCATTAGGTCCCGATCCCGGATCTGGATCCCCTGACCCGATCCGGGGTCGCGACAATCATCCATGCAGATGAGAACAAAGGATGCTTTTGATTCGCTTGGCTTGGCTATGACCTCAGATTTTTAGAGGATAAAGACCAAGAGGAGGTCCTATGTCCAATAAAAAGCTAAGTAGACGGGCTGAAAAGCCACGTCTAAGCCATTAGAGGCAGAATGAGAAGGCAAGGACCTTGGGAGGGGGTACTGTAGACACCTCAATTGGCCCCTATGATAGCCTTAAACACCTGTCATGTATAGTGGTGCCCCCATTTCACCCATAATTGAATGATTAATGGAATAATTCAGATTAATTAATGACAATGAAGATGCTTGTTGATAGTTTTAGACTTAGTTCAACGACTTCTAGAAATTCGTGAGAAGAAAGCCGAATCGCATCGAGATCTCGAGCCCAACTCACCCTTCACATAGGGAGCGGACTATACACTAACTCTACATATTCCAGACCACTTAAGGCATGCTTAGGCCAGTTCTTACAAAGATTATACTTAGGTTGCCTAAATGCCACCCCATTACCCTAAGTTAGGAAGACAGATCCATTGATCCAAGAAGTCCCCTTTTTTCCCAGCCCCTAATCATTAGGACAGTTGAACCCTTGGATTCTTCACTTCAAGAGCTTTCCGACGGTATGTAGAACGTCCAAATCCGATAAGCGGATCAAAAGTTATGAGTTTTCAAAGTTTGCCTTAGAAAGAGTAACGGAAATCCATCTAGGCACCACCCAAGTGGCGCCCACCCTAAACCATTGCATCTAGACGCTCCAGGCTGGGCGCCCACACTAGCCGTGACCGTCTAGGCACCCCATGTGTGGCGCCCACCCTCCAAAACCACTAGTTTAGCCTAAAATGGATAGGAACCACTCAACGTAGGGACCAAACTCCGAAAATGAATCGACTCCATCTAGGCACCACCCAAGTGGCGCCCAAACTCTTTATTCCATCTAGATGCCCCATGGTGGGTGCCCATACTCTTCAGTCCACCTAGGCACCACATGTGTGGCGCCCACCCTCCTATTCCACAAATTTCACTTAGGGCAGCCCACAACCACTCCAAGCAAAGACCCACATAACTTTCCATCTAGGCACCACCCTTGTGGCGCCCACACTCCCCAGTCCACATAGGCACCCTGTGGTCGGCGCCTACCATGTCCAGTCTAACTAGGCACCACCCTTGTGGCGCCCAGTCAATTACATGCTAGTGTAGGTCCCCCAGCTGAAGATCTATCCGTCCAATGCCGACTCCAAATGGGACCAAACTTTGAAAATGAACCCAAACACGTAGACTCCACCCCGCGGGCGCCTACCATGAACCAGTCCACATAGGCACCAGCCCTGTGGTGCCCACCCTATCCAGTCACCTGGGCACCACCCCATGGGCGCCCAGCCTATTTTCTAAACCCTAATTTTTTTCAAAACACTTAGGCTGCCTTGGGATGCGTGAAACCTTCTAGAAACACGAACTAATGAAGCCCTAGCCCTCCTAAACTCATCCCAAACCTCTATTTAAGGATCTCTTAACCTCATTTACAAGAGAGCTACCCTAAAGAAGAAGAGAAAAGTATAGAGAATAAGCAAGAGGAGAAAGGTAGCCACCATTAGAGAGAGAGTTTCAGATCTAGAGAGGAAGAAGGGGAAATAGAGGAGGAGACTTCCATATCTTCAACTAGAGCTATGGTTCTTCGCGTAAGCTTCGCTCTAGGAACTTAAGAAATGCATCATAAATACCGGTATTCCTAGATCTCCCTCTTCTTTTATTGCATTTTATCATCATCTTTGTTTAGAAACATGCTTAGGATCATTTAGGCATCATAGATCTATATTAGTTCTTGATAAAAACGGTATCAGCATCTCATCACATTAATAACATGTTTAGATTCATACTAGTGGTGTAGATCTGGATTGATTTCATTGTTTTAATTATCTAACTAGATTAGATCTTGCATTTATATCACCATCATCATCATTTAGATCGAGGAGATCGCGAAAGGCCTATCTCAGAAGGCCGGGCGCCACCCACTGGGCGCCTACCCTCTCCGGATTGACTGGGCGCTGCCCTCTGGGCGCCTACCCTTCTAAGACAGGGTTTGGGTTTTAGATCTCCACTTTTTACATTGTTTTCTCGTAGATTTGTTAGTTTCACCATTATTAATTCGCATTAGGGCATTCGCATCAGTTGCTAAATATTGGAAATTGTGCTGAGAAATCCTAAGACTATTGTGCATTCGTTGTGATTCTTTGAAAACCCTAACTGAACAAGGTAGGCACCACAGGTGTGGCGCACAAGTGGACTTTTCCACTTCCGTGCACAATTTTCGATCTTCCGCATTTAGTTCATTTAGAAATTGCATCACAATTATATGTTTCCTTGTTTGATGTCTTCTCAACTTAATCATCATTTCTATCACATCTCACATCATATTATTTGAATCATAAAGTCATAAAAACCCAAAAAAATCATAAAATAGAAAACTATTTCTTCTCTTTCCTTACTCTCTAGTAAATCAGAGGAGAAACCAAAAGAAAATTTAAAAAATACAAAGAAAACCCAAAAATAGTAGGTAGATAGTCTAGGTTATCAAATTTCGTGCCTAAGTAGGATAAACCCTAAGATCAGCAAAAATACTATAATTAATTAAGTTAAGAATTGCCAAATCATTAAGAACCCTAAAAACAAATAATCTAATTAATTTGGACTAAAATTGGATTAAGGAATCACTAAGATTGTTTAGGGAACCGCTTCACCTCCTTTGAGCCTAGCTTGCTTATTCACTTAAAGTCCCTAATTAAGGATTCAACATAATTAACTAAGGTTCTAATCTCACACCAATTAATACAGCAAACACCCTTAATCCAAAAAATCTTGAGACCTTAATTAATTCGGATTAAAATAACTAAGAACTTACTTAAAAACCTAAAACCTAAAATAGATCCATCTGGGCGCCACCCCCTGGGTGCCCTGTTGCCAGATCCATCTGGGCACCACTCCCTGGGCGCCCAGCCTATTTATTCCCTAAGAAACCCCACTTGAAATTTAATCTAATTAATTAAGACTTTAATCAACCCTAATTAACGCTCTAAAATTTTTTTGACTTAAAATACCTGAAATCTTTATCAACTTAGATTCGAATTCACCTAAAAATACAAAACAACAAAAACTCTAAAATATCCATCTGGGCGCCACCCCTTGGGTGCCCTGCCTATCGAGTCCATCTGGGCACCACCCTCTGGGCGCCTATCCTATTCTATCACTAAGACACCCTAATTGAAACAAAACTTGAATCAACACATAATAAAACTTTGTTAACTTAACAGACTTGAAAACTTAATCAATCTAAACTTGAATTAATCTAAACGAACACACAACACAAAGCCAAGACAGACATCCACCTGGGCACCACTCCCTGGGCGCCCAGCCCACTCTTTTTCAGAAAATCCCCAATTCACAACTTAGCCTGATTAATTAACACTCAAGTTAATCCCAATCAACATAATAAAACACTTTTAAACATAAAACACTGAAACCTTAATCGATTCAGACTTAATACCCAAAACCCTTTGGAACAGACCAAACCATAAGATAGAGTCACCTGGGCACCACTCCTTGGGCGCCTACCCTATCAATCCATCTGGGCGCCACCCCCTGGGTGCCCATCCTGCTAGATTCACCTAGGCACCACCCTCTGGGTGCCTAGCCTACATTTCAACCCTACCCAACCAACTAAACTAAAAACAAATAATTTAACACCTTACAACTTAAACTAATTAAGACCAAAACCTAAATCAATCCCCGGACCCAAAGACCAATAATTAAATCCCATCCGGCACAACACAAAATCACAGGCAATCCACTCAGGCACCACCCTCTGGGCGCCCATCCTGCCAGATTCACCTAAGCGCCACCCCTTTGGTGCCTATCCTCCCACTTGCACTAAAACATGAATCCTCATTTTGTTTCAAAATCCGGATCCACAACATTTTGACATTGACATTAAAACATTTCTCAGACTAAAACATAGCCCTTAAAACCCCCGGAATTCCGAAAAGAGATCGAAAAGTCTAAAAAGCATAAACTGTCAGGATAGGCTCCATCCCCTGGGCGCCTACCCTGTTTTTAATCTTGAATTGCGATCTTCGACTACTTTTTGGAATTCTGATTTAAATTGAAAATAACAAAACCTTAAAATATTTAAAAACACATTAACCAGAACCTTGAAACATCCCTAAACCACTCTTAATCAAAACCATAACTCAAAACAAATCGAATCAATTAAAATCTTACCCAACAAACTGCTTAGGCGCAAGAACTATCAAACTTTGGCTATTTGCACCCTAGGATTAAATTGGATTACCTTGTTAGGTAGCTTAGAGCATTAGGTTTCACCCCATCACTCTTCCTGTTCCGTTAGGGAATTGGGAAAGCTAATGTGGGCGGTCTAGGACCTTAGGTTAGGGTTAATCCGATGATCAGTAATAAAGCATTAATTACGTAAATCCAAGTAAATCCCCTAGTTAGGCCCTTCTAGCCCCATATCAAAAATTCATAAAAACTATAAAACCAACAAAATAAACCCAAAAAAATTTTCCCTTTATTTCTTCCTCCACCTCAGGTGACAAATATTTAATTGAACTTAATGATAAAAGGAAATGAAGAATTGACTTTTAAAATTGAATAAATGAGAATGACAAGATGAGATGAGTGATTACGCACACACTTTTTTACTTCGGCCCATCGGCCACCCTAAAACAAATACTGGCCCATTGGCCACTTCCAATCAATTACGGCCCATCGGACTTTCACTTTTATCACTCATGTATCGCACACGAAAAACACAAAAATCACAAGTCAAAGTCTCATTTGCATCATCATTTTGGTTTGAAAAGTCAGCCTTTAAACCTTATTTTGCCAAGGGATCTGAAGGGGGTACCGGGAATGGGGCCGATCCTCTTCTTAAATATTTGGCACTTCCCCCCATTTACTCTCTTTATTTTCTTTACTTTAGTTATTTTACTTGGATCTACTATGATTATGCTGTGTGAGGATTAACCTTTATTTGGACTTTAACTCTTGACCCTGAATTGACCCTATATTAAACAGACCCAAAGAGACCCAAATTAATGTGACAGGATAACCATCGTGTGTTGCCAGTAGCACATTAGACGAGAGGAAGAACCCACCCACTTATTTTCTCCCCACATTTCTTCGGCTTTCGTCGAAGAACGGTGTTACGGCCGTATCCGTAGTTGGCGATAGTGATCCATTAATTTTGAGGGTAGTCGAAATCCTCATTTTCGATGTAAAATCTAAAAAGCATATATAGATGAATAGAGATTTCCCCACGTAAAATGCCCCTTTCTTTCTTTTTGGGTGGGGTCGAAATTCACATTCGACAGCCTGGCGATCGTGATGGGACAACTTTTGTTTTCCTGTCACTTATTTGGGTCTTTCTGGGGTTTTATTTTAGGACACAAACATCCAATCAATGATCAGATGCCCGTGTCCCATTCAGTTTAGGGTTGTGATGAGTATAGTCCGAAATTAAACCTAAGGTTCGAATGCACCGTCCACTAAGCTTTCCCCCATTACATCATAAGAAACAAACTTGCACCGACACTCACTACAAAACAACATAAGACGTGCTCTTCTCATCCCCTCTTTCTCTCTATTCTCATCTAAGTACTTCTTCAAAAATGGAGGGTCACACGTTTGGGATGCCCGACTTTCAACCCCTCTCTCCCCCACTATTGCTCCGCACCACTAGCGGGTCACACCAAGCCCCGCTGATTATAGAATCCTCTAGAGTATTAGATGGATCCTCAGCAACATCAAGCCATGACCCACAACAGATGAGATGATCCCTCTTCGAAGGAGGCCCCCGCCAGCCAATATCATTACAATATGAAGGAATCGGTCTAACGCATCCACCCCATCTCATTCATCAGGGGAGAATCAACTCTCCTCGCATTCGGGGGTAACTTACATAGACTTAGTCAGTCCTACCGGCCAGGTTATGAGGTATAGAGTTCATAATAATGATTTGTCGAGAGATTACTCTCTTCGTGCGAATGATCCTGTTGTTTCGCAAGTTACACCCTATTCTTCCCTGATCAGTCATGTTGGAATTTGAGATGACTTGAGAAGTTCTTAGAAGTATTGAAGGAATTAATATCTCAAAGTATTGTTTTAAGTTGGAATTCTTGTCAACACATTGTCACAAACGTGATGTTAAAAGGCTGGTGTTGATAGAGCTGAAAAGAAGAATCAGAATTGAAACTGTCAGGAATTCAGAATTCCTGAAGCTAGAGCATGCGGTCGACCGGGCACCCCATGCGGTCGACCGAATGCTCTGAAACCTGCAGAAAAAGTTTTAGACTGCTCCTAGTTATTTTCGTGACACAGTGTGTCTTCGGTCGACCGGGACCCCAGGATGTCGACCGAGCGCGATAGTTGTCTGTTTCCAGACAGTGTCTTCGGTCGACCGAGAAAGCAAGGATGTCGACCGAGCACGAGAACCAGAGTTGCGCAGAAACAGAAGTCTTGCACGAAAATTCAGCACTCTTATCTAATTTGTTTGGGACTCTTTCTAAACGAATTGTAGCCTATTTTAAACACAATTAAGGGTTACTATAACCTATATAAAGGCATGTTTGGTTCGTTCTTAAACACACCAAGAAAAGACACCAGAAGAGAGAAAAAGAAGAGAAGAGAAAAGAGAGAGAGTTTGGAGAGAATAGAGTGCTGTTGCTCTGTTGCTGTGTTGCTGCATTATCAGACGTTTTCTACAGCAATTGTGGACGAGATTATGCTCTTGAAGATGGTGATTCGTCCATGAGTTAAGTGTCTCTCTTTATGCTTTAGATTTCAATTTGTAAGGGATTGAGAGAGAGAGAATTGTAGAGGGGAAGGGCTGTCGACAGAGTTTATCTTCTTATTCTGTAGAACATCAAGTTGGTGCTTGATGTCTGGGGTTTGGTGATCCTATCTGTTGGTGCAAATAAATTGTAAAGGGAGTCGGTGCTTCCTAGATAGTTGGTGCTATCTGAAACTCAAGGGAGTCGGTGCTTCCTAGATAGTTGGTGCTATCTGAAACTCAAGGGAGTCGGTGCTTCCTAGATAGTGGGTGCTATCTGAAACTAAGGGTTGGTGCTCTTTGTCGTTGGTGCGACTAAATATATTCAGACCTGTACCGGATCGGTGTTCGGACGGTTTTGATCCGTGGACGTAGCCTTTTGGTGAACCACGTTAAATCTGGTGTCATTGTGTGGTTTGACTTGTTTTGTTGTTGAATTGGACCTGTTTTTAGAAATCACTGATTCACCCCCCCCCCTCTCTCAGTGATCGCGATATCCAACAATTGGTATCAGAGCAAGGCTCCCTTGATCAGTTTAATACGCTAAGGGTGATCTCTTGTCAAATCACATGGCAGTCAATACAGGGAATATGAAAGCACCTCTGTTTGATGGTTCCAATTACTCTTTTTGGAAGATTAGGATGCAAGCCTTCATCAAATCTCTTGGCTATGATGTTTGGGAGGCTGTCAGAGTCGGTTACAATGCTGCCACCGTACCCAATGATACTGCATCGAAGAAGTTGGCAGACAACGACTCCAAGGCGCAGAATGCACTCTTTAGTGGCCTTGTGGACAGCGAGCTTGTCAAAGTAATTGCATGCAAAACAGCCAAGGAAATTTGGGACAAGTTGCAAAGCATACATGAAGGTGATGAGAAGATTAAAGAAGCCAAATTGCAAACTCATCGCTCTCAATTCGAGTCTCTTCGCATGGAGGAAAGCGAGAATGTTGACTCGTATATGCAACGAGTGAATGAAGTCACGAATGACATTCGTGGACTAGGGGAGGAGATTAAAGAACCGGTCATCGTAAAAAAGGTTCTAAGATCTCTTCTTCCCCGGTTTGATTCAAAAGTCTCAGCCATCGAAGAAGCCAAAGATCTGAATGCATTTTCCATGGATGAATTACATGGTTCTCTAACTGCCTATGAGATGCGTATAGGAAAGACGTCTTCATCTGATAAAGAAGCGGCCTTCAAAGTTCAGAAAAAGGCAAAAGAGACTGCTGGTCATGATGTTGATTCTGATTATGATGAGCTTGAGGCTCAATTTGTTAGAAAGTTGAAGAAAGGAAGCAATGGCAAGTACAAAGGGAAGCTACCCTTTAAATGCTTCAATTGTGGAGGTGTTGGTCACTTTGCTGCGAAGTGTCCTCTAAAAGAAGACAATGATAATGACTCTTATGCTGAAAAGAGTAAAGGAAAGAGAAATTTCAGAAATAGAGGCAAAGCTAAAAACTTTCTATGTCAACAAGATGACAGCACGTCTGAAACTTCAGACGATGATGAATCAACCGAAGCTCTCTTCATGGTCACTGTTGAAGAAGAAGAAGAGCTAGATCTGGAAGAGGAAGAGGAGGCTGAAGTCAATCTTGAAGAGGAACTCATAGCCGCACTTGAGGAGCTTAGCATGGAACGCAAATCAAGTAAGAAAAATCTGAAACTTCTCCATGAATCTGAAAGTTCTATTATTGCTTTGAAAACTCAAGTAGAAGAATATAAAAGAATGGTAGAAGTCCTTGAAAACCAAATAAGTATCAAAAAGGAAGAGGCTATGAAACTTGAAACTGAGATCGCTAGAGCAAAGGCTGAAAATTTGGAAAATAGCAAAAAACTCAAAGCGCTCCAAGCGATTGAAGGGACTATGAAACTCAATGAACTACTGAAAGTTCAAAGACCTGCCCACTTCAGATTTGGTCTAGGATTTGAGAAAGGTGAATCCTCTAAGATTGCACCTCCTGAAAAGAAAGAGTTTGTGAAGCAAGTCACTGCACCTTCTAACTCTATGAAGCCCACTCAACCTAGAAAGGAGTCCATTCCTGTTAGAAATGTAATGAAGACCAACCAGCCACAAAGAAGATACAAATTCTATGGTTATTGCTTTCATTGTAATATGTTTGGACATAAAAGAGCTGATTGCAAATTCTATGTTAGAAACAGCCCATTTGTAACTAGGAACCCTTTTTCAATCCTAAACAGCCACAAAATTGAGTGCTATATATGTCATAATTATGGACACTTGGCTAGGGATTGTAGGTTGCCTATTGCTAACCAATTTCAGGTTGAAAAGAAACCCAAGTTAGTTAAGGCTTGGAGGGCAAAGAAAAGGGATGGTAATTCCAAAGAATCTCTCATTGTGCAAACGGCATTCAATGCACAAAAGAAGGCAGCACCATGGGTCCTTGATAGTGGTTGTTCAAGCCATATGACTGGTGATAAAGAGAAATTCATCAAATTACAGCACTATGAAGGCGGTTCAGTGAAGTTTGGCAACAATGATGGTGCCAAAATCTGCGGAAAAGGTGTTATTCAGCTTATGGCAAACAAGATCAGATCGGAAGAAGTCTTATATGTGTCTGGATTGAGACACAACCTGCTTAGTGTGAGCCAGATCTGTGACAAGGGTCACGAAGTTATCTTCACAAAGAATGGGTTTGCCATCAAGAAGAGTAGCAACGGCAAAACAGTGGCAACTGGATCAAGAACTGCTGGAAATCTCTATACATTGTCAGATGGAGCTGAAAAGACCTGCTTGATGAGTCGGACAGAGGAAAGTTGGTTGTGGCACAAACGCCTTGGGCATCTAAGCTTTGATAACATGTCAAAGATTTGCAATTCAAAGGCTGTAAGAGGCATGTCTACAGTTGAAAAGCCTTCCAATCCCATTTGCGACTCTTGCCAAAAGGGAAAGCAAACGAGGGTTATGTTCAAGTCAAAGGAGCATCATTCCAAGAAACCTCTTGAACTAGTGCACACTGATCTCTGTGGACCGATGCGAACTCAAAGCACCAATGGAGATAAGTATTTCATGTTATGCATTGATGATTATACTCGTATGACATGGGTATTGTTTCTTAAGCATAAGCATCAAGCACTTGATCGTTTTAAAGTGTTTAAAGCACAGGTTGAAAATCAATTGGAAAAACGTATCAAGATTTTAAGGTCTGATCGTGGAGGCGAGTTCACATCTGAAGAGTTCACTAAATATTGTGAACATCATGGCATTCAAAGACAGTTCTCAGCCCCTAGAACTCCACAGCAAAATGGAGTTGTGGAACGGAAGAATCGCACCGTACAAGAGATGGCTCGTACGATGCTAAGTGAAAGTAAGATGGCTGACAAGTATTGGAAAGAGGCAATTCATACGGCTGTATACATTCAAAATCGATGCTTGATCAGGCCACATGAAGACAAAACTCCCTATGAGCTATGGTTTGGAAGAAAAGCAACCGTCAAGCACTTCAGAGTCTTCGGCAGCAAGTGTTACATCAAGCGGCTCGAACAAAATCCGGGCAAATTTGAAGAAAGAGCTGACGAAGGTATATTTCTGGGTTACTCCTCTACTAGCAAGGCATATAGGTGTCTTAACAAAAGAACCAGAAAAATCATAGAAAGTGCTGATGTGAGAATAGATGAGAATATTGAACCAAAGAATGCAACTCATAATGACAGTCCAGTTTATGAGGACTCGAGTGAGATTGATGATGAGATGGCTGAATCTAATGATTCTGAGAAATCAAAAGATGACTCAGAAGATACTACACCTAAGAAGCACAGCACTTGGGTAGAGCAACACCCTAAGGATCAAATCATTGGAGATCCTAAGGCAGGCGTTCAAACTCGACAAAGTGTAGTTAGCAATTACTCACTTGTGTCCACCATTGAACCCAAGACTGTGGCTGAAGCCAGTCTCGATGAAAGTTGGTTGAAATCTATGCATGAGGAGTTGGAGCAAATTGAGAAGAACTCCACATGGGAACTTGTTCCTAGACCTACTGATAAGAATGTTATTGGTACTAAATGGGTCTTTCGGAATAAGCTGAATGAAGATGGTCAAGTCATTAGAAACAAAGCAAGGTTGGTTTGTAAAGGCTATGCTCAAGTTGAAGGCATAGATTTTGAAGAGACCTTTGCACCGGTGGCTCGTCTGGAAGCTATTCGTATGTTTCTTGCATTGGCAGCATACAAAACCTTCAAGGTATTTCAGATGGACGTAAAGTCAGCTTTCTTGAATGGTTTACTTGAAGAAGAGGTCTACATTGAGCAACCTGATGGTTTTCTCATCAGCAAAAATTCAGATCTAGTGTGCAAGTTGAAAAAGGCTCTTTATGGACTGAAACAAGCGCCAAGGGCATGGTATGCAAGGCTGGATCTCTATCTCCGCAAGATCGGTTTTGGAAAAGGAATGGTTGATAGCAATCTGTATGTCAAAACTGAGTTAAGCAAACAGCTGGTTGTCATTGTTTATATTGATGACATAATCTTTGGTGGCAATGATGAGGAGATGTGCAGGAATTTTGCTGAAGAGATGAAGAAAGAATTTGAAATGTCAATGCTTGGAGAACTAAAGTTCTTCCTTGGTTTACAAGTTCAGCAGCTGAAACATGGTATCTTCATATCACAAATGAAGTACATTAAGGAAATGCTGAAACGGTTCAATATGGAAGACAGCAAGCCAGTGAGCACACCAATGTCAACGAACACGAAGCTTAGCAAAGATGATAAGGCCTCGTCCGTTGATCATACCACCTATCGCTCTATGATAGGAAGCTTGCTCTACTTGACTGCTACAAGACCAGATCTTCTACAAGCAGTATGTATGGTTGCACGTTTTCAAGCAGCACCAACTGAAATGCACCTTACAGCAGTAAAAAGAATCTTTCGATATCTGAAAGGTACTATGGAGCTTGGAATCTGGTATCCCAAAGGCAAATCCTTCACTCTTGTTGCATATTCTGATGCCGATTGGGCTGGATGCGTAGATGATCGCAAGAGTACTAGCGGCGGCGCATTTTATCTTGGAGAAAGATTAGTTGCTTGGCATAGTAAGAAGCAAGACTCAGTATCCCTTTCGACAGCGGAAGCGGAATATATTGCAGCGGCAACTTGTTGTACGCAAGTGTTATGGATGCGGCAAATGCTTTCTGATCTAGGAGTTCCTACAACGGATCCTACGCCGATCCTATGTGACAACACGAGTGCAATTCATATATCTAAGAATCCTGTTCAGCACTCTCGAACAAAGCATGTAGCAATTCGTTATCATTTTCTTAAAGATAAAGTTGCTGATGGAGAGGTCAAGTTGGAATATGTTCCAACAACTGAGCAAGTGGCTGATATTTTCACGAAACCTCTGCCAAAGGAAGTCTTCGAGTATCTCCGGAAAAAGTTAGGAGTTACTCACTCTCCTAAACCGTAGGAGTTGTGCTTGAAATGGGGAGCAATGCATTCATTGAATATCCTATTCGCTCCTCGGTTTGGTCCCTTTGGACTTGTTGTCAAAGGGGGAGAGATGTTATGCTATGATAACAAGGAGAGATGTTATGCTATGAAAGCTAGGGGGAGATTGTTGACAGTGCATGGTTGTTATTTCAGAATTTCAGAATTGGTTCCGAATTTCAGAATTGGTTCCGTATTTCAGAATTGGTTCCAAATGAGTGTTGAAGTTCCGATAGTGTTGCCAACAATTCAAAAGGGGGAGATTGTTGGAATTTGAGATGACTTGAGAAGTTCTTAGAAGTATTGAAGGAATTAATATCTCAAAGTATTGTTTTAAGTTGGAATTCTTGTCAACACATTGTTACAAACGTGATGTTAAAAGGCTGGTGTTGATAGAGCTGAAAAGAAGAATCAGAATTGAAACTGTCAGGAATTCAGAATTCCTGAAGCAGAGCATGCGGTCGACCGGGCACCCCATGCGGTCGACCGAATGCTCTGAAACCTGCAGAAAAAGTTTTAGACTGCTCCTAGTTATTTTCGTGACACAGTGTGTCTTCGGTCGACCGGGACCCCAGGATGTCGACCGAGCGCGATAGTTGTCTGTTTCCAGACAGTGTCTTCGGTCGACCGAGAAAGCAAGGATGTCGACCGAGCACGGGAACCAGAGTTGCGCAGAAACAGAAGTCTTGCACGAAAATTCAGCACTCTTATCTAATTTGTTTGGGACTCTTTCTAAACGAATTGTAGCCTATTTTGAACACAATTAAGGGTTACTATAACCTATATAAAGGCATGTTTGGTTCGTTCTTAAACACACCAAGAAAAGACACCAGAAGAGAGAAAAAGAAGAGAAGAGAAAAGAGAGAGAGTTTGGAGAGAATAGAGTGCTGTTGCTCTGTTGCTGTGTTGCTGCATTATCAGACGTTTTCTACAGCAATTGTGGACGAGATTATGCTCTTGAAGATGGTGATTCGTCCATGAGTTAAGTGTCTCTCTTTATGCTTTAGATTTCAATTTGTAAGGGATTGAGAGAGAGAGAATTGTAGAGGGGAAGGGCTGTAGACAGAGTTTATCTTCTTATTCTGTAGAACATCAAGTTGGTGCTTGATGTCTGCGGTTTGGTGATCCTATCTGTTGGTGCAAATAAATTGTAAAGGGAGTCGGTGCTTCCTAGATAGTTGGTGCTATCTGAAACTCAAGGGAGTCGGTGCTTCCTAGATAGTGGGTGCTATCTGAAACTAAGGGTTGGTGCTCTTTGTCGTTGGTGCGACTAAATATATTCAGACCTGTACCGGATCGGTGTTCGGACGGTTTTGATCCGTGGACGTAGCCTTTTGGTGAACCACGTTAAATCTGGTGTCATTGTGTGGTTTGACTTGTTTTGTTGTTGAATTGGACCTGTTTTTAGAAATCACTGATTCACCCCCCCCCCCTCTCAGTGATCGCGATATCCAACAAGTCAGACCGAGCCGATTACATCTTCTATCCCACAGTACGGGATGCATACGGATGCGCCTATCACCACACCAGTTAGAGTCGTCGCACCATCCCGGACTCTCACGACAAACGAGAATCCGTATCATCAGACAAGTCATGGTTCGGTAAACACAGGTCAGTTGGCGATGCCCAACACCTCATACCATAATCCCTTGACTCATATGGGAACGCCAGATGTCTACCAGCAACATGAGGTAACCCGACCCCAATTCTAGGTGATGACTCCTTCGCCAATCATTCAAGCGGGTTATAATCCTTTGACGGCTAGCACTGATGTATTATACCCCCAGCTGATTCAATATGAGGGGACCCCTCCCATCTATCAAAATCAGACAGCCCCGATCTATCAAATGCCTAACTCGGACCCGAGCCCCCCAGTCCAGAACGCGCAGGTTGTCAATCCCCCGGGCGTTAGAAATCCTTACCAAACATATCAAGCGAATGAACCGCGCTAACAGCAGGCGTATCAGCCACCCGCTTTAAGTCCAATGATTGACCCATACAGAGGACGGTCGGTCGCTCACGGAGGAACTCAGTTGAGCCAAGGCTATCAACCTATCCCGTAATCACATTTCCAAGACCAGTTCCAAGAGCCAGCTTATGCCCCTGTTCCACTATAACCACAAGGAGGATACCGGCCACAGATGATTCAATACCTAGATCCTCTATCGTTCAAAGAACTGCAGAAAAATGTAGAATAGCTCAAAAATGAGATTAAGAAAAGGTCCACGAGCTCGATTGGAAGAAAACTAGGATTCTACGATTTTACTAAAAAGGAAGAAAAAGAGAGGTCGCCTTTCCCTATTAGAGCTCCTAAGTTCATACCTTATGATGGGACAACTAACCCTCAGCACCACCTAGTCTCATTCTGCAACAAGTGTCGTGCCATCGCTGACAATGACTCTATGCTCATAAATTATTTTCAGGAATCAATAACGGGGGATGCATTAACTTGGTATACGTCTGTATCTTCCCACAAGATCAATACCTTCGAGGATGTAGTAGAGAAATTTCTAGCACGATATCAGCACCTAACTAAAAACAAACCTCTGTGGCACGACTTAGCGAACCTCAAACAAAAGATAATGAGGATTATGAGGAATTCACGGTAAGATGGCAAAATCAATTTGAGTGATCAGACTGCAACATGCAAGAAGAGGAACAAGTGAGGATGGCCATATCAAATATGAAAGATCCGATGAGAGCCTTAATGACGATCGGAGAAGTCGTTAGTTGGAGTGGCCTATGGCGTAGATTGTCCAGGATGAAACAAAATTTAGACGAAGGAGTATTGAACACCATCATTGACCATAAGAAAAACACGCGTAGACTGGGCACAACTACCCAACTCGAAAGCCGCACAACCCCTGAGGTAAGCTCGAATCAAGAAGAGGTCTACCGACCGTACCAAGAACACAATAGTGTTAGCTTTAACCAACACCAGAATCAGGGGTAAAATGGTGATCCCAATTTCCAAGGTGGTAACCCGAATTATCAGAGGAACAACTAGAATTATCAGCAGAACAATCAGAATTACCAAAATCCTCCAAGAAACAACCAAGGTTATGAACAACCGCAAAGGAATCAAGGGCCCCCGGTGAATCAAAACCAGAATCCTAATCCTATACAACCAGTTCTGAATTCGATAGTTCTGCCACAAAATCAGAACACAAATCCTCAACCCAGCTATGGTGTTGTCCCCTTCAATTACAATAGAGGCAATAATGGTAACCAAAATAACACGAACAATGGGAATAAAAGAAGATTCGGAGCCAAAAGGGCGAACTACCCATCCCTTCCACAACCTTGGACCGCTGTCTTCTGGTCCCTGTTAAACCAGAACGCCCTCCAACTCCCTCCGGAACGACCACAAGCCTGGTCGGAACACCTGGATAAAACCAAGTTTTGTGCCTACCATAGGATGCCGGGGCATGACCTCACCCAATGCTACACAGTTAGAGACCTGATCTATGATCTCAATGATGAAGGTAGAATTGATTGGAGCAATATCAGGCTGATGGGCGTGAACGAACCGCCGAATGCCCCTCCTAATCAAAATACAACCCCCAATCTAGTGCAAAACATTCCTAACATGCAGATCTATACCAACCCGCTGCCTCAACATGGACCATCAACCTCTGGACAAAGCCCACAAACTCAATTGATAAACATCGCCATGATTGAACACCAATGTATTGATGCCCCAGCCCAAGGGAGCATAAACCATAGCCAACCATGCCACGATGAATTCTCTGAGGAAGAGGACTATCGAAAATACGTCAGGCCATGGGATGGGAAAACCAAATTCAAAATCTTCAATTCCGGAATGGGCGCGATCGTTGATTCTCCTGACCTTTACAAGGTGAACTTTGATGAGCTAGACGACCAAGAACCACCAATCCTTACAAATTCCTAACTAGATCATCACCTGGATACAAACGCGCCTTAGGCTCACCTCCGATCTGGATGGATCTGTCCTCCCCGGCTACCTCCTCACCCTATTGCTCAAAACTTAGATTCTCAGAATCCCAACACTCAGGTCGAGGAGACAGTTGATGAAAGAGCTTATACTTCGATAAAAACGGGGATAGAGTATGATCTCTTGGGACACCTCACAAAAATCCCAGCCAAGGTATCCGTCCTTTGATTAAAACCTCACCCAAACATCAACAACAATTACTTGAGGCTATTACACGCTTGCAAGTCCCTGTAGGCATAACCCCCGAAGAGTTGGGAACTACCATCTCAGCCTTAGCCCCTGGAGCTCCCTTCCTTGCCGTCACTTTTACCGAATAGGAACTAAAAGAAATACCACCTGAAGCGAGGACATCTCCCCTACATTTAATGATTAAGATAGCGGGAAAGGAAATGTCAGGAGCTTTGATCGACACCGGCGCGTCACTGAACATATGCCCCTTGAAAACCTACAAAGCTTTAGGGCTCGCAATAAAGGACCTAACTCCAGCCCCTATGGTTGTAACTGATTATAACGGGAATAAGAAAATAGTATGTGGAAAAATTTTGTTGTTGGTGCAAGTGGGCCCGATCTCGATGCCAGAAGAATTTTATATCATGGATATCCCCGCCACTTTCAACTTAATTCTGGGACGCCGATGGTTGAACCATATGAACGCCGTCATGTCAAGCAGACACCAATGTGTCAAATTCCCTTACTTAGGCAAGATCATGAAGATGATGGGGGACCCGCCTGTCATTGAACTAGAGGAACTTTAGATACTCCCGACCCTACAACCCGCTCTTCTGATGCCAGAGGTCAAAATTCATGGATACAGGGCTGACCCTCTCATCTCCTTAATGGACATGAACCCCATGCAAAATACGTTCTCTGAATTATCTTCCTTACAAAGTCCATCAATAAACAACAAAAGTCAAGCCCGAGGATGGACTCTGATGAAGAAGATGGGATATCAACCCGGATTTGGGCTAGGAAAGAACAGAGAAGGTATTCTCGATCCTTATATATCAGATCCTAGAACAAGAGCGGAAGGATTAGGTTATGATATGCATGGTAATATGAAGTATAAATGGGAGGATTGGGCCTTAGATGAACACTTTGAAAGACACAATAAAACCTTAGATCCCAACACACCACCGACTAAGGAGGGATGCTACAATTTGGATCCAAATGACAAAGGCAAGGCCATTTTAGTAGAAAATTGGGAAGACTCTGTGTCATCCGAAAGCGAAACTTATGAGGAGATTTTCGGCACTTGGAGAGAGCTTCATTCACCAAAAGAAATGGACAATGCAGACCACACCATTGATCTAGGGTTCCATATCCTATCGTGTAACATGCTGACTTTGAGCAAGCCGACTCATTTACCCCAAAAAAAAAAAACGTCGATTACCGAAATCCGAGAGAGTCGCGAAACGTGGGAAATTGAAGACCCTACCAGCGAAGAAGTGGTATATTGGCCCATTGCCTGGCACCATTGGCGAGGAGACCCCTCTCAAGAAGACCGTGAAATATGGGAAACTGATGACCTCGATGATCACGAAGTGGTATACTGCCCCACTTCCTGGCCACGCCAGCGAGGAGGATCCTCCTCGGTAGATAGCCCATCTCCAACCCCACATGTACCATATCATTCCAAAAATCCCAAAAAACCAGAAAACCCCAAAAACCCTAAAAAATTAGAAAATAGGAAACCCAAAAACATAGGAACCGTTCGAGTAGAAGATTTTGGTCATCATCAACATATGGGCAATCTAAGGCGATGGAAATTACCCCCGGTAGAGCAGTCCCGACTAGAGGAAATTATGGCCAACATTGGTAAGTTAGGCTGCGAATCTCTGCCTATCGTTCCAGAACTTGAACCCTCAGCGCAACATGCAGACATCAATGATGGCATGGGTGTTTACGAATTAGTAGACGCTGAAGAAGGGGATGACGAAGTTTCTGAGGAATTTAGGAGAGTACTCAAGAAGTTTGATGAAAAGACACAAGCAGCTGCTGAGAAGACAAAAGAGATAAACCTGGGAATAGAGGAGAGGCCCAAGCAGGTCCAAATCAATGCATGCCTAGAACCTAATGAAGAAGGCGAAATCCTTGAGGTCTTAAGGGAATATCAAGACGTATTCGCATTGGATTATAACGACATGCCCAGACTTGCACCCGACCTAGTGGATCATTGAATCCCACTAGAAGATGAGGCTTGACCTGTCAAGAAAAAGTTGAGAAGGATGCTCCCCAATGTTGCCCTGAAAGTAAAGGAGGAGGTCGACAAACTCCACCGAGCTCAATTCATCAGGGTCGTGTTGTTTCCTCAATGGGTTGCCAATATAGTCCCGGTAAAGAAGAAAGACGGACGCGTCCGAGTCTGTATCGATTTTCAAAATTTGAACAAGGCATCCCCCAAAGATGATTTCCCTTTACCTCACATCGACGTACTTGTTGATAATACTGCAGGGCACGCCATGCTCTCATTCATGGATGGTTACTCAGGGTATAACCAAATCAGGCTGTCACCAGAAGATCAGGAGAAGACCTCATTCACTACACCCTGGGGAACTTACTGTTACGTTGTTATGCCCTTTGGCCTAAAGAATACCGGTGCCACTTATCAGAGAGCCATGATGGCGATATGATACACGATTGTGTGGAGGTTTATGTAGATGACATTCTAATCAAATCCAAAACCCGTGAGGACCATGTTGTGGCTCGCAGGAGAGTACTCCAACGATCTAGGGACACCCAACTGAGGATAAATCTAAAGAAATGCATTTTTGGAGTATCCTCCTGCAAACTCCTGGGTTTTATGGTAAGCAATCGAGGAATTGAAGTTGATTCTTCTAAGGTGAAGGCTATCCTTGAAATGCCACCCCCAAAGAACCTCAAAGAATTGAGAGGCCTCATAGGACGATTACAGTTCATCAAAAGATTCATTTCACAGCATTCGCAAAGATGCGAGCCGTTCTACAAACTGCTAAAAGGAGGCATGGAATACCACTGGGACGACAACTGCCAAAAGGCATTTGAAAATCTGAAGAAATATCTGTTGAGTCCTCTAGTTCTGAAGCCCCCTACCAGAGACAGGCCCCTCGTTTTGTATGTGTCAGCGACAGAATCTGCAATAGGTGTGGTCCTAGGTCAACATGATGAAACCGGCCGAAAGGAGAATGCAGTCTATTACCTGAGCAAAGCTCTCTTGCCCTATGAAAGGAAATACTCTCCAATGGAAAGAACATGCTTAGCCGTAGTTTGGGTAGCTTGGAAATTAAGACACTACTTTCTAGCCCATCAGGTCAAACTTTTAGCCAAGATGGACCCTTTGAAGTATATTTTTGAGAAACCCGTCTTCGGGAAGAATTGCGCGATGGCAAATGCTCCTGGGCTAATTCGACATAGCTTATGTTACCCAGAAGTCCGTAAAAGGACAAGCGATCGCTAACCATCTAGCACACCTCCCTCTGCCCCAGCACGAGTAAGTCAGAACTGACTTCCTCGACGAAAGCATTGTGTTTGTAGGCATTGAAGAGGCCAAGGATGATGATTTATGGACCATGTATTTTGATGGAGCTTTAAACCAAAATGGAAAAGGAGTCGGGGTAGTGCTATTATCCCCGGAAGGAGTTGTCATCCCCAAGGCCTATAAAATCGGATTTCCAGCAACCAATAATACAATGGAATACGAAGCTTTACGAGCGGGACTGAGAGAAGCCCAGACCCTAGGTGTTGAAAAAATGAGAGTCTTTGGTGATTCTAAAGTTGTTATTTCCCAAGTGGCCGGGGAGTGGAAGGTTAGTGCCCCTAAACTCGCACATTACCATGAGAAAGCGAAAGGACTAATGTCTGACTTTAAGAAGATTTCCTTTCTCTACATCCCTCGAGCTTTGAACCAACTAGCTGACTCGTTAGCAATCTTAGCTTCAATCATAGAGATGCCCGACCATAAAGATTCCGAAGAGTTCCTTATTAGAAGGCTAGACTCTCCATCCGTCAAACCAATAGACCTGACCAAAGGGGACCCTGCCGAAGTTGTACCGAAAGTTCCAAAAGAAAAGAGCAAGAAAGCCGAGGCCAAAGAGTCCGATCAGGAGAAAGATTCTAAGCCCAAAGAAGGAGTCGTAGCTCGCATATAGCATGACGATGACCTGGTGGACGATCACCTGTGGTACTATGATATCTGGAATTACCTACGTGATGGCTACATCCCTGAGTATGCCACCCGATCGGATAAAAGGGCATTGAAAGAAATGGTTCAGAGATATGTCATCCTCACAGGACTATTGTACCGTAGATCATTCAGTGGAATTCTCTTACGATGCATAACCACAGAAGAAGGGCAAGAGATAGTTGAAGAAGCGCATTCAGGAGAGTGTGGACACGTCAATGGCCAGATGTTAGCTAAGAAAATCATCTGTTTAGGTTACTATTGGCCATCCCTAGAGTGAGATTCAGTCCATTATGTTAGAAGATGCAAGGAATGTCAACTGCATGCTGACCTAATCCATGCCCCCGCATCATCCCTTCACCCTACCATAACTCCATGGCCTTTTTCGACCTGGGCCTTTGATATCATAGGACACCTGGCCCCTACCTTAGAGAACACACAAAATAAGGCATTCATATTGACAGCCACAGAATATTACACTAAATGGGGCAGAAGCAGAGGCATATGTTAATGTTAAGGCTACCTCTGTAGTCAAATTCATTAAAAAGAATATAATAGCTAGGTTTGGCATCCCTAAAGCATTCATAACAGACAATGGCCCACGATTTATATCCCAACAAATGAACGAGTTGTGCACAAAATATGATATAGAACTGCATCATTCAACCCCATATTGTCCCCAAGCGAATGGTCAAGTCGAAGCAACCAACGAGACCTTACTGAAGTTCATCAAGAAGACTGTGCAAACCGCAAAAGGTAGTGATTGGCCAGACCATTTGGTCGAAGCATTGTGGGTGTACCGGACTTCCATAAGAACTCCCACAGGAGAAACCCCATACACTTTGACCTACGGAATGGAAGTGTCCTTCCCCTCGAAGTCCTTCATCCATCACTACGCATCCAGCTAAATGAAGATATAACAGAAGACCAGAGGAGAGAAGCATTGCTACTTCAGCTAGACCTACTCGACGTGAAAAGAATGAAAGCAGCAGAACATGCACAAGTATACCGGAAGCGAATTGCCAGAGCCTACGACAAACATGTCAAACAAAGAAAATTCAAGATTGGCAACCTTATGCTAAAGCGCATCACTCCATCCCAGCTTCCGCATCCTAGAGGTAAGTTACGACCCAATTGGGAAGGCCCTTATGTAATTAAGGAAGTATATCCTGGAAATGCATATAGACTAGTGAATGCAGAAAGGGAAGAGCTCCCCGATCCATGGAACGCTATGTACCTGAAAAGGTACACGGTATGACCCCTCCCTATTCCTTGCGGAGTATGACCCTCCTTGCTCCTTGGCGTAGTTGTAGAAATCCTGTAGGAGGACCGAAGAGATGCACTCTAATCAAGCTTGGAACTCGAACACACACCAGCACTTAAAAACACACAAAATGGTGAGTCTGCCCCACACAAATTCCCGCACGGTTAAACCCATCCAATGTGAAGGTTTGTAGGTATGTTTGTCCATGTCATGAAAGCTTTTCGATCGTATGTAAAAAAAAAGGGTGTTTAGTTAGAATTAGTCTTGAAAAGAATAAAAAGTTTCGTGACTGGTTTGGGTTCGTAGCCTTTTTAAACCGAGCTAGTAAGTGATGGACCGCGCTCCTGCTTGGTTCTACCGAGGTCGGCGGACGTGGGAGTCCGTTTGGTCCGACCCTTTCGTAACCGGGGGGCAGGGGCGTGCATCAACATTTCTTTTTTTGTGGGTGTGCCAGATTTTCTATTTTTACTTGGAATTGCAAGTGGTGATCCGGAGATCAACTTTCGCAAGTAAAAAGGAAATCAACTTCTTTCAAGTTTTCCATTGCACATATATTTAAGAAAAGAGACATTTTCTTGATTTGCCATGAAAGGCGATTTTTTTGGCATTTATAGCCGATTTTGGCGTTTATAGCCGATTTTTTGGCGTTTATAGCCGATTTTTGGCGTTTATAGCCGATTTTGGCGTTTATAGCCGATTTACAATCCTTATCAACAATGAAAGACAAGAATTGTGATTTTTGTCTCTTTTGAAAAAATACAAACTACAATGAAAAGCAAGAAAAGGAGGATCTAACTTCTCAGGAGATTATGGGGGACTCGTTTAGATTGACGGTCGCAAGCCATATGTGGGCTTCGCCATCATCCATGCAGATGAGAACAGAGGATGCTATTTGATTCGCTTGGCTTGGCTATAACCTCGGGTTTTTAGAAGACAAAGACCAAAGGAAGGTCCTATGTCCAATAAAAAACCGAGTAGATGGGCTGAAAAGCCATATCTAAGCCATTGGAGGCAGGAGGAGAAGGCAAGGACCTTGGGGGGGGGGTACCCCCCAAGGGACTTTTGTCACCTTGTTGTGGTGGCCGGTGTAGAATTTCCGCAGAGTTTTCTCTCTTTTTCCTTTCTCTGGATTTCTGTCTGTGTGCTTGTGCTTTTTTCTCTGATTTTTCTGATGCTCTCTGATGTCCTTTCTTCTTGGAGAGCCCTCCTATTTATAGGCTTTTAGGTAGCCTTTTAGGTGGGTTTATGGGCTTTTATTGTCATTAAGCCACATAATGGGAGGAGTTACAAAATTGAATTGTTTATTTTGTAACTCCTTTTTCTTGGCTTCTGATTGGCCGGAGGAGATTGAGGGCATTTAATCGCCTTTAATCGCCATGATGGGAGGAGTTTCATGGGTTAAATGCCATGAATCTCTTGACTTGTAACTCCCGAATGCTTGCTTCTGATTGGGCCGTCCAAAGAAATGGATTAATGACTGTAATAAAGCTAGTCAATTAATCGCAGTAAGTGGTCGCCGAGCAGCTGAAGAGTCGCGGGCCGTGCCACGTCTTTTGGAATTCTTCTGTCGATGATCATTGATGGATCTTCATGTAGATCGACATCAGATGACCATGTAATTTCAGGTGTTTGTTGCCAACAGCGGGTCGGTGCCATCTGTCCTGTCGATTTCTCGATCGGTCGGGTGGAAAGCACACTTTTTTTTGGTTGACCGGGTGGCGATCAATACTGTCTTCGATACTCTTGATGATTTACCCGTGTTTTGGACGGATGTCAGAGGACTTGGTGTCTCAAAAGCATGAATTTTGGAAAGTACCAGAGGCTGGGCCCTTCGAATCGCGAAAAAAACGGCGAAAACCGGGGTTTCCGGGGCTTTCCCGGCGACCCCGGAGTCCAAGGTCGCCGGCGACCCTGGCCCAGGGTCGCAGGGGTCTGCGACCCTGGGGGGGTTTTCCCCCTTTCGTGTCCCGTTTTGCGTCCGTTTTTGCTTTTTTCTGATTCTTTTTTCTTCTGTACTTTTCCTTGACATTTTGACCATTTATTGGCCTGATTTCTTTGTAGGAAACCTGATGAGAATCCTTGCATTTTATTTTGCAAAGTTTCCAATTTCCTGAGAAAGCCGAAGACTTTGTCGCGCAGAGTTGCCGATTTCCCGTCAGAAGCTGAAACTGGGTCAAACGATGTCGGAAAGACCTGAAATTTGGTGTGAAGTCTCCTGAGCAATAAATAAGACCAACCATAGGCTTTTGTTTGAGTTTTGAAGCCGTTTGGGGTCCTATCACCTGTAGACTTGCTTTTTGTCGCGATGAAGATGTCGCGGTTTGATGTGCGGTCAACCGATGTCCGATTGACTTGAAATTTGACAGGGAACCTATTGGAGTCATTTTAAGATGATCTATAGGTTCTGTCTTGGAAACCATGGTCCCGGAGAGCTTTGCCGGCGAGAGGCCTGATTTGGCTGTCGGAGAAGCGAAGTTAGGCCAAATGATTTTGAAATGGCCTGAAACTTCTTGTGTACTCCTCTTTTGGCTGTCTGGAAGAATCTTGCAGTTTTTTGTTTGATTCTGACAAGATTTAATTTTTGGAAGCAGCATTGCCTATTTATGGCAGGTTGCGACTTCATGTAGCTCTTTGGATCTTGAAAAGGCAAAGTGACATTTTTGGTGTCAACAAATGCCCCCTCGAGGTACAGCGGCGAGTTGCTTAACTTTTGTAGTCGATGTGCCTCGAAGAGATTTTTGAAGGAGAGCCTGTGACTTGACCAAGAGTCTTTGAGCAATCTTTCTTTTTGGTATTTGTAGCCTTTTGAGCTTCCAGGGGGATTTTATGGTAGTGAAAGGGATCACGTACCATCTCGAGGCAAAGTTTTGAAGATGACATCAGGGATGTGTATTTGGGTTTTGACCTTGTGACCTAACAGGCTATATATGGCAGGTTAGGGGGTCGGGTTTGGTTTTGATCGTGTGACCCAACAAGCTGTATGTGGAATGTTGGGGGATCAATTTTTGGTTTTGATCTTGTCACCTAACAGGCTGTATGTGGCAAGTTAGGGGATCAGGTTTTGGTTTTTGGTTTTGGTCTTGTGACCTAACAGGCTGTATGTGGCAAGTTAGGGGACCAGGTTTTGGTTTGATGGAATGTCAATTTCAAGAATTTGGCTCAATTTGGTAGATGAGGCTGGATGGTTTGATTTTTGGAAGCTCATGGGGCTTGGAATTTTCTTTTGTATGGTCCAATCAACTCAAAAGAGGCATGGAACCATTTTTGTATGCTCTTGGTAAGAGGGATTTCTCTTTGACTAAAAGCCCAAATTTATTTTTTTTTTTTGTGTGCCTAGGTGGTCAAACCTGGCTCATATGGGCTAACCCATGGGACCTTAAGCTTTTGAAATGGCTTAGATCTCATATGGTGTCATTTTTGTAAAGAATATCCAAAAATATCTCATTTGGATAGAGAATATCTAAGAATATCTTTACTTGGAGAGAATCTCTCATGATCCCTTTATTTTGGGATAGAATATCTCAAGATATCTTTCTTTTGGGAAAGAATCCGTCATAGATTGATTTTTGGGAGAAAATCTCTCAAGATCCCTTTATTTTGGGATAGGATATCTCAAGATATCTTTCTTTTGGGAAAGAATCCGTCATAGATTGATTTTTGGGAGAAATCTCTCAAGATCCCTTTATTTTGGGATAGGATATCTCAAGATATCTTTCTTTTGGAAAGAATCTTTCTAATCTCTTTCTTTTGGTAAGGTTACTAATTAGTAACACTTACCTTTTTCTTCTTTCCTTCTTTGGTTTGCTCTCCTCTATAAAAGCAAAGGAAGGTTGGATCTCTTGCTCTTATTACTTTCTTTTGCAATAATCTCAAGAGGGCTTCAAGACCAAGAGCTTTTCTTCTTCAAGATCTTCAAGAGTTTTCTTCTTCTTCTCCATCAATGGCTTCAAGTAAGTTCTTCTTTTTCAAGAAAACTCCATTGTAGAAAAAAAAAGTTCTTACTTTCTTCTTTTTTTTTGTGTTTCTTTCTTTTTCTTTTCTTCTCTTTTTTTTTTCTTTTTTTTTTCTTTTCCACGTGTTTTCCCTTTTTTTTTTTTTTTTTTTTTTTGCTTTCTTTTCTTTTTTTTTTCTTGTTTTTTTTTTTTTTTTTTTTTGTGGGCCGTACGGACAGATCCGTACGGATCTGGCCGTACGGCCACGTGGCCTGTGGGCCACGGCCTGTGGGCCAGTCCTCTTTTTTTCTTCCTTTTTTTTTTTCCCTCCCCCTTTTTTTTTGAGAGAGTTTCATTTCTTTCTTTTTTTTTTCTTTTGCTCATCATGATAATGCATTTTTTTTCGCAAACCAAGATGTTCATGCATGTATTCAATTTGTAAATTAAATTTGTAGCATGATGTGATAGCATACCTGAAAGTTTTTGCAAATTTGGGAACTTGGAGCTCGCAGTGATGTTGAGCCCTTCCTGATTTTGCGGAGACTTTTAGGTTTCGAAAGTTTGGAGTTTCGGAGCTCGCAGCGATCTTGAGCCCATCTTCAAGCTTTCTATTTCTTTCGGGATAGTTCCTTTTCTTCGGAATTGCCCCGTCATCATGTCAAAATTTCGCCAGATTTTTTTTTTAGCGAGATTCTGTCATTTTGATGTTTGATCTTTTTCGTTTCCATCCTTTTCAGGTGGTTCCTCCAGAGCGAACAAGGGTAAAGAGCCTGCTACAAGCGTACCTCGTCGATCCTCTAGATCTTCTAATCCGGCCGTTCAGCAGGCTTTTGAGAAGGTCCAGTATGTTGAGAGAAATCTGGAAGAGTGCGACTCCCTCAACAGAGATGAGATGAGGCAGCGACTGATCACTCTCAAGGGAGAGGAATTCTATAAGATAATGGTAAGCAGTCGTCCATGGGTTATGGAAGATCAGAGCGTTTTGCCCAAGCCTACCTTCTTCTTTGGTGATGCAGTCCCTGATGACATTACATACCAGAGGAGATCTTTTCAGTTTTCCTTCACAGCAGATGGTGAGAAGAAGACTGTTACTACCCGGTCGATGTTTGATCGCACCGTCTCGATTCTGAGCCTTGCCCCCACGTGCCCCAAGAGGGAAGATCCTCCAAGCTGGGTGAGAAGGACAAATGTAATCAAGACCGGGGTTTTTGTTGGCGGTTCTCCTGGATATACGGAGAGGTCGCCTGTTGATATGGACCTGTTGATGCCATCCAGCGGCTACCAGGGCTCTGATTATCCGTCGGTCGATTTGAGACCGGTGGGCCTTGGTATTTTCAGCGGTGACGGCAGCAATTGGATCAAGCCTTTTCGACTTCGAGGTCGTTTCAATGCTGACTCTGAGTGGAAGTCGTGGACTGATCGCGTCCTGCTGATTGGTGGCGCCGTTTTGAAGGAAGCCGGGGTTTTTGATGCGGTCCGCGCCTTTAGGGAGACCGTGATCTTTTCCGACGAGGCCTTCATGGCTATGCTGGAGTCATTCCTTCCACAAACCAATACCTTCGTTGTGACGAATGGTGAGATTGGTTTTTCTTTGAAGGAGCTGAGCGCTATTACCGGATTGCCCATCCTCGGCAAGCTCTATGAGGAGTTTATGCCGATTGACAGCGTCCTCGAGGGGCAGTCTGAGGAGTTCAGGCTTCTATACTTTCAGCTCGTCGCCTTCTATGATTTTTTGAAGGAGAAGGGGGGTTCGAAAGTTAGATCCAGCAGTTGGAAGAGTTTTTGCTCTTCATTCCCCAACTTTTTTGATAGTAGGGAGTCTTCTGATAGCATGACCCAGGAAGCCGGAGCTCAGGATTCAAAGAAGATCTTGGCCATGCAAGAAGAGTTGAGAGATTTCTGTGCAAGTACAAACGCCATATGTCCTGACATTGCACTGCGGAGAGATCTCGCTATTTACCTCACTTATTGGCTTGGTGAGGCTGTTTTTGCTGGTGGAGATGGAACGCACATCAGGCCGCATTGTATTTTTCCGGCTTGTCAGATGGCGTTTGGAGAGCAGCTTGCTTTGGTGCCAGCTCTTTACTCCTACTTGTGTACCGAACTGCAGGCTGCTGCTTTTTTGGTTCGGCTTGGGCTTCCCATGAATAGGGTATTTTTAGCCCATATCTTTTATTCGTGGTATGTATACCACTGTCCTGGCTTCCATCGGCTGGGTGCTGCACAGGATGATGATCCTCTGATGATTCGACTGGCTAAGGGCAAAGCCGTGTCCGAATCACTTTTGTTTGCCCGTATGAGGATCCGACGGTTCAGGGACGTCGAGATGGGGCAATCTTCAGTAAAGCTTTCTCCGGAGTTGCGGAAGAAGGCTTTTGATTTTGGTGCCTCCCGAGACTCTACCAGGGCGGGGTCGGAATGGCATTATTCCTTGACAAACGCAGAGAGAGAGTGGCTTTTCAGCATACGTGTCGGCACGATGGTGTACCGTAGACATCTTTTCGTCGACATCCAGCCGTATGTACCTTCTCGCTTTGCTTTGCAGCTGGGCTTTTCTCAAGGCAGTTGTTGGAGCGCCTTCAAGTATGGTGAAGCGCTTTGGAGGCTTACAGGACGGGAGAAATGCATGGGCTTTCTATAGTGTTGAAGACACTACAGCCATGATTTCTTATCCTGTGTTGCTGACTTCCCGGACTGCCGGCTTTGCGAAGTGGTTCGCGGAGAGCTTTTCGGCATATCGGGGGCTTTCCAAGAAGGAGCTTGATGTGAAGCTGGCATCTGGAAAGGGCCTTGGAAAGTCGGATGGCATCCGGCGAGAGGAAGTTTGGGCCTTCCTTTCTGGAGAGAAGCACAAGATAGGCTTTCTCGGTGACCAGGGCGTCATCGGTTCTGAAGCTGTTCGAGAAATACCTGATGAGGCTTTGGAGCAGCTAGAACAGGAGGAAGCCGAACTTGGTGCTTGGATGCAAGCGGCACAGAGGCAAGCTTCCGTGGAGTCTACTGGCAAGAGCAGACCATCCAGTGAGGAGTCGGGTGGCAAACCTGACTCTGACAGCGGGGCAGGTTCCTCTAAGAAGCGAGCCCGCAGAAGTAAGAGGAGGAGGAGTCATCATAGCAGCAAGGGGCAGCATGAAGACTCTCCTAACTTGGAAGTTCCTCTTACTATCAATGAGGATGTGCCAGTGGATGCTGACGAGCCTCCGGAGAAGAGAAGCCGAGAAGAAGAGACCGTCGGTGAAGGTATGATTCTTCCTTTTTCTCTTTCCATTTCTTTTCATGGGATTTTTCCATGTTATGATTTGCTTCTTGTTTCTGCTTTTCTTTTTTTTTTTTTTTAGCAGAGGAAGACTTGGTGATGCCTGAGGTCCCAACCGATGAGGTGGTGATGGATCCTGTCGAGGCACCTGAAGAAGAACCGAGGGACTCTGGAGTAAATCCAGAATCTCCAATTGGTACGACTTTTTTTGCTCTCTGTTTTTTTTTTGTTTTGTGACTTGGCTTGCTAACACATTTTTTTTGTTGCCAGCTGACTTGCCACAGGGTTCTGATGACTTTGAACCATCGATGGACGCAAACGTTGATGATGCTTTCGATGAGTTCATGGAGGAAGAAAGTGTTCCGCCAGTCGTCGAAGAAGGTATTTTGTAGTTATAACTCTGATAATGATTTTCAAACAGGGTCATACTCATACCTTTTTGTGTTTCCTTTGCAGGTTTTGAAGTGGCAGAGGAGGATCTGTCGCTTCCAGAGCAAGAGATGCCAGAGGTTGATCCAGAGGTAGAGATTCCTGGGACCAGCTCTGACAATATTGAGGAGATTCCTCGCGTTGAGATTCCTTCCCGAGCAGGAGCAGCTTCAGCTGGAAAGAGTTCTTTTGTTACTCTTTCAACAGATGATGACATGAGTAGCCGACCAACGGAGTTGGGCGAATCCTCAGCTGGGCCATCTCTTCTTTTTGCGAAGAAGGTGGTGGTGCGAGTTGTGAGCTCTTGGATTGAGACTCTCTTTTCTGGGCACTTGGAAGTCGGATTTGGCATGATCCAGCATGTGCAGGAGATTCTCAATGATGCTGAAGAGGCTGGTCTGGATGTCACAGGTGCCAGGGCGATCGTTGATAGGATCATTGCACTGGGTGACAAGTGGTTTGAGACCGTGAGTTTGGCTGATAACCAGTTCTTCAAGGAGATGTTCCTGGACCCTGCTGATAAGGCTAAGTCTGACCTGGATGAGGCTACAGAAAGCAGGAAGCTGGCAGTCCGAAAGAGGAACTTAGAAGAGATAGCCATCATCCGGCTGACACATGACCTCAACATCCATGACAGGGAGGTCGATGAGGCCAGGAAACGTCTTGAGCATTTGCAGGCACAAGTCGCTGCCAAGTGGACTGCCATAATAGAGGCTCGTGACAGGGAGAGTGCCTTGATTCACCAGGTTGCAGATGCCGAACGGGTTCTCAAAAGGAAGTCTGATGAGGATGAACAATGGCAAACTGCTCGAGGTAAGCTTCCTGGTGTGAGAGAAGGGGTACAGCCCACTCCAGCATCTCATGGCAGGTTCCTGAAGAAGCGTGCCTTGGAATCCTTGACGGCTGAGGCTAAAAGTTTGCTTGGGGAGCTGAACTCTTGGCTAGAGACCATTTTTGATTGAGCTCCTGTATATTTTTTTTTTTTACAGAAACCATCCTTCTCTCTTTTCTTTTTTTTTGGTACCACTTGTATTTTTTTTTGGTACTTATTTTTTGTAGTGCTTGTGAACACTTTCTCTCTTTTTTTTTGGTACCACATGTATTTTTTGGTACTCTTTTCTTTTTTTTTTTGTTATCCCTACGCTCACTTGAATCTTTTTGTGATAAAAGTAATTGCTAAATGGGAGGCTCTTCTTTTTTTTTTGTTATCCCTACGCTCACTTGAATCTTTTTGTGATAAAAGTAATTGCTAAATGGGATTTGATCAAAAGGCTGTCATTTTGTGAAAATCTTTTGTCAAGTGATTGTTTTGGCATGAAAGCCAGGTTTTTGTTTGTGGCATGGAAGCCAATTTTGGCATGAGAGCCAGCTTTTTTTTTTTATGGCATTGATAGCCGAGTTTTTTTTTTTGTTTGTGGCATCTATAGCCAATTTTGGTGGCATTGATAGCCGGTTTGTTTTGTGGCATCTATAGCCGGTTTTTTGGTGGCATTGATAGCCTGTTTTGTTTTGGTGGCATTGATAGCCATTTTTTTTTTTTTGAAATCCAAGTTTTTTGTTTGTGTGGCATTGATAGCCGGTTTTGTTTTTGGTGGCATTGATAGCCGGTTTGTGGCATTTATAGCCGGTTTGTGGCATTTATAGCCTGTTTTGATGGCATTTATAGCCGGTTTGGTTTTCAAAAAATGCAAGTATCGACTAAAAGTCGCCTCCCTGCTGAATGTTCTTGCAAGTATCGATGGAATGTCGCATCCTTGCTCATTCGGTTGCGAGTATCGATGGAATGTCGCATCCTCGCGGATTTGGGTGCAAGTATCGATGGAATGTCGCATCCTTGCTTTTCAAAAATTTTGGTTTTGCGGGTACTAACTTGATGTCGTTTCCCCACGATTTTTGAAATTTGTGGTTTTCTCGAACCTTTGGGTTATGGATATCAACTGAAATGTTGCGTCTCCACAGTTTTTTTTTTTTTTTTTTAGGTTTTTTCGAACCTTTGAAATTTGGGTTGTGGATATCAACTGAAATGTTGCGTTTCCACGGTTTTGGATTTTGCAAGTATCGACGAAATGTCGCTTCCCTGCGATTTTGGAAGTGTCGAACGTGGTTCGCTTGCTTCCGATTTGTGCGAGTATCGACTAAGCATCGCTTCCTCGCGGTTTTTGAAAAACCATTTTTTTTTGTTTAAAGACACGAGGGTCATGAGTTTTGACCTAAAACCATTTTGACGGTAAAAGGCAGGGTGGACTAGGGTGGAAATCCCTGAATCCGGATTTTGTTTCAAACCATGAATTTTGGGTTCAAAGGTTGAAAATTTTGGTCAAGTTAGGGAAAGGTTCCTGAACTTGGATATATTTTTTTTTGAACAATGAAACGATGAAAGTAAGCATTGTTTTAGATCTAGAAATTTCAACATTTGATATGAAAATTCTAAAAAAGGGTGGGTTTAGCGAGCGTGTACCTGGAAACCGGTTTTGGCCATACAGGCATTGCTCTTACCCAGTTGGGTAAGTCTTCAAGGGTAGTACCGCTTTAAGAACTTGCCGTTGATGGGCAGCATACATCTATCACCTTCCATGTTTAGGAGTGCGTATGCGCCATTGGAGAAAACTTTGTCGATGACGTAGGGTCCCTCCCATTTCGGCTCAAATTTGCCTTTGGACTTGTGAGCGAAGACCATTGGTCTTTTTACCGCAAGAACCAAGTCATTCTTTTTGTAGGCGCGTTGCCTGACCTTTTTATCGAAAGATCCTGCCATACGTGCTTGGTAAAGTTCAATGCTTTGTTGAGCTTCGAGCCGTCTCTCGTCGAGATTGTCCAGCTCATGGAGTCGCAATTTGACATTGCTTTCTTGAGTCATGTCATTTTGCAAGGATACCCTCAAGGAAGGAATTTGTACTTCCAAGGGCACGACAGCTTCGCATCCATAGACCAAGGAGAATGGTGTGCTATGGGTTGGTCCTCGAACGGTGGTTCGATAGGCCCACAAAGCTTCAGACATTTTGTCGCTCCAGTCTCTTTTGTGATTAGAGACCATTTTTTTGAGGATTTTGCAGAGTGTCTTGTTGAAAGCTTCTGCTAACCCGTTTGCTGCCGGATTGTATGGAGTCGAAGGACAGCTTTGAATTTTGTATTTGTCGCAGAACCTGTAGAATCGATGATCCCGGAACTGTGGTCCGTTATCATGGACGAATCTTTTGGGTATACCGAAACGACAAATGATGTTGGTGCGTAGGAAGTGAAGGACTGATGAGGTCTTCATTTCGTTAAACGCAAATGCTTCTGACCACTTGGAGAAATAATCCGTAGCGGCGAAGATGAAGCGATGACCTTTGCTTGAAGGGGGAGAAATAGGACCTATGATGTCCATACCCCAGGCTTCGAAAGGCCATGAGATCGCTGTAGGATGCAGCCATTCTGGAGGCATGTGAATGTAATCTCCATGAACTTGGCATTGTTGGCAGCGCTTGGCAAATTGCATTGCGTCAGCTACCATGGTAGGCCAGTAATATCCTAACCTTTTTATCTGATCATAGAGCTTAGGTCCAGCCTGATGAGCTCCGCAAAGACCAGCATGAACTTCTTTGAGTGTTTCTTCAGCCTCTTGTTGTGACAAGCAGCGTAGAAGTACTCCATTGAAGGATTTCCTGTAAAGGATTTTTGAAGGAATATCCAAATGGAAGCTCGGGGTTCGCCTTTGGATGCTTACCCGTTCTTTTGGATCTTCAGGTAGGATTCCGAACATAATGTAATCAATGAACGGATCCCTCCAGTCGCCAATTGAAGTTTGAAGGATTGAAATCCGACTTCCGACCACTTGGTGGCATTCAGCAACTGCTTGGTGTGTGTTAAGAGGAGGAAGGATTCTCCTTTCGCACACCGTGATTTGCATGTTTTCCCCTTCCTGGATTGCCATGGATGCGGCAAGTCCGGCTAGGGCATCTGCACGTATGTTTTCACCTCTACGAATGTGGGTGATGTGACAGATGTCAAACTTTTGCAGAAGTGATTGTGCCTTGTTGTAGTAGGGCAGCAAATCTGGCTTCCTGACTTCAAATTTCTGATTCATCTGGTTGACGATCAGTTGAGAGTCTCCAAAGACTTCCAGCATGGTGATACCGGATTCGATGGCGAGTTCCAATCCTAAGATCAGAGCTTGATATTCAGCTGCATTGTTTGTGCATGGTTCCAGTAGCGAGAAAGCGTGTGGAATCATGTATTTGTCGGGGCTAACAAAGAGGATGCCAACTCCCGAGATCAGCTGTCTTTTTTCATTTGTCCTGGTTGCACCGTCAAAGTACATGTCCCAGGAGGCACTTTGTGAGAAAGTCTCCACATTGTAGACTGGTTCGTCTGGGAGATCATCTCTGAGTGGAGAATCTTTAGGCAATGGATGCTCTGCGAGGAAGTCTGCTAGAGTTTGCCCTTTGATTGCTTTTTGTGGTACATACCTAATATCAAATTGTGACAGAAGGATGGACCATTTTGCCAGTCGAGCATTGAGAGAACCTGCCTTTGTGACAAGGACCTTCAAGAGGTTGACCCTCGAGACCAGGTAGACTGTGTTGGAAAGCAAGTAGTGACGCAGCTTTTGTACGGCGAACATCACTGCAAGACATTCTTTTTCGACTGGAGAGTAGCGATGCTCTGCACCTACTAGCATGCGGCTGAGGTAATATAGAGCAGCTTCTTTTCTTTGATCATTTTCTTGCGCAAGCAGAGCTCCCAGAGAGTGATCAAGGGCTCTTGTGTACAAGATGAATGGTTTTCCAGTGGTAGGAGCAGCTAACACTGGAGGTTTTGTCAGGTATGACTTGATGTCTTGGAAAGCAGCTTCACAGTCAGCATCCCAGACAAAGTTTACACCTTTTTTCATCAACCGGGAGAATGGACGGCATTTCCCTGAAAGATTGGAGATGAACCGTCTGATGTAGGCCAATCTCCCTTGAAGCCCTTTGAGTTCTCTCAAGGTTCTTGGAGAGGGCATTTCTAGAATGGCTTTGACTTTTATGGGGTCAAGCTCTATTCCAGCTTTCCGAACTAAGAATCCGAGGAACTTACCCGACGAGACGCCGAAGAAGCATTTCAAAGGATTCATTCGTAGTTTGTGTTTGCGAAGCCGGAGTGTAAGTGCTCTCATCAGACGATGCTTCGGAAGAGCTATAATCCCGAATTATCACATTACAGGAAGCTCTGACGGGAGACGTTGCCTGATCGGAGTCAGACTCATCCTCGGATGTGAGAGGATCGTCTATCCAGCAATTTTCTCCATTTTCAGGAGTTAAGGGAGGATGTACCTGGTGGTCTTCAGGGACTTCAGGCTCTGGATTGCAAGGAGGCTCGTTGACGCGTTCTTGCTCTTGTTCTAGAGCGAGTCGCTGCAAGATCCTTGCATATTCTTCAAGATCAGGTATGGGAGCCGGATCTTCTTCTTCATCATCTCTTTGTGGCTCAACATTGTTGATTTCCACTGGAGTAATGAGAGGTGCTGGTTCGGCAGCATTTTTCTTGTACAGCCCCTTGGTCTTCTTCATCATCAGACCAGGATCCTTGTGGCTGTAGGGGGTTATACCAGATTACTGGCATAAGATGAGACTCAGGAACCCATTCTTCATCGGAGAGATATTCTCCTGTTTCAAGGGACTCCTCCCACTCATCTGTGTAGTTGGGTTCGAATCCATCATCGGTGTCGCTGACTCGTATCCATCAATGGAGAATCCAACTACCGAATTGCAAGAGTATGATGCCTCCTGCATGGCTTCTTTGAATTGAGGTGGCATGAAATCACTAAGAGTGAATTTCCTTACCCCCTTTGAAGTCTCTGGAAGGGATGTTTTTGTTACCTCCAGTGAAGCGGTAGAGGAAGCCTCTGCCTTTTCTTTGACCTCTAGTTTTGGCTGGATCTTCTCTTGCCGTTTGAGCTTGAGGAGATGTTTCCTAGCCTGCCTTCGCTGTTGAGCTGTAGGCTTTGTTTTCACGACCTCCCAATTTTCATCTTCCAGGAGATCGGGATGTACCCATATCGGTTGTCCGTCTGGTGTCGGGTAAGGAACCAGTTCCTCGGATGCTTCGATTGAGTTTATCACCTTGAAGGAAGTAGTGATCTTCTTCTTCGGTGATCTTGATGTTTGTCCACATGTCACCATGTTGACGGAGGCAGACCCATAGTTTTTGTCAAAGGTGATGACTCCGTTTTTCCACATCTCATTTATTTTCTCTCTCACAACGAAGCATTGATTGAGAGGATGCGAGATCATCTGGTGGTATGGACAGTACCGAGGATCGTTGGTTTTGCCAACATCACCCGGTCTCTTTGGTTCAGGCAAGGTGAGCTTGCCGTTTGCCACAAGAGCCCCGAAGATTTCATCAACATCTTCATCAAACGGGTATTTCTTCTCTACTCGTTCTTTGAAAGCATCAGAGAGTTCAGGTCTCTTACCAGCAGCTTTGTTTTCAGCTTTCTTTGGTGGCTGAGGAGCTGGCTTGGTCTGCACATTGAGGACCTCTTTCTTCTTTGGTTTAGAGGTTGCAATGGCGGTTGGCTCTTTTCTTGATGATTTCTGACTGTTGAGGTCTTTAATCACCGTTTCAGCTTCCATGGAAGCTTCTAGGAGTTCTCCCAGGTTTTTTGATTTATTGCCGATGATCATGGAGCGGATTCTGGCTCTCATGTTGTTTCGGCAGATGTCGACTAGCGACGCTTGTGGCAATACATCAGAGCATTTGTATGCCATTGCTTTCCACTTGTGAATGAAGTCATATGTTGATTCATTCTCCCCCTGTTTTAGGCTGCACAGCTGAGCCATAGTAGCGGGATGATCTTCACCTTTGAAGTGAGTGAGGAAGCGTGTCTCTAGCATGGCCCAGTTTTGGATTGAGTCCTCCGGCAGAGTGGAGTACCAATCGAAGGCCGTACCTTTTAGGGTACTTGCAAAGAGGCGAATTTTGAGTGCATCTTGATCCGCGATAGCTCCCGTCAAGATCTTGAAGTGGATGACGTGCTGTCTGGCTGATCCTTTCCCCGTATATGTTTGGAGAGTAGGATGCTTGAATTTGGTGGGGAACGGGACCGAGTCCATCCATAAGGGATATGGTGGCTTGATCCCATGTTCTTTGAGTATATCCTCTTCTTTTGCTTTGGCGAGGATACCGTCTACGTCCTTTTTGGTAAGGGCGCGTGACTCATTTTCTTCTCCATTTACCTCGTCGTCTTGATGATTCGGAGGAGGTTCATTGTTCGCCTGATTTTGGAAGGCGAGGAGAAGGTTTTCCATCAGAGTTTCAATCCTCTGCTGGCCCTGTTCCAACTGCTGGATGCGGGTGATCGCATCTTCTGGAGGCGGATTGCGGGGTGGTGGCTCAGAATTTGTAGCCAAGACATTCATCCTTCGTGATTCGAACGAAGAAACTGTCCTGGTGACTGAGCTGGGGCTCATTCTTTTTGAAGAGGAGCTTGAGGAAGGATCACTCTACTGTCCTTTGCTTGAAGGAGCAGGGGATTCTTCTGAATGTCTTCTTGTCCTGGAGACGCTGCGGGTCATCGGACGTCGGACATGGATTTTTGTTGCTGATTTTTGGCGCCTTCTGGTTTTTCCAACCATATGGACGGCAGCAACTTGGTTGGGTCTTTCTTTTTCGACCCATTTGGGAGAGACTTGAAGTGTGGGAGGCTGGGTCCTTTGCTTCTGTAGTCTCTTTTGTCGGTACGACGCGCGGCGGCGTATACGACGAGCAATTTGAGCTTCGGTCAGCTCTGACTGGGCTTTGACAATGAAGGATGTGCTCCCTCGGGCGCAGCAGCCGAGCCTGTCTTCTTTGTAGCTGGGCAAGGATAGGATGCGAACCCTATCCTTCGCCAGTTGCAGCGAAGCTTTGAATTTGTGAAGTTCGGCCCCTGTAGAGATGAAGGGTCGAACTGCAGATTTGTAGGCCTTAGCAGGTGCTTGTGGAGGCCTTGTGATGCATGACTTGATTTTGGGCTTGTAGGAACAAGCCGGCTCATGCTGGGTTGACTTTGAAGTCGGGTTGGAGATGGGTCTCTCCTCTTTCATGTAAGCAAGAGGATAGAACTGGTTCTCCTTGAGTGGGGCCAGGAATGCTGGCTTAGTGGATGTTTGGGACCTTCTCTGTTTTGGTGAAGGTCTTGGGGACCAAGTCTTGGGGTAGACCTGGTTGTTTGTAGGTTGAGGCTTCGTGGGGCTGCCACGGGCTTCAGGCCTTCTAGTGCTCGCCTTTGGTGTCATGGTAGTGACACGTTGAGAGGCGAGTTTCTGCTTCTTGGAGGGAGCAGTTTGTTCCTCGGGAAGTGGGAATGGTCCCAGTGTCCCGAAGATGATAGTCCGGGGAGTCGAGGTCGACCCGGAGTTCAGAGAGTTGCCGAGGGAGTTGACACTTCGGCAGCTGATGGGGCGCTTGTAGGTGCGCGTGGTTTGCTTCTGTTGAAGCATGATTTGGTGCTTGCTTTCGTCGAAAGTAATGGTTAGTGAAGCTGCCATTGTTAGTTTTTCGAAAATTTCTGAAACAAGACCACATCCATTAGTAATCACAAGAATATAATGATCATAAATGGGAAGTTCTATGGTTTCGTCTTTTCAAATTGCTCGAGGTAGATGACCCAAGCAATATGAGGAAGGCAAAATGCCATAGAGGGTACAATTGTTCTGATCGCAGGTATGGTAAGCCCAGAATGGGCATCCCAGTGACTGCTAGAAGCAATTGTGAACTTAAATTCGACTTATCGAGAAGCAGAGCTTGCTTGAAGTAAGAAGAATATAAAGTTGGAGTTACAAATGTGCCGGTCGCAATACAGTAGACCCTGAAAGGGCGTACTAGTACCGCTAGACACAAATGTTTTGAGACCGCATCTATGAGATGAGATTCTCTGTTTTGAAAGGTCAAGATTGGATTCATCAAAGAGAGCAGATGGTGTTCCAATCTGAACACGGGCTCAGCGATTTCCGCGAGCGCCAGTGCTCAGAAAGAAATGAACCATGATTTCTCGGATCTGAATCTAAAAATGACGAGTTTTTTTTTTTTTGAAAGGCCAATATCGGGTTCATCAAAGAGAGCAAAAGGCACTCTAATCTGAACACGGGCTCAGCGATTTCCGCGAGCGCCAGTGCTCAGAAAGGAGAAGACCAAGATTTCTCTAATCTAAACCCAAAATGACGGAAGTTTTTTTTTTTGAAGATTTTTGAAGATTTTTTTTTTTAAAAAAATCTTTTTTTTTTTTTTATTTTTTTATTTTTTTATTATTTTTTTAAGATTTTTTTTTTTAAAATTTTTTTTTTGAAAATTTTTTTTTATTTTTTATTTTTTATTTTAAAATTTATTTTTTTTTTTAAATTTATTTTTTTTTATTTATTTAAAAGACGAGAGAGTACACATAGGCCTCCTAACCCGGTCTTATGAAATCTTGATTGATAGAATTGCCCCCAGGTAAGGGTAGGATTACTTAATGAACCCGTTTGGAGGACCCTTGCCTAGAACAGTCAAGCTGTCTCCGCACTCTGGACAAGGCTTTTATTTGAATCAACCATGATCAAAGAACACAGTTGGTTTAACCTTAGTGGTCTATGTCTTTTTTTTTTATATATATATATTTTTTTTTTATGAATTCATCGAAGAGAAACAATGGCCCAAAACCTTAGTCGAACAGGCTCAACATTTCTGCAAGCGCGATGAACGATAGGAACGGATCAAGGTTTCTCAATTTTGAATCCAAATTGAGAAATCTAAAAATTTTTTTTTTTATATATATATATATTTTTTTTTAATGTACTCATCGAAGAGAAACCATGGCCCAAAACCTTAGTCGAACAGGCTCAACATTTCTGCAAGCGCGATGAACGATAGGAACGGATCAAGGTTTCTCAATTTTGAATCCAAATTGAGAAATCTAAAATTTTTTCTTACTTTTTTTTTACTTCTTTTTTTTTATATATATATATTATTTTTTTTTTTTAATGAACTCATCGAAGAGAAACCATGGCCCAAAACCTTAGTCGAACAGGCTCAACATTTCTGCAAGCGCGATGAACGATAGGAACGGATCAAGGTTTCTCAATTTTGAATCCAAATTGAGAAATCTAAAAAAATTTTTTTTTATATATATATATATATTTTTTTAATGAACTCATCGAAGAGAAACCATGGCCCAAAACCTTAGTCGAACAGGCTCAACATTTCTGCAAGCGCGATGAACGATAGGAACGGATCAAGGTTTCTCAATTTTGAATCCAAATTGAGAAATCTGATTTTTTTTTTGTTTTTCTTTTTTTTTTTTTGAAAAGAGAAAGAGTGGAAATAAATTCAAAGAATTAAAAATTTCCAAACAAAAATCTCATCTCATTTTTTTTTTTATGCGGAATTCAACATAGGCCACCAATTATAAAGTAGCCAAGGAATCGAGAAAAGAAATATAAGCATAGAGCAAAATATATGATATGCAAATATTTCATTTCTAGCATCGTGTTCTCAAATAAACGAGTCCCACCGGGTGATGCCAGCTTGATGGACCGCGCTCCTGCTTGGTTCTACCGAGGTCGGCGGACGTGGGAGTCCGTTTGGTCCGACCCTTTCGTAACCGGGGGGCAGGGGCGTGCATCAACATTTCTTTTTTTTGTGGGTGTGCCAGATTTTCTATTTTTACTTGGAATTGCAAGTGGTGATCCGGAGATCAACTTTCGCAAGTAAAAAGGAAATCAACTTCTTTCAAGTTTTCCATTGCACATATATTTAAGAAAAGAGACATTTTCTTGATTTGCCATGAAAGGCGATTTTTTTGGCATTTATAGCCGATTTTGGCGTTTATAGCCGATTTTTTGGCGTTTATAGCCGATTTTTGGCGTTTATAGCCGATTTTGGCGTTTATAGCCGATTTACAATCCTTATCAACAATGAAAGACAAGAATTGTGATTTTTGTCTCTTTTGAAAAAATACAAACTACAATGAAAAGCAAGAAAAGGAGGATCTAACTTCTTAGGAGATTGTGGGGGACTCGTTTAGATTGACGGTCGCAAGCCATATGTGGGCTTCGCCATCATCCATGCAGATGAGAACAGAGGATGCTATTTGATTCGCTTGGCTTGGCTATAACCTCGGGTTTTTAGAAGACAAAGACCAAAGGAAGGTCCTATGTCCAATAAAAAACCGAGTAGATGGGCTGAAAAGCCATATCTAAGCCATTGGAGGCAGGAGGAGAAGGCAAGGACCTTGGGGGGGGGTACCCCCCAAGGGACTTTTGTCACCTTGTTGTGGTGGCCGGTGTAGAATTTCCGCAGAGTTTTCTCTCTTTTTCCTTTCTCTGGATTTCTGTCTGTGTGCTTGTGCTTTTTTCTCTGATTTTTCTGATGCTCTCTGATGTCCTTTCTTCTTGGAGAGCCCTCCTATTTATAGGCTTTTAGGTAGCCTTTTAGGTGGGTTTATGGGCTTTTATTGTCATTAAGCCACATAATGGGAGGAGTTACAAAATTGAATTGTTTATTTTGTAACTCCTTTTTCTTGGCTTCTGATTGGCCGGAGGAGATTGAGGGCATTTAATCGCCTTTAATCGCCATGATGGGAGGAGTTTCATGGGTTAAATGCCATGAATCTCTTGACTTGTAACTCCCGAATGCTTGCTTCTGATTGGGCCGTCCAAAGAAATGGATTAATGACTGTAATAAAGCTAGTCAATTAATCGCATTAAGTGGTCGCCGAGCAGCTGAAGAGTCGCGGGCCGTGCCACGTCTTTTGGAATTCTTCTGTCGATGATCATTGATGGATCTTCATGTAGATCGACATCAGATGACCATGTAATTTCAGGTGTTTGTTGCCAACAGCGGGTCGGTGCCATCTGTCCTGTCGATTTCTCGATCGGTCGGGTGGAAAGCACACTTTTTTTGGTTGACCGGGTGGCGATCAATACTGTCTTCGATACTCTTGATGATTTACCCGTGTTTTGGACGGATGTCAGAGGACTTGGTGTCTCAAAAGCATGAATTTTGGAAAGTACCAGAGGCTGGGCCCTTCGAATCGCGAAAAAAACGGCGAAAACCGGGGTTTCCGGGGCTTTCCCGGCGACCCCGGGGTCCAAGGTCGCCGGCGACCCTGGCCCAGGGTCGCAGGGGTCTGCGACCCTGGGGGGGTTTTCCCCCTTTCGTGTCCCGTTTTGCGTCCGTTTTTGCTTTTTTCTGATTCTTTTTTCTTCTGTACTTTTCCTTGACATTTTGACCATTTATTGGCCTGATTTCTTTGTAGGAAACCTGATGAGAATCCTTGCATTTTATTTTGCAAAGTTTCCAATTTCCTGAGAAAGCCGAAGACTTTGTCGCGCAGAGTTGCCGATTTCCCGTCAGAAGCTGAAACTGGGACAAACGATGTCGGAATGACCTGAAATTTGGTGTGAAGTCTCCTGAGCAATAAATAAGACCAACCATAGGCTTTTTTTTGAGTTTTGAAGCCGTTTGGGGTCCTATCACCTGTAGACTTGCTTTTTGTCGCGATGAAGATGTCGCGGTTTGATGTGCGGTCAACCGATGTCCGATTGACTTGAAATTTGACAGGGAACCTATTGGAGTCATTTTAAGATGATCTATAGGTTCTGTCTTGGAAACCATGGTCCCGGAGAGCTTTGCCGCCGAGAGGCCTGATTTGGCTGTCGGAGAAGCGAAGTTAGGCCAAATGATTTTGAAATGGCCTGAAACTTCTTGTGTACTCCTCTTTTGGCTGTCTGGAAGAATCTTGCAGTTTTTTGTTTGATTCTGACAAGATTTGATTTTTGGAAGCAGCATTGCCTATTTATGGCAGGTTGCGACTTCATGTAGCTCTTTGGATCTTGAAAAGGCAAAGTGACATTTTTGGTGTCAACAGTAAGCCCGTATGGGTATTTACATATTTAGTGCCCTAAAACCATCTGGTTTAGGAGTCATTGGCCTAATGCTCGCTACATGGGTTAATTAGAAAGCTTAAGGGACCTAGACATTGCACAGTTAGATGCTCTTAAAAAAAAGAGTTTAGTTAGAGGTCTTGGAAAAGAATAAAAGTTTTGTGACTAGATTTGGGTCGTAGCCTTTTTAACTCGAGCCAGTAAGCCCGTAGGGGTATTTACATACCTAGTGCCTTAAAACCATCTGGTTTGGGAGTCATTGGCCTAATGCTCATTACAAGGGTTAATTAGAAAGCTTAAGGGACCCAGGCATTGCACAGTCACATGTCTACAAAAAAAAATCTACTAGAATTAGGCTGGCTTGAGTGAGATGGGTACTTATTCAGGCAAACTAAGCAGAAGGGGGTCTAAAACCACAACACTAAGGAAGCACGGTGACTCACCACCCCCACACACGAACACAACTCATAAATGAACCCTGGAGGCGGTCAAGTACTTTCTAAAGTTCAACTGAAAAGACTAAGCAGCTACAAGAGGGGGCCTGTGAGGGCTTGACCTCCAAAGGATAGTTAGGGAAAATTATGTTGCCACAAAGGTGACAACCATGGATCGAGAGGCTAATCCACTTTCACGCTCTCGCCCATAGCCAGAATAAACACTAGTCTTATGCTGGGGCATTTTATATATATATATATACATACAAATATATGCTTATCTCACACAGCTTCCCAATTTGGGTCCTCATCGCATACACGACTGCCACGAGCACTCACCAGCCTACACACACTCACCTCATGCATTCTTTCATTACTAATGACTTTTGGTTAGACGCAGGAAAAACATATTCCCTAAGGTACCAATTCTATCTTGTTATTCTCTAAGCTTGAATTCCAAAACGCCCCCCTGACATTTTTACCGAGAAAGAAAAATACTACCTTAGCCAAATTATGCAGGGGGCCTAAAAATATTAAACTAACAAGTTTGTTCTGAGACCTTGCAGGGAACCTAACCCCAATCACATCCAAAACATCCCACAAGCTGGGGCATTTTTTTACGGGTATTGTTTTGTGCACAACTCCTCATGGCCTCAAAAGATTAAAGTGATGGTAACCAAACTTGGGAGATACAGCTTATGTTTGTTATGATATCCTATGATGAATTTGATTATAGATGTATGCTATGCACATCCTTTTATGATATTATATATTGTGCGATTCGAAAATGCAATTTGAAGATGCAGTTATCTCGAACCTCTGCCTTTATACTTATAGCTGACAATGTGAATGCCTTAAAGCATAGAATTGCTTAGGGCACAAGCATCACACACCCAGGCACTCCCCATTGTTTGAAAACCCTGAATCTATATTGCTTCTCCAGGTCAAAGTTGATATGAGGTTTTACTTGCTTGGTCTATTATATAGATTTCCTTTTGTCTGTCTTAGGTTCTAATGTTCTTTTTTCACGAGAACTGTGCCAGAGCATGAATTTCGAGAAATTTTAAAAAATTTTGACAGCACTTCCCCTTGTTTTTGGACCCCAAAAAATCTCCGAATACAAAAAACCTGTTACCTGTGAAAGAAGTACATTTCATATATATCTGACACCTCACAAAAGCTCTTCATCAATCAACGACACATGCCTGGTACACACTATCTCAATTACACATACATAATACACATGTGCACAACATACACATCAGATCAAGTACACACCGTGAGCTAAGACAAGATGGAATGATATAGATACATGACCAGCACATACATGGAAACAACATGGAACAAGGATGCACAAAAGGCGGATCCTGGAGAGATCAATCAAACAATGATAACCCTATGGAGCAGCTCCCTCATGACGAGCTGATGAAGCAAATGAAGACGGACCAGGAGCACGCTGACAAGGGGCGCGAGTCGAACTCAAAAACGCATAACCTCTCTCCTCTACGCTCTGGCGATACCAATCAAGGCGCCTCTGCAAGTCAGCAACCACCTCATCATGACCTTACTGCATGCGATCTATGCGCTCGGTGTATTGATCATGAATGAGAGCCCTCTCCTCACTCAAGCTAAGGGGTGGAGGAACGGAAGCAACAATAACACCGCTCTGCAGGATGACATGCAAGGAAGCATTACATTAAGAAAAAACTCGTAGTAGGAAACATGGAATTTAAAAGGAAGGAAAGACCCTCACTTGTGCAGAGGCCTCAAAGCTCCTGAGCTTAGTAAGCAACTCGTCAACCTGCACCCCACAAGATTACAAATCATGTCAATGTTAGAAGAATCAAAAATCAAATCATTGCATGAGTAAGGTTCATACCTGCGCTGCTGAAACAACTCTCTCCGCAAATGCCTTGTCACGCTCGCTACGAAGCTCTGCCTGAAGATCACAAAGACAAATTCTTAAGAATTAGTCATTATACGCCTTGAATACAAGGGCAACAAACTGAGACCCAGACTTCGCTAACCTGCAATCAATCCACCTCAGCTCGCAGAGTAAGAAGATCACTCTCCACTTGGATCCTCATAGCCTCAGGCATGTCTTGCTCCCTGTTACCCTGTATAGTGACCAAAGGTCATGAACAACAATTCAAAATGGACAATTAACCCCATGACCTCGTACCTCATGAGAATCTGCCAATGTGTCGATAATCGCTTCATTTTCCTGGCGGTGCTCCTGTTATCAAAGCATTGTGAGTAAAGAAGGTATAAAAGTGACAGTATGTGGCCAATTAAGGTTGACAATTCTCGTACCCTCTCGGCCGACAATGAGGCCCTCAGTCTCGTGACCTCTGCGTCCTATAAAGTACCAACCATGCCAATACGCCAATAATGATCAGGATTACTATAGAGATGAACACCGTTTGACTCAAATACTAAACCAAGTAGTCATACCTTTTTCTCTACTAGGTGGGACAATCAAAGTACCTCCCCCCTGAGGATGGACTCCGCATCGGGTACTACGCCCCCAGATGTCCCCTGTCACACATGAGAGTTACGATTAGAGAAATAGGAGAGGCATATGTCTTTGAGATTACAAAGCTTGTAAGCAAGATTGGAAGTCCCATGAACCCTCACCTCACACTGTCCTTCAGATGGTGGATGTGCCTACCGATGCCCTGCTCCAGCCGGTATCTCCCCCTAAAAAGTATGATTCACAATGGGAAGAAGAGAATGTTTAAGCAAGCAAACTTCAAGGGTTACCCGAAGAGATGACGAAGCCTCAGCCGCTTCTGCGCAATTGCTAACGGAATATAAGGCCCCGCAAGAGTATGACTCCAGGAGTATATACCGATGCAAAGCTGTCTTCCAGTATGCTTCATAATCACTCCAGGCACCAGCATCCGCGCCAAAAATGGCCTTCCTCCCTTTCGATCTCCAATTCCTGATTTCTCTCCGACAAGGATGGTGGCGCTTGAACATTTTCAGACCCCACCCTGGGTACGACCGACGCATGACAGACTTTTCTGGGGGAACAACTTGATGGCGTCCCAGTTGGCGCGCGACTCGGCTGACGACCAATCTAACTGCTACCTGAGGGGTGTGGAGCCATATGTCCCTCTCGAATAAGGCACGCCCCTCCTAGACTACAGCCATCTCATCATCCGGTCCACCCTGATAGGGCTGCCAAATCACCTGACGAACCGTGGTATATGCAGCGAATGAGAACTAAGAGCAGTAAGTGTTTAATGTAGCAAATGGATAAGGGACAATACATACCTCATGATTTTTTATTTCATTCAAGATGAACCGGTAACCTTGCTCACCCGGCCTCATCTTGAGGGCTTTAATACGCTCGGCCATTTCCGGAGGTAAGATGTTAGCGAAGCCTCGTAAGTTAGCATTAGGGTACCACTGCAAAGCCCGGGGAATGCAACTCAACCTCGCGGGCAAGTGCTCGGGCCGACACTGGACGATGTGCTCCCAGAGCCATACCTGCTCAAAATTGAAGCTCTATTATTACAAAAGATGAAGCATGAGATATGATAAGAAAATAAGACCACTGGAGGTCACAGCACATGGGGATAAGGATTTAACCTGCAATATCGGCACGAACCCTCGAAGGCTCTTGCATCCAGATTGAACGCGGCACCTCGAATCTAGACTGTGGAAAAGAAAGGCAAGGGTGGCCACACCCCAAGCATAATCGCCAACCTTATCCAAGTCTTACACAAATCGGATGAGGGTACCGGATGCTCTATTACCAGTTGCATTGGCCAAGAGGCACCTCCCCAAAAAGAACAATAGAAAAGCCCTGAGATGGTCATCGTCGCCCAACCATGCTGAAATCAGCCTTGGTCTCCTTAAGCGACCTTCAGACTGCCTCCCCTACTTTTGCTCTACACAATGCCAAATGGACATAAAGAATTCACCTGGTGATGGAAATGAGGAGCAAAGTAATTACCAAATATTTCAGTACTCACTTGCGACTTGGAACACCTCACATGGTATCCCTACCCTCTTTCGGCGGGTATATCCATCAACTGGCACCTCCCGCCACTCATACCCTGAAACCAAAAGAGAAAGTATATGAGGAACAAGGTTGAGAAAAATACAAGGCACCCGAGATCGGTTGAAAAAAGCTAGATCGAGCATTTACCATCGTCCCCCTTGTCTCCTTCGCCCACATCTTCATCACCTCCCTCGTCAATATCGATAGCAGCGGCCCGACGAGGCCTCACCCCCCTCATCCTCACTATCCCCGTCATCAATTTCATCATCTCCGTCGTCAGATGCAATAACCTGACCCTCTGACTTGTGGAAATCCGCATCATCATCACTCACATCCATCTCCTCATCACTATCAACGGCGTCCACCACTGTTACATCATCATCATCGGGGTTGTCTGCATATCAAGATTCACCTGAAGATGGGCCCTCACCTGTCAGAGAAGTTCTGGATACTATCAGCGAATGGTAAATATAAAATGTGCTAGTCTCATGGGAGTTTTCGACTCAAGATCCAACTCAAAAGGAAGGAGGAACTGAATTTTACCAGCGTCGACCCTAGCCTGGACCGCTGTGAGAACTGGACCTCCCTCATGTCCTCCAACCGGCAGACCTCCCAAAGCCGGTACCCTTGCCCTCAACTTGGCAAAGAAGTCCGCCTGGTTTCGAGCCCACTCTGAAATGAAGCAAGGAGAAATGATTAGCAAAAGTAATGGAAGACAAAAGATACAATGCTACAAGGGCGGTAGTGGAATACTTACTATTTAGGATCCTCCTCCTCTCTGGGCTATATGCCTCTCTCAGCCACTCAGCATCAATCTGACCCACACCAGATTGGGGGCGTGCCCCGAACATCCTATGCAAACGTAACCGAGTGATGGAGGCCTTGGCGTCACTCGCCTTTGAGAAAACGAGGAGGCCCGTCACCCTCAAACCCCAGCACCGCGCAATGTCCTCCAATGTGATCATCATCTCCCCAGGCGGGAAATGGAACGTGTGTGTCTCATCTCTCCATCTCTCGGAGAGAGCACAAATGAGAGCCTGATCGGTACAAAAGGCGACGACAAACATGAAGTCCCCAAACCCCATCGCTCGCACCCAATCCTTCAGGCGATCGGGGAGCTCGATCCACCAATCCCTCATTTGCATCCAACTCACCCTAGCCCGAGCAAAAGGGACAGGCTGCAATGCAAATAATAGACGAAAGAATGTCAATGATAATGGAGACCAATAAAGCGTAAGGCTTATAGAGGCAGCTAGAAATTTACCCGGCCAGCTCTTATCTCATCTGCGAGATGGGGTTTCTTCTCTAACTTATCCTCACCCCTTTGTTTCTTTCTCGGGGGAGCAATGACTGGCTCCGCCCCAACCCCTTCCAGAGTATCCACCGGCGTGGGACCACGCTTAATAGCCTTCTTAGTCGTAGCCATCTGACAAACCCATGCACAAAGTTAAAATGAAAGGTTGAGCATGAGAACATATCAGTCCACATCAGCATGAGAGACAAGCTGGTCCAGACATGGTAATTAGTATTTCTAATTTAGAGGTGATGAACCCCATTGGTTAAATGATAAATAGAGAGGAGACCAAAGACCATGACCCTTGATCCAACCTGAAGACTAAAACAAAACAGATCCCACTTGCCAAACTAGCCTCATTAAGACACATGTTCCAGACCTACAATGAAATAAAAACACATTCAATCCAGCCCAACTCTCCCTCTCATTCTTAACTACACACCCAAAAATCAATGGCCACATCACGAATCAAATAATTCCCCCATACCAATCTGAAAAAAAAAATCATCATGGCCACTCTCATTATCCTGTCAATCCCAATTAGTCACAGTGGCTGCCCATTTTCCACTTAAACTGATGTAGCCATGAAACTCCCATTGTGCAACCTTTCAATCTTAAATCAAAGGGCTGGGATTGCCAACCTCACAGCTAAAACAACTTCACCCCTTCTTCCCTCATCAAAACCCATCAGTTCCATAGGCACCCATAGCCAAGACAGAACCCAAAACCCCCATTCTGTAGCCATAGTCCAAAAAAAATAGAGAGAGAGAATAGAAAGAAGAAAGGTCGTGGGGCCTACATACCTGGACACTGCCAGACCCACGCTGCTCTTCTCCTCTGCTCCTCCCCTCTGCTTCACCCTCTCCTTCACTCGGCCTCGACCTGCAATAGTAGCAGCAAATTTAAAAAAAAAAAGAAGAGAAGAGTGGAAGGAAGAAAGATCGTGGGGCCCACATACCTGAGCCAACCAGAACTCCCCTCCTTTTCCTCCCTCTTCTCCCACCTTCACTCTCCCTACTGCTTGCACGATTCCCACCTGGAGCCATGGCAGCAATAGGATTTTAAAAAAAAAACAGAGAGAGAAGAAAGAAAGAAACAGAATGGGAATGAAGCCCACATCCCTGACTCCCTCTCCTCCCTCTTCTCCTCACCTTACTCGGCCTCAACCTGAAATGGTAGCAGCAGGTTGCAAAAAAAAAATAGAGAGAAAAATAGAAAAAAGAAAGGAGGAGGGAACAGAAATAGGAAAGGAGCAGACCCACATACTTGGCCCTCTCTCTCTCCCTCTTCTCCTCATCCCATTCGTTCTGCACCTGAGACCATGGCAGCAATGGGATTAAAAAAATTAATTAAAGAAAACAAAAGAGAGAGAAAACAATGGAAGAAAGAAAATGAGATTGAAACCCACATACCTGGCCCTTTCCTCCCTTCCTTCCCTCCTTTCCACCTTGCCAACGATCAGCTCTCCACTTTCCCCTGGCTCACCTGAAGCAACAAGAACGAAAGAAAAGAGAGAAGGAAAGGGGGAAAAGACCCCAACCCTTGTAACCTAACGCCCAAAGCCGGGCGCAGAGAGGCTATTGACACCAAAAATGTCACTTTGCCTCTTCAAGATCCAAAAAGCTACATGAAGTCACAACCTGCCATAAATAGGTAATGCTACTTCCAAAAAATCAAATCTTGTCAGAATCAAACAAAAACTGCAAGATCCTTCAAGACAGCCAAAAGAGGAGTACACAAGAAGTTTCGGGCCATTTCAAAATCTTTTGGCCTAACTTCGCTTCTCCGGCAGCTGAAAAGGAGCTCCCAGCGGCGAAAGCATCGGAGACACCAAATCTTCGATCAGAGTCGATGGATGGTCTCAAAATACATCCAAAAGGCTCCACGTCAAGTTCCCAGTCAAACCGACAACGTTTGACCTACATCAACCCTCGGAAGCCAAATCAGGCCTCTCGGCGGCGAAGCTCACCGGGACCATGGTTTCCAAGACAGAGCCTATGGATCATCTTAAAATGACTCCAATAGGTTCCCTGTCAAATTTCAAGTCAATCGGACATCGGTTGACCGCACATCAAGCCGCGACATCTTCATCACGACAAAAGCAAGTCTACTGGTGATAGGACCCCAAACGACTTCAAAACTCAAACAAAAGCCTATGGTTGGTCTTATTTATTGCTCAGGAGGCTTCACCTCAAATTTCAGGTCATTCCGAGATCGTTTGACCCAGTTTCAGCTTCTAATGGAAAATCGGCAGCTCTGCGCGATAAAGTCTTCGGCTATCTCAGAAAATTGGAAACTTTGCAAAATAAAATGCAAGGATTCTCATCAGGTTTTCTACAGGGAAATCAGGCCAATAAATGGTCAAAATGTCAAGGAAAAATACAGAAGAAAAAAGAATCGAAAATCAGCAAAAACGGATACAAAACGGGACAAAAGGGGAAAAATCCCTCCAAGGTCGCAGACCCCTGCGACCCTGGAACCCGGGATCGCCGGGTGGGCCTCGGAAACCCCGTTTTTCGCCGTTTTTTCGCTATTCGAAGCGTCCGACCTCTGGTATTTTCCAAAATTCATACTTTTGAGACACCAAATCCTTTGACATCCGTCTAAATCACGGGTCAATCATCAAGAGTATCGAAATCAACATTGATCGCCAACCAGTCAACCAAAAAGTGTGCTTTCTACCCGACCGATCGAGAAATCGACAGGACAAATGGCACCGACCCGCTATTGGCAACCAATACCTGAAATTACATGGTCATCTGATGCCGATCTACATGAAGATCCATCATTAATCATCGCCAGAAGAATCCCAAAAGACGCGGCACGGCCCGCGACTCTTCAACTGCTCGGCGACCACTTATTGCGATTAATTTACTAGCTTTATTACAGTCATTAATCCATTTCTTTGGACGGCCCAATCAGAAGCAAGCATTCGGGAGTTACAAGTCAAGAGATTCATGGCATTTAACCCATGAAACTCCTCCCATCATGGCGATTAAAGGCAAATAAAAGCCCTCAATCTCCTCCTGGAAATCAGAAGCCAAGAAAAAGGAGTTACAAAATAAAGAATTCAATCTTGTAACTCCTCCCTTTATGTAGCTTTATGACAATTAAGGCTCATAAATCCTCCTGAATGGCTACCTAAAAGCCTATAAATAGGAGAGCATTCCAAAGAGTTCCAGAGAGGAAAAATCACAGAGATCATTGGAAAAACAAGATAGATCCCAGATCAGAAAAAAGCACAGAAATTCAAAGAAAGAAAGAGAGAAAACTCTGCGGAAGTTCTACACCGACCACCACTACAAGGCGACAAAAGTCCCTTGGGGGGTACCCCCCTCCCCCCCCAAAGGTCCTTGCCTTCTCCTTCTGCCTCCAATGGCTTAGACGTGGCTTTTCAGCCCATCTACTTAGTTTTTTATTGGACATAGGACCTCCTTTTGGTCTCTGTCCTCTAAAAACTTGAGGTTATAGCCAAGCCAAACGAATCAATAGCATCCTCTGTTCTCATCTGCATGGATGATGGCGAAGTCCACATATGGCTTGCGACCGTCAATCTGAACTGGTCCCCCACAATCTCCTGAGAAGTTAGATCCTCCTTTTTTTGTTTTTCATTGTAGTTTGTATTTTTTTAAAAGAGACAAAAATCACAACTCTTGTCTTTCATTATTGATAAGAATTGTAAATCGGCTATAAACGCCAAAATCGGCTATAAACGCCAAAAATCGGCTATAAATGCCAAAAAAATCGCCTTTCACGGCAAATCAAGAAAATGTCTCTTTTCTTAAATATATGTGCAATGGAAGACTTGAAAGAAGTTGATTTCTTTTTTACTTGCGAAGGTTGATCTCCGGATCACCACTTGCAATTCCAAGTAAAATGGAAAAACTGGCACACCCACACAAAAGAAATGTTGATGCGCGCATCTGCCCCCCTCCGGTTACGAAAGGGTCGGACCCAAACGGACTCCCACGTCCACCGACCTCGATAGAACCGAGCGAGCAGAATGCGCCGGTCCATCAAGCTGGCACACCCGGTGGGACTTCTTCATTTGAGAACACGATGCTAGAAATGAAATATTTGCATATCATATCTATTGCTCTATGCTTATACTTCTTTTCTTGATTCCTTGGCTACTTTCTAATTGGTGGCCTATGTTGGATTCCGCATCTAAAAAAATGAGATGAGATTTTTTGGAAATTTCTATTTCTTTGAATTTATTTCCACTCTTTCTCTTTTCAAAAAAAAAATAGATTTTTCATTTTGGATTCAAAATTGAGAAACATTGATCCTTTCCTATCGTTCATCGTGCTTGCAGAAATGTTGAGCCTGTTCGACTAAGGTTTTGGGCCATCGTTTCTCTTCGATGAGTTCATTAAAGATCTAAAAAAAATCAGATTTTTCAGTTTGGATTCAAAATTAAGAAACCTTGATCCTTTCCTATCGTTCATCGTGCTTGCAGAAATGTTGAGCCTGTTCGACTAAGGTTTTGGGCCATCGTTTCTCTTCAATGAGTTCATTAAAGATCTAGAAAAAAAAACAAAAAAACAAAAATCAGATTTTTCATTTTGAATTCAAAATTGAGAAACCTTGATCCTTTCCTATCGTTCATCGTGCTTGTAGAAATGTTGAGCCTGTTCGACTAAGGTTTTGGGCCATCGTTTCTCTTCGATGAGTTCATTAAAGATCTAGAAAAAAAAACAAAAAATCAGATTTTTCATTTTGGATTCAAAATTGAGAAACCTTGATCCTTTCCTATCGTTCATTGTGCTTGCAGAAATGTTGAGCCTGTTCGACTAAGGTTTTGGGCCATCGTTTCTCTTCGATGAGTTCATTAAAGATCTAAAATATATATATAAAAATAAGAAAAAAGACATAGACCACTAAGGTTAAACCAACTGCGTTCTTTGATCATGGTTGATTCAAGAAAAGCCTTGTCCAAAGTGTGGAGACAGCTTGACTGTTCTAGGCAAGGGTCCTCCAAACGGGTTCATTAAGTAATCCTCCCCTTACCTGGGGGCAATTCTATCAATCAAGATTTCATAAGACCGGGTTAGGAGGCCTATGTGTACTCTCTCGTCTTTTAAATAAAATTTTTAAAAATAAAAATTTTAAAATAAAAAATAAAAATTTTCAAAAAAAATCTTAAAAAAAATAAAAAATAAAAAAAAAGATTTTTTTTAAAAAAAAATCTTGGAAAAAAATCTTCAAAAAAAAAAAATTCCGTCATTTTGGGTTTAGATTGGAGAAATCTTGGCTTTCTCCTTTCTGAGCACTGGCGCTCGCGGAAATCGCTGAGCCCGTTTTCAGATTGGAGTACCTTTTGCTCTCTTTGATGAACCCGATATTGGCCTTTCAAAAAAAAAAACTCGTCATTTTTGGATTCAGATCCGAGAAATTATGGTTCATTTCCTTCTGAATATTGGCGCTCGCGGAAATCGCTGAGACCGTATTTGGATCGGAATACCATCTGCTCTCTTTGATGAATCCAATCTTGACCTTTCAAAACAGGGAATCTCATCTCATGGATGCGGTCTCAAAACATTTGTGTCTAGCGGTACTAGTACGCCCTTTCAGGGTCTACTGTATTCGCGACCGGCACATTTGTAACTCCAACTTTATATTCTTCTTACCTCGAGCAAGATCTGCTTCTCGATAAGTCGAATTTAAGTTCACAATTGCTTCTAGCAGTCAATGGGATGCTCATTCTGGGCTTCCATACCTGCGATCAGAACAATTGTACCCTCTATGGCTTTCTGCCTTCTTCATATTGCTTGGGTCATCTCCCTCGAGCAATTTGAAAAGACCAAACCATAGAACTTACCATTTATGATCATTATATTCTTGTGATTACTAATGGATGTGGTCTTGTTTAAAACTAACAATGGCAGCTTCACTAACCATTACCTTCGACGAGAACAAGCACCAACTTATGCTTCAACAGAAGCAAACCACGCGCACCTACAAGCGCCCCATCAGCTGCCGAAGCGTCAACTCCCTCGGCAACTCTCTGAACTCCGGGTCAACCTTGACTCCCCGGACTATCGTCTTTGGGACGCTGGGACCATTCCCACTTCCCGAAGAACAAACTGCTCCTTCCAAGAAGTAGAAACTCGCCTCTCAACGTGTCACTATCGTGACACCAAAGGGGAGCACCAGAAGGCCCGAAGACCGTGGCAGCCCCACGAAGCCTCGACCAGCAAACGACCAGGTCTATCCCAAGACTTGGTCCCCAAGACCTTCACCAAAACAAAGAAGGTCCCAAACATCCACCAAGCCAGCATTCCTGGCCCCACTCAAGGAGAACCAGTTCTACCCTCTTGCCTACATGAAAGAGGAGAGACCCATCTCCAATCTGACTCTCAAGTCAACCCAGCATGAACCGGCTTGTTCCTACAAGCCCAAAATCAAGTCATGCATCACAAGGCCTCTGCAAGCACCTGCTAAGGCCTATAAACTTGCAATTAGACCCTTCATCTCTACAAGGGCCGAACTCTAAAAATTCAAAGCTTCGATGCATCAGGCGAAGGACAGGGTTCGCATCCTGTCCTTGCCCAGCTACAAAGAAGACAGAAGCATATCCTTCATCGTCAAAGCCCAGCCAGAGCTGACCGAAGCTCAAGTTGCTCGTCGTATACACCGCCACGCGTCGTATCGGCAAAAGAGACTAGAGAAGCAAAGGACCCAGCCTCCTACACTTCAAGTCTCTCCCAAATGGGTCGAAAAAGATAGACCCAACCAAGTTGTTGCTGTCCATATGGTTGGAAAAACCAGAAGACGCCAAAAGTCAGCATCCAAAATCCATGTCCGACGTCCGATGACCCGCAGCGTCTCCAGGATAAGAAGACACTCAGAAGAATCCCCTGCTCCTTCAAGCAAAGGACGGCAGAGTGATCCTTCCTCAAGCTCTTCTTCAAAAAGAATGAGCCTCAGCTCAGTCACCAGGACAGTTTCTTCATTCGAATCACAAAGGATGAACGTCTTGGCTACAAATTCTGAGCCACCACCCCGCAATCCACCTCAAGATGATGCGATCACCTGCATCCGGCAGTTGGAACAAGGCCAGCAGAGGATTGAAACTCTGATGGAAAACCTTCTCCTCGCCTTCCAAAATCAGGCGAACAATGAACCTCCTCCGAATCATCAAGACAATGAGGTAAATGGAGAAGAAAATGAGTCACGCGCCCTTACCAAAAAGGACATAGACAGTATCCTCGCCAAAGCAAAAGAAGAGGATATACTCAAGGAGCATGGGATCAAGCCACCATATCCCTTATGGATGGACTCGGTCCCATTCCCCACAAAATTCAAGCATCCTACTCTCCAAACATATACGGGGAAAGGATCTGCCAGACAGCACGTCATCCACTTCAAGATCCTGACGGGAGCTATCGCGGATCAAGATGCACTCAAGATCCGCCTCTTTGCAAGTACCCTAAAAGGTACGGCCTTCAATTGGTACTCCACTCTGCCGGAGGACTCCATCCAAAACTGGGCCATGCTAGAGACACGCTTCCTGACTCACTTCAAAGGTGAGGATCATCCCGCTACTATGGCTCAGCTGTGCAACCTAAAACAGGGGGAGAATGAGTCAACATATGACTTCATTCACAAGTGGAAAGCAATGGCGTACAAATGCTCTGATGTATTGCCACAAGCGTCGCTAGTCGACATCTGCCGAAGTAACATGAGAGCTAGAATCCACTCCATGATCATCGGCAACAAATCAAAAAACCTGGGAGAACTCCTAGAAGCTTCCATGGAAGCTGAAACTGTGATTAAAGACCTTAACAGTCAGAAATCATCAAGAAAAGAGCCAACCGCCATTGCAACCTCTAAACCAAAAAAGAAAGAGGTCCTCAATGTGCAGACCAAGTCAGCTCCTCAGCCACCAAAGAAAGCTGAAAACAAAGCTGCTGTAAGAGACCTGAACTCTCAGATGCCTTCAAAGAACGAGTAGAGAAGAAATACCCATTTGATGAAGATGTTGATGAAATCTTCGGGGCTCTTGTAGCAAACGGCAAGCTCACCTTGCCTGAACCAAAAAGACCGGGTGATGTTGGCAAAACCAACGATCCTCGGTACTGTCCATACCACCAGATGATCTCGCATCCTCTCAATCAATGCTTCATTGTGAGGGAGAAAATAAATGAGATGTGGAAAAACGGAGTCATCACCTTCGACAAAAACTATGAGTCTGCCTCCGTCAACATGGTGACATGTGGACAAACATCAAAATCACCGAAGAAGCAGATCACTACTTCCTTCAAGGTGATAAACTCAATCCAAGCGTCCAAGGAACTGGTTCCTTACCCGACACCAGACGGACAACCCACATGGGTACATCCCGATCTCCTGGAAGATGAAAATTGGGAGGTCGTGAAAACAAAGCCTACAGCTCAACAGCGAAGGAAGGCTAGCAAACATCTCCTCAAGCTCAAACGACAAGAGAAGACCCAGCCAAAACAAGAAGTCCAAGAAAAGGCAGAGGCTTCCTCTACCGCTTCACTGGAGGCAACAAAAACATCCCTTCCAGAGACTTCAAACGGGGTAAGAAAATTCACTCTTAGTGATTTCATGCCACCTCAATTCAAAGAAGCCACGTAGGAGGCATCATACTCTTGTAATTCTATAGTTGGATTCTCCATTGATGGATACGAGTCCAGCGACACCGATGATGGATTCCAATCCAACTACACAGATGAGTGGAAGGAGTCCCTTGAAATAGGAGAATATCTCTCCGATGAAGAATGGGTTCCTGAGAATCATCTTATGCCAGTAATCTGGTACAACCTCCTACAGCCACAAGGATCCTGATCTGATGATGAAGAAGACCAAGAGGCTGTACAAGAAAATGATGTTGAACCAGCACCCCTCATTGCTCCAGTGGAAATCAACAATGTTGAGCCACAAAGAGATGATGAAGAAGAAGATTTGGCTCCCATGCCTCATCTTGAAGAATATGCAAGGATCTTGCAGCGTCTCGCTCTAGAACAAGAGCAAGACCGCGTCAACGAGCCTCCTCGCAATCCAGAGCCTGAAGTCCCTGAAGACCATCAGGTACATCCTCCCTTAACTCCTGAAAATGGAGAAAATTGCTGGATAGACGATCCTCTTACATCCTAGGATGAGTCTGACTCCGATCAAGCAACGTCTCCTATCAGAGCTTCATGTAATGTGATAATTCGAGATTACAACTCTTCCAAAGCATTGTCTGATGAGAGCACTTACACTCCGGCGACGCCTAGCAATGTATCTTCTGGAGCCACCTCATCTCACGTGACTTTCACTGAGATGACACCCTCTCAGGTTTCTTCTCCTGAGACTGTGACTTCAAAGTTCACACGCTTCCTGACTGAAGAATTCCCAGCTATTGATGCTTGGGATGATGAATTAGTCAACGAAGAAGAAACGTTGCTGGATGCTGTTCAGGACTTGTTCCCAGAAAATGCTTCGTGCAACACAATCACTGAGGATGACAACTCTGCTGCTGATACACCCTCAGCAAATGAAAAATGACAGCCTCTTGATCCTGAAGATAATCTTCGAAACGAAGACCCTTCTCAAGAAGCTCTCGAAGTTGGTAGAGGCACCCGCTCTGGCCTGGACTACCACAAAAATTACAACCAATCTTCCTTTACGTATGTAAATCCTTCGGAAAAAGATGTTGTAAGCGCCCCTAGTGGCAACAATGATGAACATGCAGGCTCTAAGGAGGCTTTCAAGTATGACTTGATTGAACACTTCAAGCACATACCTGCACGTCTGCACATCCTAGATTTGTTGCGAATGTCTCCGCACACTCGTGATAATCTCATTTCAGAATTACAAAAGTTGAATGAGGATGTCAACAAACATGCCCCGCAAGTCCTCCAAATTGACATGGATTTGTTGGGATTGGTGTATGCCCTAAAGCCCACTAGCTGCACTCTCATCTTTTGTTACTGGATATTTACTGGTTATTTAATGGAAAGACTCTTTTATGCTTAAACATGTATATATGTATGGTTGTGTAAGGCCCATTGTTTCTAGTAAATGAATTAGGTGTGTAGTGTCTACACATAGATAGGTCTAATTCATGGACACTGGAAACATCATATTCGTTCATAACTGAAAGATGGAGCTGGGCACTTCATCTTGGTATAAGTTATAATGAGAGACTCTCCTGTATTCAGGGTGACTTACCTAAGTCATGGGAGGGCTTTCCCCGATTCATCTCATTAGTGCATATGCGATGCATTGAACAGGACCATGGTAGGTGTGATCTCTAAAAAAGTACTATCACAGGAAGAGATCAAGTCACCTCATGCTACTGAGTGACCGGTGCTCTTAATCTTGAGCATTTGTGGATGAACTGACGAAGTCAAGTTCTTGTGCATTAATTCACTATGGGTGAGATTCTTTTCATGGGTCAACAGCTCTGTGTTTTGGGTACTCGGACTTGATCAGTTGGGACGTGCAGATGCAATATAGAATCTATGCCATCTGATGATGGAATAATCGTCCCCTTAGAATTATCCGATTAATCATCAAAATCTAAGATCTTAGTATATGGATGTTCCATATGGATATTGAACTTGTGGGTCGCTCCCTGGATCAAGAGAATGATATTCGTATGATGATTATGTTAAGGATATGAAGTTCTAAGGTTTAGATGTAATCGGAAAGGTTGATAGTACATGTGATAACCTGACTCGATTATGGATGTTACATAGAGGGGCATTCAGGTCATTACACTTAGTAGGTCGAAGACAGCCATCATTTTATGACGAGCTTATTATATTATATATTTGTCCTTGGAGTTCAACCATAACTCTTTAGTGGAATGAGTTAAGGTTAAAATGGTCTTAATGTTGCTATGGGTTTAGCATGGACATTTTGGTCATTTTGGGAGCCAATGGCAAATATGTCTTTTGGTCCCTTCTCTTGTCACTTTCCAAGATTGGCATGGTTTCCTATAATGTTTAGATAACATTTGGATGAATTATTTTAGTGGAAAAATAATTTTGAGTTTAAATCCAAATATGCCTTTGATGGCATACATGAATTTAACTCTAGATAAATTGTATGTGGGCCATGGTGTGCATTAATATGTGGGACGTCCATAATAGGATTTCCATGGGTAAGGTTTCCAACTTTGAGTAGGACTCTCTACTTGGAAAGTTGGACTCCTCTTTGGATTAGTATTCCTATGAGATAGTTTCCTTTTTGGATTAGGAACTTAAAATTAGTGAGTGTTCTACAACTAGGATTACTAATTGTATGGAAAGTTCCTTTTGGTTTCCTTTTCTAATTAGAGTGTTTCTTAAAGGAAATAAGTCTTTCCTTTTTGGACATCAATGAGAATTAGGAAAGATAAACTTTTAGGAAAGGCTTCCCATAGTTTCTATAAAAGAAGACTTGTTCCCCTTTGGACGTCCATGCCTATGCAAGTTTCATAGGAGTCCCACACGTCCAGCCCTTGAAGTTCTTTCTTCTTCATTGAAGAAAGTTAAGGTCTGAGATTTTTCCTTGGAGAAATACTTCTTGATTCCTAGATTAAGATCCCACCATCTTAGCCAATCAGATTTGGAAGTGAGATAGAGGAGAAGATCAAAGGCAATACTAGTGCAGAAAATTCCAGCAACTTGTTTGCAAATTGCAAGTCTGAGTTCGGGCCTTTGGATCTATTTTTTCAGAGATTTGAAGTCTACAAATCTTCGAGGTAATAGTCTTCTTCGTTCTCCTTTAATTATACACTTGTTGGTCATGAATTCATGGAGTTCTCATGCAATCTATATGGCTGATTTATGCTGGCCAAATCAGATTTTTCAAAATCTGTCATGTTACAAATTAGCCATGAATATCTTCCGCTAATTCAGATCAGAATCGCAGTTTCTTTCAGTGGTATCAGAGCCACTCCATGTGAAATCATGATCCCATGTTGTGTATAATTAATCCTAGATTGATTATGGGTATGGTGGCACCCTTTTAAACTTATGTTGTGATGCATGTTATGTGCAAGTTTCATTAACATTGCTGGAATTTATTTTCCAGATTTGTTTAATGATGCACATAGTGTTTTTGCATGCACTAACCTCTTTGATTGCAGTCGTATATTGCATCCTTGATGGTTCACATGATTGTTATGTGGATTTGGATGTTTTTTCATTAGTTGGAAAGTGTACGATTGCGCGTTTAGCAATCATAGGAAGTTGTAATTCTTTCTTTACTTTTATTCCAACTAGTCTTGATGTAAGCTTTCTTGAAAAGCATAGGTATCTCCAATGTAATTTGGGTTTTTGTTTTTTATGGGTTTGCTTGTATAAATTTAATTTATTGGAACAAGCAAGAAGAAGAAAGTTTCAAGAAAGGTTGCAAGTAACCGGACTCCTTAGTGGTGGAGGAGACAAGACTTCTTGGTGAAAGATGAGACCTATTCTTGATGTCCTAGTTCGATAAGGATTACAAGTCCGAAGAGCAAGGAGCCATCAAGGATTGCATACTTTTATTTGCTTTTATATATGGAATGCATGGATGAGTGCTTTATATAATTGCTATGATTGTCACCTAGAAACATGGCCACCATTAGGTTCTAAAATTAGCGTCTTTATTGTATTAGATTGTTTTTAGTTTGGCAAATTATTTTAAACGGAACTTAGACCAGCACCTTTTATTTGTCTAAGGTTTAAAATTGGATAGGGTTTAGTTTATCTTGGTACCCTTGGTTTCCAAAGAAGGCTAAACTAAAATCTAATTAGATGCTACCTATGGGTTTTCATAACCCAAGATAGGTTTTTGACTCTTTGAAGGGATTTGCTCAAATGTTTTAAAGCAAAGGTTATTTGATTTTAAGATGACTTAAGTCATAAATTTAATTAACCAAGTTTGCTAGATTAAAAAGAGCTTTTGAGTAAAGCAATGTAAAGGTCAAAAAGTATAAACCCTAGCGATAAATAATCAAGTGAGAGAGGGGTTTTAGGAAAGACACCACGGCCTTCCATTTTCGGTTCATGTTATCTCATTAAAGTGTTAGTAGGAACGGCCATCCCTTCGGTGGAGTTCTTTAACTAAAGACTGCTTTGATGGGTTAATGGGTGAACTAATGTGAATGTTCGTAATGAGGTGTTAGTAGGAGCGGCCATCCCTTCGGTGGAGTTCTTTACTAAAGATCACTTCTATAGAATGTCAATGAAGTGTTGGTGGGAGCGGCCATCCCTTCGGTGGAGCTCTTTACTAAAGTTCACTTCTAGGAAGGATAAAAGTCTCTTCCCTTCGGAAGACTTAATCATAGACATTCTGGGAATTTCATAAGAGATGGTTATACACTTGACATAAGACGGTGATGACCTCTCCTTAGGAGTTAAGGGTTATTTGTCATATGAGGCCAAACCAATCAGTGATTGGACTACCACTGGATGTGTGTCCAGATAGTGATAATCCAAATAAGTCTGCCTTAATTCAACGTGACTGTAGGCTCGGCCATCCCTTCGATGGAGGGTCTATGAGGAGGTTGAAACACTGATACATTATGATTGGGGTTGAATAATGTAAAAAGTTTCGTGCTTTGTTTTTCCTTTTATAACAAGCACCATATGCATATTACATATATACTGCATGTCTAATTATAAACCGTTTTATATCCAGAAAGAGATGGGTAGAGATTCTTTTAGTCCGTTGATGTGCATTCTTCGTGAGAACAAACTGACTGGCCCTAACTACGTAGACTGGAAAAGAAATCTTGACATAGTACTCACAGCCGAGGAGTACAAGTATGTCTTGCTGGAAAACTGTCCCGATATTGATGCTAATTCTACTGATGACCAGCGAGAGGCTGAAAGGAAATGGAAGAAAGCGAATAGCATGGCTAAATGCTACATGCTCGCTTCCATGTCCAACGTGTTGCAAACACAGCACGAGCATATGGACACAGCCTATGAAATCATGATGTCCTTCTCTGAGATGTTCGCAGACAAGAGCAGGCCTGCTAGGCAAGCTGCCATGAGGACTATCATGAATGCTAGGATGGCTGAGGGAACACCTGTTAGAGAGCATATGCTCAAGCTGATAGATTGTTTCAATGAAGCTGAGATTCTAGGGGCTGAGATTGATGCAGGGAGTCAAACTGACATGATTCTCGAAACTCTGCCGGACTCTTTCAATCAGTTCAAGCTCAATTTCAATATGAGCAAGATGGACATGACTCTACCTGAGTTAATGAAAGAACTCCAGGCGGCAGAGGCTATCATGAAGCCTAAAGCCCAAGCTCATTTTTTCCAGTCTTCCTCTAAACTGAACCCGAAAGGGAAGAAGTCCAAGAAGAAGCAGAATAAGGGAAAAGGGCAGAAAAAGAACAATGCTGGTAATAAGAATGGCAAGGGTACAGATGGAAAGCCCAAAGGGAAATGCTTCAAGTGTGGCCTCAAAGGTCATTGGAAGAAAGATTGTCCCAAGTTCCTGGCCTCAGTTAAGAAAGGGGTTTCAGATAATGCGGAGAATTGAGAAAGGAGAGTTTGCCTTTAGAGTCGGAACTGGAGCTAAAGTTTGGGCAGTTGCAGTAGGAGTAGTTACCTTACATTTTCCATGTAATAGGATATTAGTTTTAAATAATGTTTTCTATGTTCCGGACATGAGGAAGAATTTAATTTCAGTTTCCAGATTAATTGAATTTAATTATTCAGTTTCTTTTCCATTCTGGTATTGATATCAGTAGAGATGGAAATATCATATGTTCCGGTAGAATACATGACAACTTATTTTATATATATCCTATTGCTCCCACACTGCATAATGTACAACAAGAAAACTCAACTTCCCTTAAGAGAAAGGTATCTTCAATCAATGACACATATCTTTGGCACTTACGTTTGAGTCACATTAACCTAAAACGGATTCAGAGGTTGGTAGAAGATGGGCCTTTAAGCTCATTAGATTTCGAACCTTTTCCTCAGTGCGAATCTTATCTCAAGGGAAAGATGACCAAACGGTCATTCTCTGGAAAGGGACTAAGGTCAAAGGAGTTGTTAGAATTGATTCACATTGATGTGTGTGGTCCTATGAACAAACCGGCTCGAGGAGGGTATGAGTATTACATCACCTTCACCGATGATTACTCAAGGTATGGATATGTATACTTAATGCGACGTAAGTCTGAGGCGTTTGATAAGTTCAAGCAATTCAAGGCTGAGGCGGAGCTACAACTAGGGAAACATATCAAAGCCCTTCGATCTGATCGAGGTGGCGAGTACCTCCTGGGTGAGTTCAAGGAGTACCTCACACAACATGGGATTGTGTCTCAGTTGTCTGCACCGGGTACACCCCAGCAAAATGGTGTAGCGGAGAGAAGAAACCGTACCCTTCTTGATATGGTAAGGTCCATGATGAGTCATGCAACCCTACCTATATCTTTTTGGGGATATGCCTTAGAAGCAGCAGCATACATTTTAAATCTAGTGCCTTCTAAATCAGTACCTAGGACACCCCAAGAAATGTGGACAAGTCGAAAGCCTAGTTTAAGACATATTCACATTTGGGGTTGTCCAGCCTATGTACTGAATGATAAAGCTACCAAGCTGGAACCCAAATCGGAAATGTGCTACTTCATTGGGTATCCTAAGGGAACGAGAGGTGGCATCTTTTATCATCCAAAGGAGCAAAAAGTGCTCATCAGCACTCATGCTAGGTCCTTGGAGGATGATTGTATGATGCACCATATGATGCACCAAGAGCTTAGTTGTAAAGAAACCCTTGAGGAGATTCTTCCGGGATCTCCTATAACATCTGTACCAGATCCTGAGACAGTAGATGAACAATATATTCCTTTAAACACTCTGGAGCCTCGTCGTAGTGGGAGAATTTCTAGACAGCCAGAAAGATATCTAGGAGTGTCTTTTAAGACAGACTCTGAAGATCTGGTTGAGGATCCTACTAGTTATGATGAAGCAGTAACGGATATAGATGCTGATATGTGGCAGCAAGCGATGAAATCTGAAATGGATTCTTTGTATTCCAATCAAGTCTAGGAACTTGTAGCTGCACCTAAAGGGATCAAACCCATAGGGTGCAAGTGGATCTACAAGAGAAAGAGAGGAGTGGATGGGAAGGTGGAAACCTTCAAAGCAAGACTGGTGGCGAAAGGATATACTCAGAAAGAGGGTATCGATTATGAGGAAACCTTTTCACCAGTGGCTATGGTTAAGTCCATAAGGATTCTCTTGGCCATCGCATGTCATTATGACTACGAGATATGGCAGATGGATGTCAAGACAGCTTTTCTTAATGGAAGTCTTGACGAATGCATCTATATGATGCAACCAGAGGGCTTCATTGCTAATGGCCAAGATAACATAGTTTGTAAACTTAAGAAGTCCATTTATGGACTTAAGCAAGCATCTAGAGCATGGAACATCAAGTTTAATCAGGCAGTCAAATCCTTTGGCTTTGATCAAAACATTGATGAACCATGTGTGTATAAGAAAGGAAATGGGAAAGCAGTTGCATTTTTGGTTCTGTATGTAGATGACATATTACTCATAGGAAATGATGTAGGTTTATTGTCATCCACAAAGGTTTGGTTATCCTCTCAATTTCAGATGAAGGATTTGGGTGAGGCCAGCTATATCTTAGAGATCAAGCTTTTGCGTGATCGCAAGAATAAGATGTTAGCCCTATCCCAATCTTCTTACATTGAGAAGATATTGGTCAAGTTTAACATGCATGACTCCAAGAAGGGCCTTCTACCTTCTAGACATGGAGTACCACTGTCCCGAGATCAATGTCCAAAGACATCTGAAGAGATAGAGAGCATGAGGAGAGTTCCATATGCATCCGCTGTTGGAAGCCTCATGTATGCTATGTTATGTACTAGACCAGATATTTGCTTTGCCGTTGGCATGGTTAGCAGATATCAGTCAAACCCTGGACCTATGCATTGGACAACAGTTAAGCATATATTCAAGTATCTTCAGAGAACGAAAGATTATATGCTGACCTTTCGAGCAGATGATCTAACGCCATTGGCGTATACAGACTCTGATTTCCAATCTGATAGTGACGCTAGAAAGTCTACCTCAGGGTACGTCTTTACTTTGTCAGGAGGGGCTATATCATGGAGAAGTGTCAAGCAATCCTATATAGCTGATTCTACCATGGAAGCAGAGTATGTGGCGGCATCGGAAGCTACGAAGGAAGCGGTATGGCTCAGAAAATTCCTGTTGGAATTGGGAGTTGTTCCTGCAGTGCATAAACCGATTGTCATGTACTGCGATAACACTGGTGCTGTAGCACAGTGCAAAGAGCCCAGGAATGACAAGAAAGGCAAGCACATTCAGAGAAAGTACCACTTGATCCGGGAATTCATTCAAGATGGAGAGATAGTGGTGGAGCATATTGCTTCAGCAAATAACTTAGCTGACCCATTCACTAAGACTCTTACTGAGAAAGTCTTCACTTCTCATGTTGAGTCTATGGGTGTTAGGTTAGGAAGTAGTGATCTTTAGTGCAAGTGGGAGTTTGTTGGGATTGGTGTATGCCCTAAAGCCCACTAGCTGCACTCTCATCTTTTGTTACTGGATATTTACTGGTTATTTAATGGAAAGACTCTTTTATGCTTAAACATGTATATATGTATGGTTGTGTAAGGCCCATTGTTTCTAGTAAATGAATTAGGTGTGTAGTGTCTACACACAGATAGGTCTAATTCATGGACACTGGAAACATCATATTCGTTCATAACTGAAAGATGGAGCTGGGCACTTCATCTTGGTATAAGTTATAATGAGAGACTCTCCTGTATTCAGGGTGACTTACCTAAGTCATGGGATGGCTTTCCCGGATTCATCTCATTAGTGCATATGCAATGCATTGAACAGGACCATGGTAGGTGTGATCTCTAAAAAAGTACTATCACAGAAAGAGATCAAGTCACCTCATGCTACTGAGTGACCGGTGCTCTTAATCTTGAGCATTTGTGGATGAACTGACGAAGTCAAGTTCTTGTGCTTTAATTCACTATGGGTGAGATTCTTTTCATGGGTCAACAGCTCTGTGTTTTGGGTACTCGGACTTGATCAGTTGGGACGTGCAGATGCAATATAGAATCTATGCCATCTGATGATGGAATAATCGTCCCCTTAGAATTATCCGATTAATCATCAAAATCTAAGATCTTAGTATATGGATGTTCCATATGGATATTGAACTTGTGGGTCGCTCCCTGGATCAAGAGAATGATATTCGTATGATGATTATGTTAAGGATATGAAGTTCTAAGGTTTAGATGTAATCGGGAAGGTTGATAGTACATGTGATAACCTGACTCGATTATGGATGTTACATAGAGGGGCATTCAGGTCATTACACTTAGTAGGTCGAAGACAACCGTCATTTTATGACGAGCTTATTATATTATATATTTGTCCTTGGAGTTCAACCATAACTCTTTAGTGGAATGAGTTAAGGTTAAAATGGTCTTAATGTTGCTATGGGTTTAGCATGGACATTTTGGTCATTTTGGGAGCCAATGGCAAATATGTCTTTTGGTCCCTTCTCTAGTCACTTTCCAAGATTGGCATGGTTTCCTATAATGTTTAGATAACATTTGGATGAATTATTTTAGTGGAAAAATAATTTTGAGTTTAAGTCCAAATAGGCCTTTGATGGCATACATGAATTTAACTCTAGATAAATTGTATGTGGGCCATGGTGTGCATTAATATGTGGGACGTCCATAATAGGATTTCCATGGGTAAGGTTTCCAACTTTGAGTAGGACTCTCTACTTGGAAAGTTGGACTCCTCTTTGAATTAGTATTCCTATGAGATAGTTTCCTTTTTGGATTAGGAACTTAAAATTAGTGAGTGTTCTACAACTAGGATTACTAATTGTATGGAAAGTTCCTTTTGGTTTCCTTTTCTAATTAGAGTGTTTCTTAAAGGAAATAAGTCTTTCCTTTTTGGACATCAATGAGAATTAGGAAAGATAAACTTTTAGGAAAGGCTTCCCATAGTTTCTATAAAAGAAGACTTGTTCCCCTTTGGACGTCCATGCCTATGCAAGTTTCATAGGAGTCCCACACGTCCAGCCCTTGAAGCTCTTTCTTCTTCATTGAAGAAAGTTAAGGTCTGAGATTTTTCCTTGGAGAAATACTTCTTGATTCCTAGATTAAGATCCCACCATCTTAGCCAATCAGATTTGGAAGTGAGATAGAGGAGAAGATCAAAGGCAATACTAGTGCAGAAAATTCCAGCAACTTGTTTGCAAATTGCAAGTCTGAGTTCGGGCCTTTGGATCTATTTTTTCAGAGATTTGAAGTCTACAAATCTTCGAGGTAATAGTCTTCTTCGTTCTCCTTTAATTATACACTTGTTGGTCATGAATTCATGGAGTTCTCATGCAATCTATATGGCTGATTTATGCTGGCCAAATCAGATTTTTCAAAATCTGTCATGTTACAAATTAGCCATGAATATCTTCCGCTAATTCAGATCTGAATCGCAGTTTCTTTCATTACCGGGTCAAAAACTCAGAAGCTTCCTCAAAGGGAGAAAAGAAGAAAACTGAGGGATCATGCATTGAATGCCTCTCGGTTAAAAAAGCAGCCAATGCAACCATCGCCTTCACAAAGGACGACGTCCTACTTGGCGAAACAAGGCATAACCGACCCCTGTACTTCACAGGGTACATCAAGGAAATGCCTATGCACAGAGTTCAGATTGACTCAGGTTCTGCACTCAACCTCATCTCCACTTCGGCTCTCGAAGAGTTGGGCATCCCACCCAGCAAGCTGAGCCACACATCTGTATCTATCTTTGGATACGATGGGAATACTCAAAGGCCTATCGACAAAATCAGGTTTAAATTGAAAATAGGTGATCTTATCTCTGAGGTCACCGTATATGCAATAAAAACCCCTTCATGCTACAACATCCTTCTCGGATGCCCCTGGATCCACGAGAATAGTGTTGTCCCTTCAACTCTACATCAATGCATCAAGTTTATTGGCGACGACGGCATGATACATCGAGTCTTTGCGGACAAAAAACCCTTCAAAGGTAAAGAAGTCCACTTTGCAGACTCACAAATGTATGAAGGTGAAAAAGAAGAAGAGGAGAAGCACACAGCATCCTTTGCCGAAAATCTCCAGAAAGATAAAGGCAAGGCTCCTCAACAATCGCCGGAAGAAAACAAACCACCCGGTAAATCCGAAGAGAGCATTCAAACTCCCTTCATCATCTCCCTCAAACCTTCAAAGCCTTTGGTCATCACAACTAAAGTGAAGAAGGCAAAGCAAAAGCCTGGGGGCAAATTTGTTGTCTCTTTCGTGTCTATCATGCAAGACACCGATTCGGATTCAGAGCCAGAAGACAACACATCGTCAAGCCAAGCTGACACTCAGCAAGTTCAGCCTGCTCTTACTCCAATGGAGACAACTTCTGACATAGAAGATCCTACGTCAGCTTCCTTCATTGTTCCAGCAACTTCAGCAAAGGAAAAGCCGATCTTTTTCCATAAATCGGATGCTTCTTCATCAAACTTCGTGCTTGAACCTTTCCAAAAGGAAGGTATGCCTCAACTATCCTTATATAGTTCTGTGGCACAAGCTATTATGAAGAAAATGGGCTATGACGCTCAAAACCCAGTCGGTTTGGGAGAAGGCCACGGTATTCTCACGCCATTGGGGCCCGTCTTGACCAAAAGCCAGCTGGAAGATTGCAGACTCTACGGCTATGTAGAAAAGTCTTCACACGGGTTAGGGTATGATTCCGACACTCCCCTGAGACAGTTGACACAAAGGCTTAAAAGTCAATTTGCTGACCAAGCCTCAACATCTCGTATCCATGAAGACATCGATCTCCCTGGATATCTCGTCGATGAGTCACCTGACAAAGATCCAGGAAGCTCATCCAATTGGCACGATTTCTCTGAGAATGAAGAGGAGTTATCTGATGGTACAGACATGTGGTCTTCTGACCCAGAAGAACCCTAATCTCCAAAAGAAGTAGCCTACTTCGACCCGATTTCAACAGGCGATTGGGATCATCTAATAGCAAGCCTTGGGAAAATTACCGATCAAGAAGACCCATGGAAAGGAATAAAACCTTGGTCTGGAAATGCCCTTGAAACCCCAGAAGGTTTCGTTGAGCTGGAAGCCTCCGAAAATATTGTGGAGGAACCACCTTCGAACCTTCCAACAGAAGATCATGTTCAAAAGATAGACTTCGGAACACCAGATAACCCACATCCTGTATTCATAAGCAAGAATATAAAGGATGATGAGTTACTCGAGTATATCGCCTTTCTTCGTGAGTTCGTTGATTGCTTTGCATGGTCTTATGCTGAAATGCCTGGTTTAGACCCCAAAATAGCGGTCCACAAACTCAATCTTCAAGAAGACATCAAGCCTGTCAAGCAAGGCCAAAGAAGATTCCGTCCAGATGTGATGGAAAAAATTGAACAAGAAGTTCAAAAACTCAAAAACGTCGGTTCATCCGTGAGGAACAACATCCTGAATGGTTGGCCAACATTGTCCCCATGACAAAGAAAAACGGGTAGATCAGGGTCTGTATTGACTATAGAGACCTGAATGGCGCATGCCCTAAAGATGAATTTCCGCTCCCCATACCAGAGGTAATGATTGATAATACCTGTGGATTCGAGCGAATGACATTCATGGATGGTTTCTCTGGCTACAATCAGATAAAGATGCATTCTGAAGATGAAAAACATACATCTTTTCGGACCCCATTTGGCGTGTATTGCTACACTGTCATGCCATTTGGTCTGAAAAATGCTGGTGCCACATATCAGAGGGCTATGATGAAGATATTCCAAGATATGCGGCACAAGATGGTTGAGTGTTACGTTGATGACCTCGCCGTCAAGAGCAAAAGAAAAGAAGATCATTCAAAGACCTTCGAGAAGTCTTCCTCCGGCTTTGCAAACACAAACTGCGAATGAATCCTCTGAAATGCTTCTTCGGCATCTCATCGGGTAAGTTCCTCGGATTCTTAGTTCGGAAAGCTGGAATAGAGCTTGACCCCATAAAAGTCAAAGCCATTCTAGAAACGCCCTCTCCAAGAACCTTGAGAGAACTCAAAGGGCTTCAAGGGAGATTGGCCTACATCAGACGATTCATCTCCAATCTTTCGAGGAAATGCCGTCCATTCTCCCGGTTGATGAAAAAATGTGTAAACTTTGTCTGGGATGCTGACTGTGAAGCTGCTTTCCAAGATATCAAGTCATACCTGACAAAACCTCCAGTGTTAGTTGCTCCTACCACTGGAAAACCATTCATCTTGTACACAAGAGCCCTTGATCACTCTTTGGGAGCTCTGCTTGCACAAGAAAATGATCAAAGAAAAGAAGCTACTCTATATTACCCCAGCCGCATGCTAGTAGGTGCAGAGCATCATTACTCTCCAGTCGAAAAAGAATGTCTTGCAGTGATGTTCGCCGTACAAAAGCTGCGTCACTACTTGCTTTCCAACACAGTCTACCTGGTCTCGAGGGTCAACCTCTTGAAGGTCCTTGTCACAAAGGCAGGTTCTCTCAATGCTCGACTGACAAAATGGTCCATCCTTCTGTCACAATTTGATATTAGGTATGAACCACAAAAGGCAATCAAAGGTGTTGACACCAAAAATGTCACTTTGCCTCATCAAGATCCAAAGAGCTACATGAAGTCGCAACCTGCCATAAATAGGCAATGCTGCTTCCAAAAATCAAGTCTTGTCAAAATCAAACAAAAAAAACTGCAAGATTCTTCCAGACAGCCAATAGAGGAGTACACAAGAAGTTTCGGGCCATTTCAAAATCATTTGGCCTAACTTCGCTTCTGCGACAGCCAAATCAGGCCTCTCAGCGGCAAAGCTCTCTGGGACCATGGTTTTCAAGACAGAGCCTATGGATCATCTTAAAATGACCCCAATAGGTTCCCTGTCAAATTTCAAGTCAATCGGACATCGGTTGACCGCACATCAAACCGCGACATCTTCATCGCGACAAAAAGCAAGTCTACAGGTGATAGGACCCCAAACGGCTTCAAAACTCCAACAAAAGCCTATGGTTGGTCTTATTTATTGCTCAGGAGACTTCACACCAAATTTCAGGTCATTCCGACATCGTTTGACCCAGTTTCAGCTTCTGACGGAAAATCGGCAGCTCTGCGCGACAAAGTCTTCGGCTTTCTCAGGAAATTGGAAACTTTGCAAAATAAAATGCAAGGATTCTCATCAGGTTTCCTACAAAGAAATCAGGCCAATAAATGGTCAAAATGTCAAGGAAAAGTACAGAAGAAAAAAGAATCAAAAAAAGGCAAAAAAGGACGCAAAACGGGACACGAAAGGGGGAAAACCCCCCCAGGGTCGCAGCCCCCTGCGACCCTGGGCCAGGGTCGCCGGCGACCATGGACCCCGGGGTCGCCGGGAAAGCCCCGGAAACCCCGGTTTTCGCCGTTTTTTCGCGATTCGAAGGGCCCAGCCTCTGGTACTTTCCAAAATTCAAGCTTTTGAGACACCAAGTCCTCTGACATCCGTCCAAAACACGGGTAAATCATCAAGAGTATCGAAGACAGTATTGATCGCCACCCGGTCAACCAAAAAAAGTGTGCTTTCCACCCGACCGATCGAGAAATCGACAGGACAGATGGCACCGACCCGCTATTGGCAACAAACACCTGAAATTACATGATCATCTGATGTCGATCTACATGAAGATCCATCGATGATCATCAACAGAAGAATCTCAAAAGACGTGGCACGGCCCGCGACTCTTCAGCTGCTCGGCGACCACTTAATGCGATTAATTGACTAACTTTATTACAGTCATTAATCCATTTCTTTGGACGGCCCAATCAGAAGCAAGCATTCGGGAGTTACAAGTCAAGAGATTCATGGCATTTAACCCATGAAACTCCTCCCATCATGGCGATTAAAGGCGATTAAATGCCCTCAATCTCCTCCGGCCAATCAGAAGCCAAGAAAAAGGAGTTACAAAATAAACAATTCAATTTTGTAACTCCTCCCATTATGTGGCTTAATGACAATAAAAGCCCATAAACCCACCTAAAAGGCTACCTAAAAGCCTATAAATAGGAGGGCTCTCCAAGAAGAAAGGACACACACAACGAACATCAGCAGACAGCAGTCAGAAATCCAGAGAAAAGAAAAAGAGAGAAAACTCTGCGGAAGTTCTACACCGGCCACCGCAACAAGGTGACAAAAGTCCCTTGGGGGGTACCCCCCCCCCCCCCCCAAGGTCCTTGCCTTCTCCTCCTGCCTCCAATGGCTTAGATATGGCTTTTCAACCCGTCTACTCGGCTTTTTATTGGACATAGGACCTTCCTTTGGTCTTTGTCCTCTAAAAACCTGAGGTTATAGCCAAGCCAAGCGAATCAATAGCATCCTCTGTTCTCATCTGCATGGATGATGGCGAAGCCCACATATGGCTTGCGACCGTCAATCTAAACGAGTCCTCCACAATCTCCTGAGAAGTTAGATCCTCCTTTTCTTGCTTTTCATTGTAGTTTGTATTTTTTCAAAATAGACAAAAATCACAACTCTTGTCTTTCATTATTGATAAGAATTGTAAATCGGCTATAAATGCCAAAAATCGGCTATAAACGCCAAAAATCGGCTATAAACGCCAAAATCGGCTATAAATGCCAAAAAAAAAATCGCCTTTCACGGCAAATCAAGAAAATGTCTCTTTTCTTAAATATATGTGCAATGGAAAACTTGAAAGAAGTTGATTTCCTTTTTACTTGCGAAGGTTGATCTCCGGATCACCACTTGCAATTCCAAGTAAAAATAGAAAATCTGGCACACCCACAAAAAAAGAAATGTTGATGCACGCCCCTGCCCCCCCGGTTACGAAAGGGTCGGACCCGACGGACTCCCACGTCCGCCGACCTCGGTAGAACCAAGCAGGAGCGCGGTCCATCAAGCTGGCACACCCGGTGGGACTCGTTTATTTGAGAACACGATGCCAGAAATGAAATATTTGCATATCATATATTTTGCTCTATGCTTATATTTCTTTTCTCGATTCCTTGGCTACTTTATAATTGGTGGCCCATGTTGAATTCCGCAAAAAAAAAAAAATGAGATGAGATTTTTTGTTTGGAAATTTCTAATTCTTTGAATTTATTTCCATTCTTTCTCTTTTCAAAAAAATAAAAAATAAAAAAACAAAAAATCAGATTTGTCATTTTTGGATTCAAAATTGAGAAACCTTGATCCGTTCCTATCGTTCATCGCGCTTGCAGAAATGTTGAGCCTGTTCGACTAAGGTTTTGGGCCATGGTTTCTCTTCGATGAGTTCAATAAAAATCTAAAAAAATATATATATATATATAAAAAAAAAATTTAGATTTCTCAATTTGGATTCAAAATCGAGAAACCTTGATCCGTTCCTATCGTTCATCGCGCTTGCAGAAATGTTGAGCCTGTTCGACTAAGGTTTTGGGCCATGGTTTCTCTTCGATGAGTTCAATAAAAATCTAAAAAAAAATATATATATATATATAAAAATTTCAGATTTCTCAATTTGGATTCAAAATTGAGAAACCTTGATCCGTTCCTATCGTTCATCGCGCTTGCAGAAATGTTGAGCCTGTTCGACTAAGGTTTTGGGCCATGGTTTCTCTTCGATGAATTCATAAAAATAAAAACAAAATAAAAAAAAAGACATAGACCACTAAGGTTAAACCAACTGTGTTCTTTGATCTTGGTTGATTCAAAGAAAAGCCTTGTCCAGAGTGTGGAGACAGCTTGACTGTTCTAGGCAAGGGTCCTCCAAACGGGTTCATTAAGTAATCCTACCCTTACCTGGGGGCAATTCTATCGATCAAGATTTCATAAGACCGGGTTAGGAGGCCTATGTGTACTCTCTCGTCTTTTAAATAAATTTTTTTTCAAAAATAAAATTTTTAAAAATAAAAAATTTAAAATAAAAAATAAAAAATAAAAAAAATTTTCAAAAAAAAAATCTTAAAAAAATAAATAAAAATAAAAAATAAAAAAATAAAAAAAAAAAAAAGATTTTTAAAAAAAAAAAAAAAAAAATCTTCAAAAAAAAAAACTTCCGTCATTTTGGGTTTAGATTGGAGAAATCTTGGTCTTCTTCTTTCTGAGCACTGGCGCTCGCGGAAATCGCTGAGCCCGTGTTCAGATTGGAGTGCCTTTTGCTCTCTTTGATGAACCCGATATTGGCCTTTCAAAAAAAAAAACTCGTCATTTTTAGATTCAGATCCGAGAAATCATGGTTCATTTCTTTCTGAGCACTGGCGCTCGCGGAAATCGCTGAGCCCGTGTTCAGATTGGAATACCATCTGCTCTCTTTGATGAATCCAATCTTGACCTTTCAAAACAGAGAATCTCATCTCATAGATGCGGTCTCAAAACATTTGTGTCTAGCGGTACTAGTACGCCCTTTCAGGGTCTACTGTATTGCGACCGGCACATTTGTAACTCCAACTTTATATTCTTCTTACTTCGAGCAAGCTCTGCTTCTCGATAAGTCGAATTTAAGTTCACAATTGCTTCTAGCAGTCACTGGGATGCCCATTCTGGGCTTACCATACCTGCGATCAGAACAATTGTACCCTCTATGGCATTTTGCCTTCCTCATATTGTTTGGGTCATCTACCTCGAGCAATTTGAAAAGACGAAACCATAGAAAATCCCATTTATGATCATTATATTCTTGTGATTACTAATGGATGTGGTCTTGTTTCAGAAATTTTCGAAAAAAAACTAACAATGGCAGCTTCATTAACCATTACTTTCGATGAGAGCAAGCACCAAATCATGCTTCAACAGAAGCAAACCTCGCGCACCTACAAGCGCCCCATCAGCTGCCGAAGTGTTAACTCCCTCGGCAACTCTGTGAACTCCGGGTCGACCTCGACTCCCCGGACTATCGTCTTCGGGACGCTGGGACCATTCCCACTTCCTGAGGAACAAACTGCTCCCTCCAAGAAGCAGAAACTCGCCTCTCAACGTGTCACTACCGTGACACCAAAGGCGAGCACTAGAAGGCCTGAAGCCCGTGGCAGCCCCACGAAGCCTCAACCTGCAAACAACCAGGTCTACCCCAAGACTTGGTCCCCAAGACCTTCACCAAAACAAAGAAGGTCCCAAACATCCACTAAGCCAGCATTCCTGGCCCCACTCAAGGAGAACCAGTTCTATCCTCTTGCTTACATGAAAGAGGAGAGACCCATCTCCAACCTGACTCTCAAGTCATCCCAGCATGAGCCGGCTTGTTCCTACAAGCCCAAAATCAAGTCATGCATCACAAGGCCTCCACAAGCACCTGCTAAGGCCTACAAATCTGTAGTTCGACCCTTCATATCTATAGGGGCCGAACTTCAAAAATTCAAAGCTTCGCTGCAACAGGCGAAGGACAGGGTTCGCATCCTGTCCTTGCCCAGCTACAGAGAAGACAGGCTCGGCTGCTGCGCCCGAGGGAGCACATCCTTCATCGTCAAAGCCCAGTCAGAGCTGACCGAAGCTCAAATTGCTCGCCGTATACGCCGCCGCGCGTTATACCGGCAAAAGAGACTAGAGAAGCAAAGGACCCAGCCTCCCACACTTCAAGTCTCTCCCAAATGGGTCGAAAAAGAAAGACCCAACCAAGTTGCTGCCGTCCATATGGTTGGAAAAACCAGAAGGCGCCAAAAATCAGCAACAAAAATCCATGTCCGACGTCCGATGACCCGCAGCGTCTCAAGGACAAGAAGACATTCAGAAGAATCCCCTGCTCCTTCAAGCAAAGGACAGCAGAGTGATCCTTCCTCAAGCTCTTCTTCGAAAAGAATGAGCCCCAGCTCAGTCACCAGGACAGTTTCTTCGTTCGAATCACGAAGGATGAATGTCTTGGCTACAAATTCTGAGCCACCACCCCGCAATCTACCTCCAGAAGATGTGATCACCCGCATCCAGCAGTTGGAACAGGGCCAGCAGAGGATTGAAACTCTGATGGAAAACCTTCTCCTCGCCTTCCAAAATCAGGCGAACAATGAACCTCCTCCGAATCATCAAGACGACGAGGTAAATAGAGAAGAAAATGAGTCACGAGCCCTTACCAAAAAGGACGTAGACGGTATCCTCGCCAAAGCAAAAGAAGAGGATATACTCAAAGAGCATGGGATCAAGCCACCATATCCCTTATGGATGGACTCGGTCCCGTTCCCCACCAAATTCAAGCATCCTACTCTCCAAACATATACGGGGAAAGGATCAGCCAGACAGCACGTCATCCACTTCAAGATCCTGACGGGAGCTATCGCGGATCAAGATGCACTCAAGATCCGCCTCTTTGCAAGTACCCTAAAAGGTACGGCCTTCGATTGGTACTCCACTCTGCCGGAGGACTCAATCCAAAACTGGGCCATGCTAGAGACACGCTTCCTGACTCACTTCAAAGGTGAAGATCATCCCGCTACTATGGCTCAGCTGTGCAGCCTAAAACAGGGGGAGAATGAATCAACATATGACTTCATTCACAAGTGGAAAGCAATGGCATACAAATGCTCTGATGTATTGCCACAAGCGTTGCTAGTCGACATCTGCCGAAACAACATGAGAGCCAGAATCCGCTCCATGATCATCGGCAATAAATCAAAAAACCTGGGAGAACTCCTAGAAGCTTCCATGGAAGCTGAAACGGTGATTAAAGACCTCAACAGTCAGAAATCATCAAGAAAAGAGCCAACCGCCATTGCAACCTCTAAACCAAAGAAGAAAGAGGTCCTCAATGTGCAGACCAAGCCAGCTCCTCAGCCACCAAAGAAAGCTGAAAACAAAGCTGCTGGTAAGAGACCTGAACTCTCTGACGCCTTCAAAGAACGAGTAGAGAAGAAATACCCGTTTGATGAAGATGTTGATGAAATCTTCGGGGCTCTTGTGGCAAACGGCAAGCTCACCTTGCCTGAACCAAAGAGACCGGGTGATGTTGGCAAAACCAACGATCCTCGGTACTGTCCATACCACCAGATGATCTCGCATCCTCTCAATCAATGCTTCGTTGTGAGAGAGAAAATAAACGAGATGTGGAAAAACGAGTCATCACCTTTGACAAAAACTATGGGTCTGCCTCCGTCAACATGGTGACATGTGGACAAACATCAAGATTGTTGGAATTTGAGATGCCTTGAGAAGTCTTATGAAGCATTGATGTGTTTAGTATCTCAAGTATCATCTTGTGTTGGAATTATTGTCAACACAATGTCACAAGTGTGGTGTTGATAGAGCTTCAAAGAGAAAACAGAGCTGAAACAGAACAGTGCAGGAAAACAGAATTTCATCTGTCAACCGGTAGTTCTACCGGTAGAACAGGGGTAGAACAGGGGTAGAACAGGGGTAGAACACTGTAAACCGCAAGTACTACCGGTAGAACACTGTCAACCGCAAGTACTACCGGTAGAACACTGTCAACCTCAAGTACTACCGGTAGAAGAGGCTGATTTTCCACCAGAAAGTTTGGACATGAGAATTCTGATTGTTAAACCGGTAGTACTACCGGTAGAACACACGGGAAACCTGATTTGCGCAGAAATAGAAGTTGTGCACGAAAATTCAGGAAACTTAAGTATTTCGTTTGGGACTCTTTCTAAACGAATTCTAGCCTAATCTAAACACTCTTTAGGGTTACCATAACCTATATAAAGGCATGTTAGGTTCGTTTTTAAGGACACACAAGAAAGAAGAGAAGAGAAAAGAGAAGAAAAGAGAGAGGGTTTTGGAGAGAAGAAGGTGCTGTTGCTGTGTGCAGTCTTGTTACAAGTTTCTACAGCAAGTGTGGACGAGGATGTGCTCTTGAAGATGGTGTTTCGTCCATAAGATAAGTGTCTCTCTGTTTATGCTTTAATTATTAATTTGTAAGGGATTGAGAGAGAGAGAATTGTAGAGGGGAAGGGCTGTAGACAGAGTTAATCTTCTTGTTCTGTAAAACATCAAGTTGGTGCTTGGTTTTTGGGGTTTGGTGATCCTATCTGTTGGTGCAGATAAATTGTAAAGGGAGTCGGTGCTTCCTAGATAGTTAGTGCTATCTGAAACTAAAGGGAGTAGGTGCTTCCTAGATAGTTGGTGCTATCTGAAACTAAGGGTTGGTGCTCTTTGTCGTTGGTGCGACTAAATAAGATTCAGATCTGTCCCGGATTGGTGTTCGGACAGTCTTTGAACCGTGGACGTAGCCCTTTCGGTGAACCACGTTAAATCTGGTGTCATTGTGTGATTTGACTTGTTTTGTTGTTGAATTGGACCTGTTTTTAGAAATCACTGATTCACCCCCCCCCCCCTCTCAGTGATCGCGATATCCAACAATTGGTATCAGAGCGAGGCTCCCTTGATCAGTTTAATACGCTAAGGGTGATCTCTTGTCAAATCACATGGCAGTCAATACAGGGAATATGAAAGCACCTCTGTTCGATGGTTCTAATTACTCCTTTTGGAAGATTAGGATGCAAGCCTTCATCAAATCTCTTGGCTATGATGTTTGGGAGGCTGTCAGAGTCGGTTACAATGCTGCCAACGTACCCAATGATACTGCATCGAAGAAGTTGGCAGACAACGACTCCAAGGCGCAGAATGCACTCTTTAGTGGCCTTGTGGACAGCGAGCTTGTCAAAGTAATTGCATGCAAAACAGCCAAGGAAATTTGGGACAAGTTGCAAAGCATACATGAAGGTGATGAGAAGATTAAAGAAGCCAAATTGCAAACTCATCGCTCTCAATTTGAATCTCTTCGCATGGAGGAAAGCGAGAATGTTGACTCATATTTGCAACGAGTGAACGAAGTCACGAATGACATTCGTGGACTAGGGGAGGAGATTAAAGAACCAGTCATCGTCAAAAAGGTTCTAAGATCTCTTCTTCCCCGGTTTGATTCAAAAGTCTCAGCCATCGAAGAAGCCAAAGATCTGAATGCATTTTCCATGGATGAATTACATGGTTCTCTAACTGCCTATGAGATGCGCATAGGAAAGACGTCTTCATCTGATAAAGAAGCGGCCTTCAAAGTTCAGAAAAAGGCAAAAGAGACTGCTGGTCATGATGTTGATACCGATGATGATGAGCTTGAGGCTCAATTTGTTAGAAAGTTGAAGAAAGGAAGCAATGGCAAGTACAAAGGGAAGCTACCCTTTAAATGCTTCAATTGTGGAGGTATTGGTCACTTTGCTGCGAAGTGTCCTCTAAAAGAAGACAATGATAATGACTCTTATGCTGAAAAGAGTAAAGGAAATAGAAATTTCAGAAAAAGAGGCAAAGCTAAAAACTTCCTATGTCAACAAGATGACAGCACGTCTGAAACTTCAGACGATGATGAATCAACCGAAGCTCTCTTCATGGTCACTGTTGAAGAAGAAGAAGAGCTAGATCCAGAAGAGGATGAGGAGGCTGAAGTCAATCTTGAAGAGGAACTCATAGCCGCACTTGAGGAGCTTAGCATGGAACGCAAATCAAGTAAGAAAAATCTGAAACTTCTCCATGAATCTGAAAGTTCTATTATTGCTTTGAAAACTCAAGTAGAAGAATATAAAAGAATGGTTGAAGTCCTTGAAAACCAAATAAGTATCAAAAAGGAAGAGGCTATGAAACTTGAAACTGAGATCGCTAGAGCAAAGGCTGAAAATTTGGAAAATAGCAAAAAACTCAAAGCGCTCCAAGCGATTGAAGGGACTATGAAACTCAATGAACTACTGAAAGTTCAAAGACCTGCCCACTTCAGATTTGGTCTAGGATTTGAGAAAGGTGAATCCTCTAAGATTGCACCTCCTAAAAGGAAAGAGCTTGTGAAGCAAGTCACTGCACCTTCTAACTCTATAAAGCCCACTCAACCTAGAAAGGAGTCCATTCCTGTTAGAAAGGTAATGAAGATCAACCAGCCACAAAGAAGATACAAATTCTATGGTTATTGCTCTCATTGTAATATGTTTGGACATAAAAGGGCTGATTGCAAATTCTATGTAAGAAACAGCCCATTTGTGACTAGGAATCCTTTTTCAATCCTAAGTAGCCACAAAATTGAGTGCTATATGTGTCATAATTATGGACACTTGGCTAGGGATTGTAGGTTGCATATTGCTAACAAGTTTCAGGTTGAAAAGAAACCCAAGTTAGTCAAGGCTTGGAGAGCAAAGCAAAGTGCAGAAAACTCCAAAAAATCTCTCATTGTGCAAACGGCATTCAATGCACAAAAGAAGACAGCACCATGGGTCCTTGATAGTGGTTGTTCAAGCCATATGACTGGTGATAAAGAGAAATTCATCAAATTACAGCACTATGAAGGCGGTTCAGTGAAATTTGGCAACAATGATGGTGCCAAAATCTGCGGAAAAGGTGTTATTCAGCTTATGGCAAACAAGATCAGATCTGAAGAAGTCTTATATGTGTCTGGATTGAGACACAACCTGCTTAGTGTGAGCCAGATCTGTGACAAGGGTCACGAAGTTATCTTCACAAAGAATGGGTTTGCCATCAAGAAGAGTAGCAACGGGAAAACAGTGGCAACTGGATCAAGAACTGCTGGAAATCTCTATACGTTGTCAGATGGAGCTGAAAAGACCTGCTTGATGAGTCGGACAGAGGAAAGTTGGTTGTGGCACAAACGCCTTGGGCATCTAAGCTTTGACAACATGTCAAAGATTTGCAATTCAAAGGCTGTAAGAGGCATGTCTAAAGTTGAAAAGCCTTCCAATCCCATTTGCGACTCTTGCCAAAAGGGAAAGCAAACGAGGGTTATGTTCAAGTCAAAGGAGCATCATTCCAAGAAACCTCTTGAGCTAGTGCACACTGATCTCTGTGGACCGATGCGAACTCAAAGCACCAATGGAGATAAGTATTTCATGTTATGCATTGATGATTATACACGTATGACATGGGTATTGTTTCTTAAACATAAGCATCAAGCACTTGATCGTTTTAAAGTGTTTAAAGCACAGGTTGAAAATCAATTGGAAAAACGTATCAAGATTTTAAGGTCTGATCGTGGAGGCGAGTTCACATCTGAAGAGTTCACTAAATATTGTGAACATCATGGCATTCAAAGACAGTACTCAGCCCCTAGAACTCCACAGCAAAATGGAGTAGTGGAACGGAAAAATCGCACCGTACAAGAGATGGCTCGTACGATGCTAAGTGAAAGCAAGATGGCTGACAAGTATTGGAAAGAGGCAATTCATACGGCTGTCTACATTCAAAATCGATGTTTGATCAGGCCACATGAAGACAAAACTCCCTATGAGCTATGGTTTGGAAGAAAAGCAACAGTCAAGCACTTCAGAGTCTTCGGCAGCAAGTGTTACATCAAGCGGCTCGAACAAAATCCGGGCAAATTTGAAGAAAGAGCTGACGAAGGTATATTTCTGGGTTACTCCTCTACTAGCAAGGCATATAGGTGTCTTAACAAAAGAACCAGAAAAATCATAGAAAGTGCTGATGTGAGAATAGATGAGAATATTGAACCAAAGAATGCAACTCATAATGACAGTCCAGTTTATGAGGACTCGAGTGAGATTGATGATGAGATGGCTGAATCTAATGATTCTGAGAAATCAAAGGATGACTCAGAAGATACTACACCTAAGAAGCACAGCACTTGGGTAGAGCAACACCCTAAGGATCAAATCATTGGAGATCCTAAGGCAGGCGTTCAAACTCGACAAAGTGTAGTTAGCAATTACTCACTTGTGTCCACCATTGAACCCAAGACTGTGGCTGAAGCCAGTCTCGATGAAAGTTGGTTGAAAGCTATGCATGGGAGTTGGAGCAAATTGAGAAAAACTCCACATGGGAACTTGTTCCTAGACCTACTGATAAGAATGTTATTGGTACTAAATGGGTCTTTCGGAATAAGCTGAATGAAGACGGTCAAGTCATTAGAAACAAAGCAAGGTTGGTTTGTAAAGGCTATGCTCAAGTTGAAGGCATAGATTTTGAAGAGACCTTTGCCCCGGTGGCTCGTCTGGAAGCTATTCGTATGTTTCTTGCATTGGCAGCATACAAAACCTTCAAGGTATTTCAGATGGACGTAAAGTCAGCTTTCTTGAATGGTTTACTTGAAGAAGAGGTCTATATTGAGCAACCTGATGGTTTTCTCATCAGCAAAAATTCAGATCTAGTGTGCAAATTGAAAAAGGCTCTTTATGGACTGAAACAAGCGCCAAGGGCATGGTATGCAAGGCTGGATCTCTATCTCCGCAAGATCGGTTTTGGACAAGGAATGGTTGATAGCAATCTTTATGTCAAAACAGAGTTGAGCAAACAGCTGGTTGTTATTGTTTATGTCGATGACATAATCTTTGGTGGAAACGATGAAGAAATGTGCAGGAATTTCGCTGAAGAGATGAAGAAAGAATTTGAGATGTCAATGCTTGGAGAACTAAAGTTCTTCCTTGGTTTACAAGTTCAGCAGCTGAAACATGGTATCTTCATATCACAGATGAAATACATCAAGGAAATGCTGAAACGGTTCAATATGGAAGACAGCAAGCCAGTGAGCACACCAATGTCAACGAACACGAAGCTTAGCAAAGATGATAAGGCCTCGTCCGTTGATCATACCACCTATCGCTCTATGATAGGAAGCTTGCTCTACTTGACTGCTACAAGACCAGATCTTCTACAAGCAGTATGTATGGTTGCACGTTTTCAAGCAGCACCAACTGAAACGCACCTTACAACAGTAAAAAGAATCTTTCAATATCTGAAAGGTACTATGGAGCTTGGTATCTGGTATCCCAAAGGCAAATCCTTCACTCTTGTTGCATATTCTGATGCCGATTGGGCTAGATGCGTAGATGATCGCAAGAGTACTAGCGGCGGCGCATTTTATCTTGGAGAAAGATTAGTTGCTTGGCATAGTAAGAAGCAAGACTCAGTATCCCTTTCGACAGCGGAAGCGGAATATATTGCAGCGGCAACTTGTTGTACGCAAGTGTTATGGATGCGGCAAATGCTCTCTGATCTAGGAGTTCCTACAACGGATCCCACGCCGATCCTATGTGACAACACGAGTGCAATTCATATATCTAAGAATCCTGTTCAGCACTCTCGAACAAAGCATGTAGCAATTCGTTATCATTTTCTTAAAGATAAAGTTGCGGATGGTGAGGTAAAGTTGGAATATGTCCCAACTACTGAGCAAGTTGCTGATATCTTCACAAAACCTCTGCCAAAGGAAGTCTTCGAGTATCTCCGGAAAAAATTAGGAGTTACTCACTCTCCTAATCCTTAGGAGTTGTGCTTGAAAGGGGGAGCAATGTATTCCTTGAATATCCTATTCGCTCCTTGATTAGTCCCTTTGGACTTGTTGTCAAAGGGGGAGAAAGTTATGCTAGGAGAAAGCTATGCTAAGAAGAAGTTATACCATGATAGCTTGGGGGAAATTGGTATCAAGAATGTGAAGATCTTGATTCTGTTGATTTATGGTTCTGAAGAAGCTTCATGAAGGACAACTTGTTCACAATGTTCCAAGTGGTGAAGTTCCAAGTGTTGCCAACAATTCCAAAGGGGGAGATTGTTGGAATTTGAGATGCCTTGAGAAGTCTTATGAAGCATTGATGTGTTTAGTATCTCAAGTATCATCTTGTGTTGGAATTATTGTCAACACAATGTCACAAGTGTGGTGTTGATAGAGCTTCAAAGAGAAAACAGAGCTGAAACAGAACAGTGCAGGAAAACAGAATTTCATCTGTCAACCGGTAGTTCTACCGGTAGAACAGGGGTAGAACAGGGGTAGAACACTGTAAACCGCAAGTACTACCGGTAGAACACTGTCAACCGCAAGTACTACCGGTAGAACACTGTCAACCTCAAGTACTACCGGTAGAAGAGGCTGATTTTCCACCAGAAAGTTTGGACATGAGAATTCTGATTGTTAAACCGGTAGTACTACCGGTAGAACACACGGGAAACCTGATTTGCGCAGAAATAGAAGTTGTGCACGAAAATTCAGGAAACTTAAGTATTTCATTTGGGACTCTTTCTAAACGAATTCTAGCCTAATCTAAACACTCTTTAGGGTTACCATAACCTATATAAAGGCATGTTAGGTTCGTTTTTAAGGACACACAAGAAAGAAGAGAAGAGAAAAGAGAAGAAAAGAGAGAGGGTTTTGGAGAGAAGAAGGTGATGTTGCTGTGTGCAGTCTTGTTACAAGTTTCTACAGCAAGTGTGGACGAGGATGTGCTCTTGAAGATGGTATTTCGTCCATAAGATAAGTGTCTCTCTGTTTATGCTTTAACTTCAATTTGTAAGGGATTGAGAGAGAGAGAATTGTAGAGGGGAAGGGCTGTAGACAGAGTTAATCTTCTTGTTCTGTAAAACATCAAGTTGGTGCTTGGTGTTTGGGGTTTGGTGATCCTATCTGTTGGTGCAGATAAATTGTAAAGGGAGTCGGTGCTTCCTAGATAGTTGGTGCTATCTGAAACTAAAGGGAGTAGGTGCTTCCTAGATAGTTGGTGCTATCTGAAACTAAGGGTTGGTGCTCTTTGTCGTTGGTGCGACTAAATAAGATTCAGATCTGTCCCGGATTGGTGTTCGGACAGTCTTTGAACCGTGGACGTAGCCTTTCGGTGAACCACGTTAAATCTGGTGTCATTGTGTGATTTGACTTGTTTTGTTGTTGAATTGGACCTGTTTTTAGAAATCACTGATTCACCCCCCCCCTCTCAGTGATCGCGATATCCAACAAAGATCACCGAAGAAGAAGATCACTACTTCCTTCAAGGTGATAAACTCAATCGAAGCGTCCGAGGAACTGGTTCCTTACCCGACACCAGACGGACAACCGATATGGGTACATCCCGATCTCCTGGAAGATAAAAATTGGGAGGTCGTGAAAACAAAGCCTACAGCTCAACAGCGAAGGCAGGCTAGGAAACATCTCCTCAAGCTCAAACGGCAAGAGAAGACCCAGCCAAAACTAGAGGTCAAAGAAAAGGCAGAGGCTTCCTCTACCGCTTCACTGGAGGTAACAAAAACATCCCTTCCAGAGACTTCAAAGGGGGTAAGGAAACTCACTCTCAGTGATTTCATGCCACCTCAATTCAGAGAAGCCATGCAGGAGGCATCATACTCTTGCAATTCGGTAGTTGGATTCTCCATTGATGGATACGAGTCCAGCGACACCGATGATGGATTCGAACCCAACTACACGGATGAGTGGGAGGAATCCCTTGAAACAGGAGAATATCTCTCCAATGAAGAATGGGTTCCTGAGTCTCATCTTATGCCAGTAATCTGGTATAACCCCCTACAGCCACAAGGATCCTGGTCTGATGATGAAGAAGACCAAGAGGCTGTACAAGAAAATGCTGCTGACCCAGCACCTCTCATTACTCCAGTGGAAATCAACAATGTTGAGCCACAAAGAGATGATGAAGAAGAAGATCCGGCTCCCATGCCTGATCTTGAAGAATATGCAAGGATCTTGCAGCGACTCGCTCTAGAACAAGAGCAAGAACGCGTCAACGAGCCTCCTCGCAATCCAGAGCCTGAAGTCCCTGAAGACCACCAGGTACATCCTCCCTTAACTCCTGAAAATGGAGAAAATTGCTGGGTAGACGATCCTCTCACATCCGAGGATGAGTCTGACTCTGATCAGGCAACGTCTCCCGTCAGAGCTTCCTGTAATGTGATAATTCGGGATTATAGCTCTTCCGAAGCATCGTCTGATGAAAGCACTTACACTCCGGCGACGCCTAGCAATGTATCTTCTGGAGCCACCTCGTCTCACGTGACTTTCACTGAGATGACACCCTCTCAGGTTTCTTCTCCTGAGACTGTGACTTCAAAGTTCACACCTTTCCTGACTGAAGGATTCCCAGCTATTGATGCTTGGGACGATGAATTAGTCAACGAAGAAGAAAGATTGCTGGATGCTGTTCAGGACTTGTTCCCGGAAAATGCTCCATGCAACACAATCACTGAGGATGGTAACTCTGCTGTTGATACATCCTCAGCAAATGAAAAACGACAGCCTCTTGATCCTGAAGACAATCTTCCAAACGAAGACCCTTCTCAAGAAGCTCTCGAAGTTGGTAGAGGCACCCGCTCTGGCCGGGACTACCACAAAAATTACAACCAATCTTCTTTTACATATGTAAATCCTTCGGGAAAAGATGTTGTAAGCGCCCCTAGTGGCAACAATGATGAACATGCAGGCCCTAAGGAGGCTTTCAAGTATGACTTGATTGAACACTTCAAGCACATACCTGCACGTCTGCACATCCTGGATTTGTTGCGAATGTCTCCGCACACTCGTGATAATCTCATTTCGGAATTACAAAAGCTGAATGAGGATGTCGACAAACATGCCCCGCAAGTCCTCCAAATTGAAATGGATTACCGGGTCAAAAACTCAGAAGCCTCCTCAAAGGGAGAAAAGAAGAAAACTGAGGGATCATGCATTGAATGCCTCTCGGTTAAAAAAGCAGCCAGTGCAACCATCGCCTTCACAAAGGATGACCTCCTACTTGGCGAAACCAGGCATAACCGACCCCTGTACTTCACAGGGTATATCAAGGAAATGCCTATGCATAGAGTTCAGATCGACCCAGGTTCTGCACTCAACCTCATCTCCACATCGGCTCTTGAAGAGTTGGGCATCCCACCCAGCAAACTGAGCCATACATCTGTATCTATCTTTGGATACGATGGGAGTACTCAAAGGCCTATCGGCAAAATCAGGTTCAAATTGCAGATCGGTGATCTTATCTCTGAGGTCACAGTGTATGCAATAAAGACCCCTTCATGCTACAACATCCTTCTCGGACGCCCTTGGATCCATGAGAATGGTGTTGTCCCTTCAACTCTACATCAATGCATCAAGTTTGTTGGCGACGACGGCATGATACATCGAGTCTTTGCGGACAGAAAACCCTTCAAAGGTAAAGAAATCCACTTCGCAGACTCACAGATGTATGAAGGTGAAAAAGAAGAAGAGGAGAAGCATACAGCATCCTTTGCCGAAAACCTCCAGAAAGATAAAGGCAAAGCTCCTCAACAATCACCGGAAGAAAACAAACCATCCGGTAAATCTGAAGAGAGCATGCAAACTCCCTTCATTATCTCCCTCAAATCTTCAAAGCCTTTGGTCATCACAACTAAAGTGAAGAAGGCAAAACAAAAGCCTGGGGGCAAATTTGTTGTCTCTTTCGTGTCTATCCTGCAAGACACGGACTCAGATTCAGAGCCAGAAGATGACACATCGTCAAGCCAAGCTGACACTCAGCAAGTTCAGCCTGCTCTCACTCCAATGGAGACAACTTCTGACATAGAAGATCCTACGTCAGCTTCCTTCGTTGTTCCAGCAACTTCAGCAAAGGAAAAACCGAATCTTCTTCCATAGATCGGATGCTTCTTCATCAAACTCCATGCTTGAACCTTTCCAAAATAAAGGTACGCCTCAACTATCCTTGTACAGATCTGTGGCACAAGCTATTATGAAGAAAATGGGCTACGACGCTCAAAACCCAGTAGGTTTGGGAGAAGGACGCGGTATTCTCACGCCATTGGGGCCCGTCTTGACCAAAAGCCAGCTGGAAGATTGGAGACTCTACGGCTATGTAGAAAAGTCTTCACACGGGTTAGGGTATGATCCTGACACTCCCTTGAGACAGTTGACACAAAGGCTTAAAAGTCAATATACTGACCAAGCCTCAACATCTCAAATCCATGAAGACATCGATCGCCCTGGATATCTCTTTGATGAGTCACCTGACAAAGATCCAGGAAGCTCATCCAATTGGCACGATTTCTCCGAAAATGAAGAGGAGTTGTCCGATGGCACAGACGTGTGGACTTCTGACCCAGAAGAACCCTCATCTCCAAAAGAAGTAGCCTACTTCGACTCGGTTTCAACAGGCGATTGGGATCATCTCATAGCAAGCCTTGGGAAAATTACCGATCAAGAAGACCCGTGGAAAGGAACAAAACCTTGGTCTGGAAATGCCCTTGAAACCCCAGAAGGTTTCGTTGAGCTGGAAGCCTCCGAAAATATTGTGGAGGAACCACCTTCGAACCTTCCAACAGAAGATCCTGTTCAAAAGATAGACTTGGGAACACCAGATAACCCACGTCCTGTATTCATAAGCAAGAATATAAAGGATGATGAGTTACCCGAGTATATCGCTTTTCTTCGTGAGTTCGTTGATTGCTTTGCATGGTCTTATGCTGAAATGCCAGGTTTAGACCCCAAAATAGCAGTTCACAAACTCAATCTTCAAGAAGACATCAAGCCTGCCAAGCAAGGCCAAAGAAGATTCCGTCCGGATGTGATGGATAAAATTGAACAAGAAGTTCAAAAACTCAAAAGCGTCGGCTTCATCCGTGAGGAACAACATCCTGAATGGTTGGCCAACATTGTCCCCGTGACAAAGAAAAATGGGCAGATCAGGGTCTGTATTGACTATAGAGACCTGAATGGCGCATGCCCTAAAGATGAATTTCCGCTCCCCATACCAGAGGTAATGATTGATAATACCTGTGGATTCGAGCGAATGACATTCATGGATGGTTTCTCTGGCTACAATCAGATAAAGATGCATCCTGAGGATGAAAAACATACATCCTTTCGAACCCCATTTGGCGTGTATTGTTACACTGTCATGCCATTTGGTTTGAAGAATGCTGGTGCCACATATCAGAGGGCTATGATGAAAATATTCCAAGATATGCAGCACAAGACGGTTGAATGTTACGTTGATGACCTCGCCGTCAAAAGCAAAAGAAAAGAAGATCATCTCGAAAACCTTCGAGAAGTCTTCCTCCGGCTTCGCAAACACAAACTGCGAATGAATCCATTGAAATGCTTCTTCGGCGTCTCGTCGGGTAAGTTCCTCGGATTCTTAGTTCGGAAAGCTGGAATAGAGCTTGACCCCATAAAAGTCAAAGCCATTCTAGAAATGCCCTCTCCAAGAACCTTGAGAGAACTCAAAGGGCTTCAAGGGAGATTGGCCTACATCAGACGGTTCATCTCCAATCTTTCGGGGAAATGCCGTCCATTCTCCCGGTTGATGAAAAAAGGTGTAAACTTTGTCTGGGATGCTGACTGTAAAGCTGCTTTCCAAGACATCAAGTCATACCTGACAAAACCTCCAGTGTTAGCTGCTCCTACCACTGGAAAACCATTCATCTTGTACACAAGAGCCCTTGATCACTCTCTGGGAGCTCTGCTTGCGCAAGAAAATGATCAAAGAAAAGAAGCTACTCTATATTACCTCAGCCGCATGCTAGTAGGTGCAGAGCATCGCTACTCTCCAGTCGAAAAAGAATGTCTTGCAGTGATGTTCGCCGTACAAAAGCTGCGTCACTACTTGCTTTCCAACACAGTCTACCTGGTCTCGAGGGTCAACCTCTTGAAGGTCCTTGTTACAAAGGCAGGTTCTCTCAATGCTCGACTGGCAAAATGGTCCATCCTTCTGTCACAATTTGATATTAGGTATGTACCACAAAAAGCAATCAAAGGGCAAGCTCTAGCGGACTTCCTCGCAGAGCATCCATTGCCTAAAGATTCTCCACTCAGAGATGATCTCCCAGACGAACCAGTCTACAATGTGGAGACTTTCTCACAAAGTGCCTCCTGGGACATGTACTTTGACGGTGCAACCAGGACAAATGAAAAAAGACAGCTGATCTCGGGAGTTGGCATCCTCTTTGTTAGCCCCGACAAATACATGATTCCACACGCTTTCTCGCTACTGGAACCATGCACAAACAATGCAGCTGAATATCAAGCTCTGATCTTAGGATTGGAACTCGCCATCGAATCCGGTATCACCATGCTGGAAGTCTTTGGAGACTCTCAACTGATCGTCAACCAGATGAATCAGAAATTTGAAGTCAGGAAGCCAGATTTGTTGCCCTACTACAACAAGGCACAATCACTTCTGCAAAAGTTTGACATCTGTCACATCACCCACATCCGTAGAGGTGAAAACATACGTGCAGATGCCCTAGCCGGACTTGCCGCATCCATGGCAATCCAGGAAGGGGAAAACATGCAAGTTACAGTGTGCGAAAGGAGAATCCTTCCTCCTCTTAACACACACCAAGCAGTTGCTGAATGCCACCAAGTGGTCGGAAGTCGGATTTCAATCCTTCAAACTTCAATTGGCGACTGGAGGGATCCGTTCATTGATTACATTATGTTCGGAATCCTACCTGAAGATCCAAAAGAACGGGTAAGCATCCAAAGGCGAACCCCAAGCTTCCATTTGGATATTCCTTCAAAAATCCTTTACAGGAAATCCTTCAACGGAGTACTTCTACGCTGCTTGTCACAACAAGAGGCTAAAGAAACACTCAAAGAAGTTCATGCTGGTCTTTGCGGAGCTCATCAGGCTGGACCTAAGCTCTATGATCAGATAAAAAGGTTAGGATATTACTGGCCTACCATGGTAGCTGACGCAATGCAATTTGCTAAGCGCTGCCAACAATGCCAAGTTCATGGAGATTACATTCACATGCCTCCAGAATGGCTACATCCTACAGCGATCTCATGACCTTTCGAAGCCTGGGGTATGGACATCATAGGTCCTATTTCTCCCCCTTCAAGCAAAGGTCATCGCTTCATCTTCGCCGCTACGGATTATTTCTCCAAGTGGTCAGAAGCATTTGCGTTTAACGAAATGAAGACCTCATCAGTCCTTCACTTCCTACGCACCAACATCATTTGTCGTTTCGGTATACCCAAAAGATTCGTCCATGATAACGGACCACAGTTCCGGGATCATCGATTCTACAGGTTCTGCGACAAATACAAAATTCAAAGCTGTCCTTCTACTCCATACAATCCGGCAGCAAACGGGTTAGCAGAAGCTTTCAACAAGACACTCTGCAAAATCCTCAAAAAAATGGTCTCTAATCACAAAAGAGACTGGAGCGACAAAATGTCTGAAGCTTTGTGGGCCTATCGAACCACCGTTCGAGGACCAACCCATAGCACACCATTCTCCTTGGTCTATGGATGCGAAGCTATCGTGCCCTTGGAAGTACAAATTCCTTCCTTGAGGGTATCCTTGCAAAATGACATGACTCAAGAAAGCAATGTCAAATTGCGGCTCCATGAGCTGGACAATCTCGATGAGAGACGGCTCGAAGCTCAACAAAGCATTGAACTTTACCAAGCACGTATGGCAGGATCTTTCGATAAAAAGGTCAGGCAACGCGCCTATAAAAAGAATGACTTGGTTCTTGCGGTAAAAAGACCAATGGTTTTCGCTCACAAGTCCAAAGGCAAATTTGAGCCGAAATGGGAGGGACCCTACGTCATCGACAAGGTTTTCTCTAACGGCGCATATGCACTCCTAAACATGGAAGGTGACAGATGTATGCTGCCCATCAACGGCAAGTTCTTAAAGCGGTACTACCCTTGAAGACTTACCCAACTGGGTAAGAGCAATGCCTGTACGGCCAAAACCGGTTTCCAGGTACACGCTCGCTAAACCCACCCTTTTTTAGAATTTTCATGTCAAATATTGAAATTTCTAGAAATCTAAAACAATGCTTACTTTCATCGTTTCATTGTTCAAAAAAAAATAATAAATTCCAAGTTTAGGAACCTTTCCCTAACTTGACCAAAATTTTCAACCCTTGAACCCAAAATTCATGGTTTGAAACAAAATCCGGATTCAGGGATTTCCACCCTAGTCCACCCTGCCTTTTACTGCCAAAATGGTTTTAGGTCAAAACTTATGACCCTCGTGTCTTTAAACAAAAAAAAAATGGTTTTTCAAAAACCGCGAGGAAGCGACGCTTAGTCGATACTCGCACAAATCGGAAGTAAACGAACCACGTTCGACACTTCCAAAATCGCATGGGAAGCGACATTTCGTCGATACTTGCAAAATCCAAAACTGTGGAGACGCAACATTTCAGTTGATATCCACAACCCAAATTTCAAAGGTTCGAAAAAACCTAAAAAACCGTGGAGACGCAACATTTCAGTTGACATCCACAACCTAAATTTTCAAAGGTTCGAGAAAACCACAAATTTCAAAAATCGTGGGGAAACGACATCAAGTCAGTACCCGCAAAACCAAAATTTTTGAAAAGCAAGGATGCGACATTCCATCGATACTTGCACCCAAATCCGCGAGGATGCGACATTCCATCGATACTCGCAGCCGAATGAGCAAGGATGCGACATTCCATCGATACTTGCAAGAACATTCAGCAGGGAGGCGACTTTTAGTCGATACTTGCATTTTTTGAAAACCAAACCGGCTATAAATGCCACAAACAGGCTATAAATGCCAACCGGCTATCAATGCCACCAAAAACAAAACCGGCTATCAATGCCACACAAACAAAAGACTTGGATTTCAAAAAAAAACCGGCTATCAATGCCACCAAAAACCGGCTATCAATGCCACCAAAAACCGGCTATAGATGCCACAAAACAAACCGGCTATCAATGCCACCAAAATTGGCTATAGATGCCACAAACAAAAAAAACTCGGCTATCAATGCCACAAGAAAAGCTGGCTCTCATGCCAAAATTGGCTTCCATGCCACAAACAAAAACCTGGTTTTCATGCCAAAACAATCACTTGACAAAAGATTTTCACAAAATGACAACCTTTTGATCAAATCCCATTTAGCAATTACTTTTATCACAAAAAGATTCAAGTGAGCGTAGGGATAACAAAAAAGAGCATCCCATTTAGCAATTACTTTTATCACAAAAAGATTCAAGTGAGCGTAGGGATAACAAAAAAAAAAGAAATGCATCCCATTTAGCAATTACTTTTATCACAAAAAGATTAAAGTGAGCGTAGGGATAACAAAAAAAAAAAAAAGAAAGTGTTCACAAGCACTACACAAAAAAAAAAAGAGTACCAAAAAAATATACATGTGGTACCAAAAAAAGAAAGTGTTCACAAGCACTACACAAAAAAAAGAGTACCAAAAAAAATATATATATGGTACCAAAAAAAAGAAAGTGTTCACAAGCACTACAAAAAAATAAGTACCAAAAAATACAAGTGGTACCAAAAAAAAAAAAGAAAGAAGGATGGTTTCTGTATACAGGAGTTCAATCAAAAATGGTCTCCAGCCAAGAGTTCAGCTCCCCAAGCAGACTTTTAGCCTCAGCCGTCAAGGATTCCAAGGCACGCTTCTTCAGGAACTTGCCATGAGATGCTGGAGTGGGCTGTACCCCTTCTCTCACACCAGGAAGCTTACCTCGAGCAGTTTTCCATTGTTTGTCCTCATCAGACTTCCTTTTGAGAACTCGGATGGCATCCTCAACTCGGTGAATCAGAGCAGTCTCCCTTTCACGAGCCTCTGTAATTTCAGCCCATTTGGCAGCGACTTGTGCCTGCAGATGCTCAAGACGTTTCCTGACCTCATCGACCTCCCTATCAAGGATGTTAAGGTCATGTGTCAGCCCGATGATGGTTAGCTCTTCTTTATTCTTCTCTCGGACTGCCTGCTTCTTGCTTTCTTTAGCCTCATCCAGGTTAGATTGAGCCTTATCAGCAGGGTCCAGGAACATCTCCTTGAAGAACTGGTCATCAGCCAAACTCACGGTCTCAAACCACTTGTCACCCAGTGCAATGATCCTATCAACGATCGCCCTAGGCACCTGTGACATCCAGACCAGCCTCTTCAGCATCATTGAGAATCTCCTGCACATGCTGGATCATGCCAAATCCGACTTCCAAGTGCCCAGAAAAGAGAGTCTCAATCCAAGAGCTCACAACTCGCACCACCACCTTCTTCGCAAAAAGAAGAGATGGCCCAGCTGAAGATTCGCCCACCTCCGTTGGTCGGCTACTCATGTCATCATCTGTTGAAAGAGTAACAAAAGAACTCTTTCCAGCTGAAGCTGCTCCTGCTCGGGAAGGAATCTCAGCGCGAGGAATCTCCTCAATATTGTCAGAGTTGGTCCCAGGAATCTCTACCTCTGGATCAACCTCTGGCATCTCTTGCTCTGGAAGCGACGGATCCTCCTCTGCCACTTCAAAACCTGCCAAAGAAACACAAAAAGGTATGAATATGATCCTGTTTGAAAAATCATTATCAGGGTTATTACTGCAAAATACCTTCTTCGACGACTGGCGGAACACTTTCTTCCTCCATGAACTCATCGGAAGCATCATCAACATTTGCGTCCATCGATGGTTCAAAGTCATCAGAACCCTGTGGCAAGTCAGCTGACAAAAAAAATGTGTTAGCAAACCGAGTCACAAAAAGAAAAAAAAGAGAGCAAAAGAAGTCGTACCAATTGGAGATTCTGGATTTACTCCAGAGTCCCTCGGTTCTTCTTCAGGTGCCTCAACAGGATCCATCACCACCTCATCGGTTGGGACCTCAGGCATCACCAAGTCTTCCTCTGCTAAAAAAAAAAGAAAAGCAGAAACAAGAAGCAAATCATAACATGGAAAAATCCCATGAAAAGAAATGGAAAGAGAAAAAGGAAGAATTATACCTTCACCGACGGTCTCTTCTTCTCGGCTTCTCTTCTCCGGAGGCTCGTCAGCATCCACTGGCACATCCTCATTTATAGTAAGAGGAACTTCCAAGTTAGGAGAATCCTCATGCTGCCCCTGGCTGCGATGATGACTCCTCCTCCTCTTACTTCTGCGGGCTCGCTTCTTAGAAGAACCTGCCCCGCCGTCAGAGTCAGGTTTCCCACTTGACTCCTCACTGGATGGTCTGCTCTTGCCAGTAGACTCCACGGAAGCTTGCCTCTGTGCCGCTTGCATCCAAGCACCAAGTTCGGCTTCCTCCTGTTCTAGCTGCTCCAAAGCCTCGTCAGGTATTTCTCGAACAGCTTCAGAACCGATGACGCCCTGGTCACCGAGAAAGCCTATCTTGTGCTTCTCTCCAGAAAGGAAGGCCCAAACTTCCTCTCGCCGGATGCCATCCGACTTTCCAAGGCCCTTTCCAGATACCAGCTTCACATCAAGCTCCTTCTTGGAAAGCCCCCGATATGCCGGAAAGCTCTCCGCGAACCACTTCGCAAAGCCGGCAGTCCGGGAAGTCAGCAACACAGGATAAGAAATCATGGCTGTAGTGTCTTCAGCACTATAGAAAGCCCATGCATTTCTCCCGTCCTGTAAGCCTCCAAAGCGCTTCACCATACTTGAAGGCGCTCCAACAACGCCTTGAGAAAAGCCAAACTGCAAAGCAAAACGAGAGGGTACATACGGCTGGATGTCGACGAAAAGATGTCTACGGTACACCATCGTGCCGACACGTATGCTGAAAAGCCACTCTCTCTCTGCATTTGTTAAGGAATAATGCCTTCCCGACCCCGCCCTGGTAGAGTCTCGGGAGGCACCAAAATCAAAAGCCTTCTTCCGCAACTCCGGAGAAAGCTTTACTGAAGATTGCCCCATCTCGACGTCCCTGAACCGTCGGATCCTCATGCGGGCAAACAAAAGTGATTCGGACACGGCTTTGCCCTTAGCCAGTCGAATCATCAGAGGATCATCATCCTGTGCAGTACCCAGCCGATGGAAGCCAGGACAGTGGTATACATACCACGAATAAAAGATATGGGCTGAAAATACCCTATTCATGGGAAGCCCAAGCCGAACCAGAAAAGCAGCAGCCTGCAGTTCGGTACACAGGTAGGAGTAAAGAGCTGGCACCAAAGCAAGCTGCTCTCCAAACGCCATCTGACAAGCCGGGAAAATACAATGCGGCCTGATGTGCGTTCCATCTCCACCAGCAAAAACAGCCTCACCAAGCCAATAAGTGAGGTACACAGCGAGATCTCTCCGCAGTGCAATGTCAGGACATATGGCGTTTGTACTTGCACAGAAATCTCTCAACTCTTCTTGCATGGCCAAGATCTTCTTTGGATCCTGAGCTCCGGCTTCCTGGGTCATGCTATCAGAAGACTCCCTACTATCAAAAAAGTTAGGGAATGAAGAGCTAAAACTCTTCCAGCTGCTGGATCTAACTTTCGAACCCCCCTTCTCCTTCAAAAAATCATAGAAGGCGACGAGCTGAAAGTATAAAAGCCTAAACTCCTCAGACTGCCCCTCGAGGACGCTGTCAATCGGCATAAACTCCTCATAGAGCTTGCCGAGGATGGGCAATCCGGTAATAGCGCTCAGCTCCTTCAAAGAAAAACCAATCTCACCATTCGTCACAACGAAGGTATTGGTTTGTGGAAGGAATGACTCCAGCATAGCCATGAAGGCCTCGTCGGAAAAGATCACGGTCTCCCTAAAGGCGCGGACCGCATCAAAAATCCCGGCTTCCTTCAAAACGGCGCCACCAATCAGCAGGACGCGATCAGTCCACGACTTCCACTCGGAGTCAGCATTGAAGCGGCCACGAAGTCGGAAAGGCTTGATCCAATTGCTGCCGTCACCACTGAAAATACCAAGGCCCACCGGTCTCAAATCGACCGACGGATAATCAGAGCCCTGGTAGCCGCTGGATGGCATCAACAGGTCCATATCAACAGGCGACCTCTCCGTATATCCAGGAGAACCGCCAACAAAAACCCCGGTATTGATTACATTTGTCCTTCTCACCCAGCTTGGAGGATCTTCCCTCTTAGGGCACGTGGGGGCAAGGCTCAGAATCGAGACGGTGCGATCAAACATCGACCGGGTAGTAACAGTCTTCTTCTCACCATCTGCTGTGAAGGAAAACTGAAAAGATCTCCTCTGGTATGTAATGTCATCAGGGACTGCATCACCAAAGAAGAAGGTAGGCTTGGGCAAAACGCTCTGATCTTCCATCACCCATGGACGACTGCTTACCATGATCTTATAGAATTCCTCTCCTTTGAGAGTGATCAGTCGCTGCCTCATCTCATCTCTGTTGAGGGAGTCGCACTCTTCCAAATTTCTCTCAACATACTGGACCTTCTCAAAAGCCTGCTGAACGGCCGGATTAGAAGATCTAGAAGATCGACGAGGTACGCTTGTAGCAGGCTCTTTACCCTTGTTCGCTCTGGAGGAACCACCTGAAAAGGATGGAAAAGAAAAAAGATCAGACATCAAAATGACAGAATCTCGCTAAAAAAAAAATCTGGCGAAATTTTGACATGATGACGGGGCAATTCCGAAGAAAAGGAACTATCCCGAAAGAAATAGAAAGCTTGAAGATGGGCTCAACATCGCTGCGAGCTCCGAAACTCCAAACTTTCGAAACCTAAAAGTCTCCGCAAAATCAGGAAGGGCTCAACATCACTGCGAGCTCCAAGTTCCCAAATTTGCGAAAACTTTCAGGTATGCTATCGCATCATGCTACAAATTTAATTTACAAATTGAATGCATGCATGAACATCTTGGTTTGCGAAAAAAAATGCATTATCATGATGAGCAAAAAAAAAAAAAAAAAGAAACTTTCTCAAAAAAAAAAGAGGGGAAAGAAAACAAAAAAGAAAAGAAAAGAAACTCTCTCAAAAAAAAAGGGAGGGAAAGAAAAAAAAAAGAGAAAAAAGAGAGGGCTGGCCCACAGGCCGTGGCCCACAGGCCGTGGCCCACAGGCCACGTGGCCGTACGGCCAGATCCGTACGGATCTGTCCGTACGGCCCACACAAAAAAAAAAACAAACATGAAAAAAAAAAACAAAGAAAGAAAAAAAAAACACGTGTAAAAAAAAAGGGGGGAAAACACGTGGAAAAGAAAAAAAAAAAGAAAGAGAAGAAAAGAAAAAGAAAGAAACAAAAAAAAAAAGAGAAAGAACTTTTTTTTCCTACAATGGAGTTTTCTTGAAAAAGAAGAACTTACTTGAAGCCATTGATGGAGAAGAAGAAGAAAAATCTTGAAGATATTGAAGAAGAAAAGCTCTTGGTCTTGAAGCCCTCTTGAGATTATTGCAAAAGAAAGTAATAAGAGCAAGAGATCCAACCTTCTCTTTGCTTTTATAGAGGAGAGCAAACCAAAGAAGGAAAGAAGAAAAAGGTAAGTGTTACTAATTAGTAACCTTATCCAAAAGAAAGAAATTAGAAAGATTCTTTCCAAAAGAAAGATATCTTGAGATATCCTATCCCAAAATAAAGGGATCTTGAGAGATTTTCTCCCAAAAATCAATCTATGACGGATTCTTTCCCAAAAGAAAGATATCTTGAGATATCCTATCCCAAAATAAAGGGATCTTGAGAGATTTTCTCCCAAAAATCAATCTATGACGGATTCTTTCCCAAAAGAAAGATATCTTGAGATATCCTATCCCAAAATAAAGGGATCTTGAGAGATTTTCTCCCAAAAATCAATCTATGACGGATTCTTTCCCAAAAGAAAGATATCTTGAGATATCCTATCCCAAAATAAAGGGATCTTGAGAGATTTTCTCCCAAAAATCAATCTATGACGGATTCTTTCCCAAAAGAAAGATATCTTGAGATATCCTATCCCAAAATAAAGGGATCTTGAGAGATTTTCTCCCAAAAATCAATCTATGACGGATTCTTTCCCAAAAGAAAGATATCTTGAGATATCCTATCCCAAAATAAAGGGATCTTGAGAGATTTTCTCCCAAAAATCAATCTATGACGGATTCTTTCCCAAAAGAAAGATATCTTGAGATATTCTATCCCAAAATAAAGGGATCATGAGAGATTCTCTCCAAGTAAAGATATTCTTAGATATTCTCTATCCAAATAAGATATTTTTGGATATTCTTTACAAAAATGACACCATATGAGATCTAAGCCATTTCAAAAGCTTAAGGTCCCATGGGTTAGCCCATATGAGCCAGGTTTGACCACCTAGGCACAAAAAAAAAAAAAAAAATAAAAAAAATAAAGATAAATTTTGGGCTTTTAGTCAAAGAGAAATCCCTCTTACCAAGAGCATACAAAAATGGTTCCATGCCTCTTTTGAGTTGATTGGACCATACAAAAGAAAATTCCAAGCCCCATGAGCTTCCAAAAATCAAACCATCCAGCCTCATCTACCAAATTGAGCCAAATTCTTGAAATTGACATTCCATCAAACCAAACCGGGTCCCCTAACTTGCCACATACAGCCTGTTAGGTCACAAGACCAAAACCAAAAACCAAAACCTGATCCCCCAACATTCCACATACAGCTTGTTGGGTCACACGATCAAAACCAAACCCGACCCCCTAACCTGCCACATATAGCCTGTTAGGTCACAAGGTCAAAACCCAAATCCACATCCCTGATGTCATCTTCAAAACTTTGCCTCAAGATGGTACGTGATCCCTTTCACTACCATAAAATTCCCCTGGAAGCTCAAAAGGCTACAAATACCAAAAAGAAAGATTGCTCAAAGACTCTTGGTCAAGTCACAGGCTCTCCTTCAAAAATCTCTTCGAGGCACATCGACTACAAAAGTTAAGCAACTCGCCGCTGTACCTCGAGGGGGCATTTGTTGACACCAAAAATGTCACTTTGCCTCATCAAGATCCAAAGAGCTACATGAAGTCGCAACCTGCCATAAATAGGCAATGCTGCTTCCAAAAATCAAATCTTGTCAGAATCAAACAAAAAAAACTGCAAGATTCTTCCAGACAGCCAATAGAGGAGTACACAAGAAGTTTCGGGCCATTTCAAAATCATTTGGCCTAACTTCGCTTCTCCGACAGCCAAATCAGGCCTCTCGGCGGCAAAGCTCTCCGGGACCATGGTTTCCAAGACAGAGCCTATGGATCATCTTAAAATGACCCCAATAGGTTCCTTGTCAAATTTCAAGTCAATCGGACATCGGTTGACCGCACATCAAACCGCGACATCTTCATCGCGACAAAAAGCAAGTCTACAGGTGATAGGACCCCAAACGGCTTCAAAACTCCAACAAAAGCCTATGGTTGATCTTATTTATTGCTCAGGAGACTTCACACCAAATTTCAGGTCATTCCGACATCGTTTGACCCAGTTTCAGCTTCTGACGGAAAATCGGCAGCTCTGCGCGACAAAGTCTTCGGCTTTCTCAGGAAATTGGAAACTTTGCAAAATAAAATGCAAGGATTCTCATCAGGTTTCCTACAAAGAAATCAGGCCAATAAATGGTCAAAATATCAAGGAAAAGTACAGAAGAAAAAAGAATAAAAAAAAGGCAAAAAAGGACGCAAAACGGGACACGAAAGGGGGAAAACCCCCCCAGGGTCGCAGCCCCCTGCGACCCTGGGCCAGGGTCGCCGGCGACCATGGACCCCGGGGTCGCCGGGAAAGCCCCGGAAACCCCGGTTTTCGCCGTTTTTTTGCGATTCGAAGGGCCCAGCCTCTGGTACTTTCCAAAATTCATGCTTTTGAGACACCAAGTCCTCTGACATCCGTCCAAAACACGGGTAAATCATCAAGAGTATCGAAGACAGTATTGATCGCCACCCGGTCAACCAAAAAAAGTGTGCTTTCCACCCGACCGATCGAGAAATCGACAGGACAGATGGCACCGACCCGCTATTGGCAACAAACACCTGAAATTACATGATCATCTGATGTCGATCTACATGAAGATCCATCGATGATCATCAACAGAAGAATCTCAAAAGACATGGCACGGCCCGCGACTCTTCAGCTGCTCGGCGACCACTTAATGCGATTAATTGACTAACTTTATTACAGTCATTAATCCATTTCTTTGGACGGCCCAATCAGAAGCAAGCATTCGGGAGTTACAAGTCAAGAGATTCATGGCATTTAACCCATGAAACTCCTCCCATCATGGCGATTAAAGGCGATTAAATGCCCTCAATCTCCTCCGGCCAATCAGAAGCCAAGAAAAAGGAGTTACAAAATAAACAATTCAATTTTGTAACTCCTCCCATTATGTGGCTTAATGACAATAAAAGCCCATAAACCCACCTAAAAGGCTACCTAAAAGCCTATAAATAGGAGGGCTCTCCAAGAAGAAAGGACACACACAACGAACATCAGCAGACAGCAGTCAGAAATCCAGAGAAAAGAAAAAGAGAGAAAACTCTGCGGAAGTTCTACACCGGCCACCGCAACAAGGTGACAAAAGTCCCTTGGGGGGTACCCCCCCCAAGGTCCTTGCCTTCTCCTCCTGCCTCCAATGGCTTAGATATGGCTTTTCAGCCCGTCTACTCGGCTTTTTATTGGACATAGGACCTTCCTTTGGTCTTTGTCCTCTAAAAACCTGAGGTTATAGCCAAGCCAAGCGAATCAATAGCATCCTCTGTTCTCATATGCATGGATGATGGCGAAGCCCACATATGGCTTGCGACCGTCAATCTAAACGAGTCCTCCACAATCTCCTGAGAAGTTAGATCCTCCTTTTCTTGCTTTTCATTGTAGTTTGTATTTTTTCAAAAGAGACAAAAATCACAACTCTTGTCTTTCATTATTGATAAGAATTGTAAATCGGCTATAATGCAAAATCGCTATAACGCAAAAATCGGCTATAACGCAAAATCGGCTATAAATGCCAAAAAAAATCGCCTTTCACGGCAAATCAAGAAAATGTCTCTTTTCTTAAATATATGTGCAATGGAAAACTTGAAAGAAGTTGATTTCCTTTTTACTTGCGAAGGTTGATCTCCGGATCACCACTTGCAATTCCAAGTAAAAATAGAAAATCTGGCACACCCACAAAAAAAGAAATGTTGATGCACGCCCCTGCCCCCGGTTACGAAAGGGTCGGACCCGACGGACTCCCACGTCCGCCGACCTCGGTAGAACCAAGCAGGAGCGCGGTCCATCAAAAGGGAAAGCTCTAGCGGACTTCCTCGCAAAGCATCCATTGCCTAAATATTCTCCACTCAGAGATGATCTCCCAGACGAACCAGTCTACAATGTGGAGACTTTCTCACAAAATGCTTCCTGGGACATGTACTTTGACGGTGCAACCAGGACAAATGAAAAAAGACAGCTGATCTCGGGAGTTGGCATCCTCTTTGTTAGGCCCGACAAATACATGATTCCACACGCTTTCTCGCTACTGGAACCATGCACAAACAATGCAGCTGAATATCAAGCTCTGATCCTAGGATTGGAACTCGCCATCGAATCCGGTATCACCATGCTGGAAGTCTTTGGAGACTCTCAACTGATCGTCAACCAGATGAATCAGAAATTTGAAGTCAGGAAGCCAGATTTGCTGCCTTACTACAACAAAGCACAATCGCTTCTGCAAAAGTTTGACATTTGTCACATCAACCACATTCGTAGAGGTGAAAACATACGTGCAGATGCCCTGGCTGGACTTGCCGCATCTATGGCAATCCAGGAAGGGGAAAACATGCAAATCACTGTGTGCGAAAGAAGAATCCTTCCTCCTCTTAACACACATCAAGCAGTTGCTGAATGCCACCAAATGGTTGGAAGTCGGATTTCAATCCTTCAAACTTCAATCGGCGACTGGAGGGATCCGTTCATTGATTACATTATGTTCGGAATCCTACCTGAAGATCCAAAAGAACGGGTAAGCATCCAAAGGCGAACCCCAAGCTTTCATTTGGATATTCCTTCAAAAATCCTTTACAGGAAATCTTTCAACGGAGTACTTCTACGCTGCTTGTCACAACAAGAGGCTGAAGAAACACTCAAAGAAGTTCATGCGAGTCTTTGCGGAGCTCATCAGGCTGGTCCCAAGCTCTATGATCAGATAAAAAGGTTAGGTCATTACTGGCCTACCATGGTAGTTGACGCAATGCAATTTGCTAAGCGCTGCCAACAATGCCAAGTTCATGGAGATTACATTCACATGTCTCCAGAATGGCTACATCCTACAGCGATTTCATGGCCTTTTGAAGCCTGGGGTATGGACATCATAGTTCTTATTTCTCCCCCTTCGAGCAAAGGTCATCGCTTCATCTTCGCCGCTACGGATTATTTCTCCAAGTGGTCAGAAGCATTTGTGTTCAACGAAATGAAGACCTCATCAGTCCTTCAGTTCCTGCGCACCAACATCATTTGTCGTTTCAGCATACCCAAAAGATTCGTCCATGATAACGGACCACAGTTCCGGGATCATCGATTCTACAGGTTCTGCGACAAATACAAAATCCAAAGCTGTCCTTCGACTCCATACAATCCGGCAGCAAACGAATTAGCAGAAGCTTTCAACAAGACACTCTGTAAAATCCTCAAAAAAATGGTCTCTAGTCACAAAAGAGACTGGAGCGACAAACTGTCTGAAGCTTTGTGGGCCTATCGAACCACCGTTCGAGGACCAACCCATAGCACACCATTCTCCTTGGTCTATGGATGCGAAGCTGTCATGCCCTTGGAAGTACAAATTCCTTCCTTGAGGGTATCCTTGCAAAATGACATGACTCAAGAAAGCAATGTCAAATTGCGACTCCATGAGCTGGACAATCTCGATGAGAGACGGCTCGAAGCTCAACAAAGCATTGAACTTTACCAAGCACGCATGGCAGGATCTTTCGATAAAAAGGTCAGGCAACGCGCCTACAAAAAGGATGACTTGGTTCTTGCGGTAAAAAGACCAATGGTCTTCGCTCACAAGTCCAAAGGCAAATTTGAGCCAAAATGGGAGGGACCCTACGTTATCGACAAGGTTTTTTCCAACGGCGCATACGCACTCTTAAACATGGAAGGTGACAGATGTATGCTGCCCATCAACGGCAAGTTCTTAAAGTGGTACTACCCTTGAAGACTTACCCAATTGGGTAAGAGCAATGCCTGTACGGCCAAAATCGATTTCCAGGTACACGCTCGCTAAACCCACCTTTTTTAGAATTTTCATGTCAAATGTTGAAATTTCTAGAAGTTTAAACAATGCTTACTTTCATCGTTTCATTGTTCAAAAATCCAAGTTTAGGAACCTTTCCCTAACTTGACCAAAATTTTCAACCCTTGAACTCAAAATTCATGGTTTGAAACAAAATTCGGATTCAGGGATTTCCACCCTAGTCCACCCTACCTTTTACTGCCTAAATGGTTTTAGGTCAAAACTTAAGACCCTCGTGTCTTTAAATAAAAAAAATGGTCTTTCAAAAAGCCATGGGGAAGTGACGTTTAGTCGATACTCGTACAAATCGGAAGCATGCGAACCACGTTCGACACTTCCAAAATCGCAGGGAAGCGACATTTCGTCGATACTTGCAAAATCCAAAACCGTGGAGATGCAACATTTCGGTTGATATCCACAACCCAAATTTCAAAGGTTCAAAAACAAAAACCAAGAAATTGTGGAGATGCAATATTTTAGTTGATATCCACAACCCAAATTTCAAAGGTTCGAAAAAACCTAAAAAACCATGGAGACGCAACATTTCAGTTGATATCCATAACCCAAAGGTTCGAGAAAACGACAAATCATGGGGAAACGACATCAAGTCAGTACCCGCAAAACCAAAATTTTTGAAAAGGCAAGGATGCGACATTCCATCGATACTTGCACCCAAATCCGCGAGGATGCGACATTCCATCGATACTCACAACCGAATGAGCAAGGATGCGACATTCCATCGATACTCGCAAGAACATTCATTAGGGAGGCGACTTTTAGTCGATACTTGCATTTTTTAAAACCAAACCGGCTATAAATGCCACAAAACGGCTATAGATGCCACCAAAACAGGCTATAAATGCCACAAACTGGCTATCAATGCCACAAAACAAAACCGGCTATCAATGCCACAAAACAAAAAAAAAATTGGCTTTCAAAAGACCCGGCTATAGATGCCACCAAAATCGGCTATCAATGCCACAAAATCGGATTCCATGCCACAAACAAAAATCTGGCTTTCATGCTAAAACAATCATTTGATAAAAGATTTTCACAAAATGACAAGCTTTTGATCAAATCCCATTTAGCAATTGCTTTTATCACAAAAGGATTTAAGTGAGCGTAGGGAAAACAAAAAAAAAAGCATCCCATTTAGCAATTACTTTCATCACAAAAAGATTTAAGTGAGCGTAGGGAAAACAAAAAAAAGCATCCCATTTAGCAATTACTTTCATCACAAAAAGATTTAAGTGAGTGTAGGGAAAAAAAAGTACCAAAAAATGCATGTGGTACCAAAAAAAAAAGAAAGTGTTCACAAGCACTACAAAAAAAAAGAGTACCAAAAAAAATACATGTGGTACCAAAAAAAAAAAGAAGGATAGTTTCTGCTACAAAAATCAGGAGTTCAGCCAAAAATGTTCTCCAGCCAAGAGTTCAGCTCCTTAAGCAAACTTTTGGCCTCAGCCATCAGGGACTCCAGGGCACGCTTCTTCAAGAACTTGCCATGAGATGCTGGGGTGGGCTGTAACCCTTCTTTCACACCGGGAAACTTATCCCGAGCAGTTTGCCATTGTTTGTCCTCTTGCAACTTCCTTTCAAGGACTCGATCAGCATCTGCAACCCGGCGAATCAGAGCACTCTCCCTGTCACGAGCCTCTGTTATAGCAGCCCACTTGGCAGCGACTTGTGCCTTTAAATGCTCAAGACGTTTCCTGGCCTCATCGACCTCCCTATCAAGGATGTTAAGGTCATGTGTCAGCCCAATGATGGCTAGCTCTTCTAAGTTCTTCTCTCGGACTATCTGCTTCCTGCTTTGTGTAGCCTCATTTAGGTCAGACTTAGCCTTATCAGCAGGGTCCAGGAATATCTCCTTGAAGAACTGGTCGTCAGCAAAACCCATGGTCTCAAACCACTTGTCACCCAGTGCAATGATCCTATCAACGATCGCCCTGGCACCTGTGACATCCAAACCAGCCTCTTCGGCATCACTGAGAATCTCCTGCACATGCTGGATCATGCCAAATCCGGCATCCAAGTGCCCAGAAAGGAGAGTCTCAATCCAAGAGCTCAGAACCCGCACCACCACCTTCTTCGCAAAAAGAAGAGATGGCCCAGCTAAAGATTCGGCCAACTCCGTTGGTCGGCTGCTCATGTCATCACCCGTTGGAAGAGTAATAAAAGAACTCTTTCTAGTTGGAGCTGCTCGGGAAGGAATCTCAGCACGAGGTATCTCCTCAACAGTGTCAGAACTGGTCCCGGGAGTCTCTACCTCTGGATCGACCTCTGGCATCTCTTGCTCTGGTTCTGAAGGAAGCAACGGACTCTCCGCTGTCACCTCAAAACCTGCCAAAGAAACACAAAAAGGTATGAATATGATCCTGTTTGAAAATCATTATCAGGGTTATTACTACAAAATACCTTCTTCGACGACTAGCGGAAGACTCTCTTCCTCCATGAACTCATCGGAAGCATCATCAACATTTGCGTCCATCGATGGTCCAAAGTCATCGGAATCCTATGGCAAGTCAGCTGACAAGAAAAATGTTAGCAAACCACGTCACAGACAAAAAAAAAGAAAGCAAAAAAAAAAGTCATACCAATTGGAGATTCTGGATTCACTCCAGAGTCCCTCGGTTCTTCTTCAGGTGCCCCTACAGGGTCTGTCACCACCTCATCAGTTGGACCCTCAAGCATCACCAAATCTTCCTCTGCTAAAAAAAAGAGGAGCAGTGAGAGAGAAAACAAATCAAGACATGGAAAAATCCCATGAAAAGAAATGGAAAGAGAAAAAGGAAGAATCATACCTTCACCGACGGTCTCTTCTTCTCGGCTTCTCTTCTCTGGAGGCTCGTCAGCATCCCCTGGCGCCTCCTCATTAATAGTAAGAGGTACTTCCAAGTTAGGAGAGTCCTCATGCTGCCCCTTACTGCGATGATGACTCCTCCTCCTCTTACTCTTGCGGGCTCGCTTCTTAGAGGAACTTGCCCCACTGTCAGAGTCAGGTTTCCCACTTGACTCCTCACTGGATGGTCTACTCTTGCCAGTAGACTCCATGGAAGCTTGCCTTTGCACCGCTGGCATCCAAGCACCAAGTTCGGCTTCCTCCTGTTTTAGCTGCTCTAAAGCCTCATCAGGTATTTCTCGAACAGCTTCAGAACCAATGACGCCCTGGTCACCGAGAAAGCCTATCTTGTGCTTCTCTCCAGAAAGGAAGGCCCAAACTTCCTCTCGCCGGATGCCATCCGACTTTCCAAGGCCCTTTCCAGATGCCAGCTTCACATCAAGCTCCCTTCTTGGAAAGCCCCCGATATGCCGAAAAGCTCTCCGCTAACCACTTCGCAAAGCCGGCAATCCGGGAAGTCAACAACACAGGATAAGAGATCATGGCTGTAGTGTCTTCAGCACTATAGAAAGCCCATGCATTTCTCCCATCCTGTAAACCTCCAAAGCGCTTCACCATGCTTGAAGGCGCTCCAACAACGCCTTGAGAAAAGCCCAACTGCAAAGCAAAGTGAGAGGGTACATACGACTGGATGTCGATGAAAAGAAGTCTGCGGTACACCATCGTGCCGACACGTATGCTGAAAAGCCACTCCTTCTCTGCGATCGTCAAGGAGTAATGCCTTCCCGACCCCGCCCTGGTAGAGTCTCGGGAGGCACCAAAATCAAAAGCCTTCTTCCATAACTCCGGAGAAAGCTTCACTGAAGACTGCCCCATCTCGACGTCCCTGAACCGTCGGATCCTCATGCGGGCAAACAAAAGTGATTCGGACACGGCTTTGCCCTTAGCCAACCGAATCATCAGAGGATCATCATCTTGTGCGGCACCCAACCGGTGGAAGCCAGATAGTGGTACACGTACCACGAATAAAAGATGTGGGCTGAAAATACCCTATTCATAGGGAGCCCAAGCTGAACCAAAAAAGCAACAGCCTGCAGTTCCGTACACAGGTAGGAGTAAAGAGCTGGCACCAAAGCAAGCTGCTCTCAAACGCCATCTGACAAGCTGGAAAAATACAATGCGGCCTGATGTGCGTTCCATCTCCTCCAGCAAAAATAGCCTCACCAAGCCAATAAGTGAGGTAAACAGCGAGATCTCTCTGCAGTGCAATGTCAGGACATATGGCGTTTGTACTCGCACAGAAATCTCTCAACTCTTCTTGCATAGCCAAGATCTTCTTCGAACTTGGATCCTGAGCCCTGGCTTCCTGGATCACACTATCAGAAGGCTCCTTGCTATCAAAAAAGTTGGGGAACAAAGAGCTAGAACTCTTCCAACTACTGGATCTAACTTTCAAACCCTCCTTCTCCTTCAAAAATTCATAGAAGGATATGAGCTGAAAGTGCAGAAGCCTGAACTCTTTAGACTGCTCCTCAAGGACGCTGTCGATCGGCATAAATTCCTCATAGAGTTTGCCAAGGATGGGCAATCCAATAATGGCACTCAGCTCCTTCAAAGAGAAACCAATCTCACCATTCGTCACAACGAAGGTATTGGTTTGTGGGAGGAATGACTCCAGCATAGCCATGAAGGCCTCGTCGGAAAAGATCACAGTCTCCCTAAAGGCGCGGACCGCATCAAAAATCCCGGCTTCCTTCAAAACGGCGCCACCAATCAGCAGGACGCGATCAGTCCACGACTTCCACTCGGAGTCAACATTGAAACGGCCACGAAGTCGAAAAAGCTTTATCCAATTGCTGCCGTCACCGCTGAAAATACCAAGGCCCGCCGGTCTCAAATCAACCGACGGATAATCAGAGCCCTAGTAGCCGCTGGATGGCATCAACAGGTCCATGTCAGCAGGCGACCTCTCCGTATATCCAGGAGAACTGCCAACAAAAACCCCGGTCTTGATTACATTTGTCCTTCTCACCCAGCTTGGAGGATCTTCCCTCTTAGAGCACGTGGGGGCAAGGCTCATGATCGAGACGGTGTGATCAAACGTCGAACGGGTAGCAACAGTCTTCTTCTCACCATCTGCTGTGAAAGAGAACTGAAAACATCTCTGGTATGTCATGTCATTAGGGACGGCATCACCAAAGAAGAAGGTAGGCTTGGGTAAAACACTCTGATCTTCCATCATCCATGGACGACTGCTTACCATGATCTTATAGAATTCCTCTCCCTTGAGAGCGATCAGTCGCTGCCTCATCTCATCTTTGTTGAGGGAGTCACACTCTTCCAGATTTCTCTCAACATACTGGACCTTCTCAAAGGTCTGCTGAACGGCCGGATTAGAAGATCTAGCAGATCGACGAGGTACGCTTGTAGCAGGCTCTTTACCCTTGTTCGTTCTGGAAGAACCACCTGCAAAGGATGGAAAAGAAAACGATCAAACATCAAAATGACAGAATCTCGCTAAAAAAAATCTAGCAAAATTTTGACATGATGCCGGGGCAATTCCAAAGAAAAGGAACTATCCCGAAAGAAATAGAAAGCTTGAAGATGGGCTCAACATTGCTGCGAGCTCCGAAACTCCAAACTTTTGAAACCTCAAAGTCTCCGCAAAATCAGGAAGGGCTCAACATCGCTGTGAGCTCCAAATTCCCAAATTTGTGAAAACTTTCAGGTATGCTATCACATCATGCTACAAAATTCAGTTTAAAATAGAATACGTGCATGAACATCTTGGTTTGCAAAAAAAAAATGCATTATCATGATGAGCAAAAAAAAAAGAAGAAAAGAAACTTACTCAAAAAGAAAAAAGAGGGAAAGAAGAGGGCTGGCCCACAGGCCACGTGGCCGTACGGCCAGATCCATACGGATATGTCCGTACGGCCCACAAAAAGAAAAAAAAACATGCAAAAAAAAAAAGAAAGCATAAAAAAAAGAGATAAGAAAAAACGTGTCAAAAAAAAAAGAGCAAACACATGAAAAAAAAAGAAGAAACAAAAGAAAGAAACAAAAAAAAAAGAAAGAAAGAACTTTTTTTTCCTACAATTTGGTTTTCTTGAAAAAGGGAACTTACTTGAAGCGATTGATGGAGAAGAAGAAGAAAAGTCTTGAAGATCTTGAAGAAGAAGAACTCTTGGTCTTGAAGCCCTTTTGAGATTGTTGCAAAAGAAATTAATAAGAGCAAGAGATCCAACCTCCTCCTTGCTTTTATAGAAGAGAGCAAACCAAAGAAGGAAAAAAGAAAGAGGTAAGTGTTACTAATTAGTAACCTTACCAAAAGAAAGAAATTAGAAAGATTCTTTCCCAAAAGAAATATATCTTGAGGGATTCTCTCCCAAAAAGAAATCAATGAGAGATTTTCTCCCAAAAGATAGGATCAATGAAAGATTCTTTCCCAAAGGAAGATATCTTGAGATATTCTCTCCCAAAATAAAAGGAACATGAGAGATTCTCTCCAAGTAAAGATATTCTTAGATATTCTCTATCCAAAGGAGATATTTTTGGATATTCTTTATAAAATGACACCATATGAGATCTAAGCCATTTCAAAAGCTTAAGGTCCCATGGGTTAGCCCATATGAGCCAGGTTTCACCACCTAGGCACTAAAAAAAAAATTAGGCTTTTTTTTAGTCAAAGAGAAATCCCTTTTACCAAGAGCATACAAAAATGGTTCCATGCCTCTTTTGAGTTGATTCGACCATACAAAAGAGAATTCCAAGCCCCATGAGCTTCCAAAAATCAAACCATCCAGCCTCATCTACCAAATTGAGCCAAAATCTTGAAATTGACATTCTGCAAAAATCCAAACCAAGTCCCGGTCCCCTAAACTTGCCACATACAGCTTGTTAGGTCACAAGACCAAAATCAAAAACCAAAACCTGATCCCCTAACTTGCCACATACAGCCTGTTAGGTCACAAGATCAAAACCCAAATTGATCCCCCAACATTCCACATACAGTTTGTTGGGTCACACGGTCAAAACCAAACCCGACCCCCTAACCTGCCACATACAGCCTGTTAGGTCACAAGGTCAAAACCCAAATCCACATCCCTGATGTCATCTTCAAAGCTTTACCTCGAGATGGTATGTGATCCCTTTCACTACCATAAAATTCCCCTGGAAGCTCAAAAGGCTACAAATACCAGAAAAAAAAAGACTGCTCAAAGACTCTTGGTCAAGTCACAGGCTCTCCTTCACAAATATCTTCGAGGCACATCGACTACAAAAGTTAAGCAACTCGTCGCTGCACCTCGAGGGGGGATTTGTTAACACCAAAAATGCCACTTTTCCTCTTCAAGATCCAAAAAGCTACATGAAGTCGCAACCTGCCATAAATAGGCAATGCTACTTCCAAAAAATCAAATCTTGTCAGAATCAAACAAAAACTGCAAGATCCTTCAAGACAGCAAAAAGAGGAGTACACAAGAAGTTTCGGGTCATTTCAAAATCGTTTGGCCTAACTTCGCTTCTCCCGCAGCTGAAAAGGAGCTCCCGGCGGCGAAAGCATCAGAGACACCAAATCTTCGATCAGAGCCGAAGGATGGTCTCAAAATACATCCAAAAGGCTCCACGTCAAGTTCCCAGTCAAACCGACAACGTTTGACCCTACATCAACCCTCGGAAGCCAAATCAGGCCTCTCGGCGGCGAAGCTCACCGGGACCATGGTTTCCAAGACAGAGCCTATGGATCATCTTAAAATGACTCCAATAGGTTCCCTGTCAAATTTCAAGTCAATCGGACATCGGTTGACCGCACATCAAGCCGCGACATCTTCATCGCGACAAAAGCCAGTCTACTGGTGATAGGACCCCAAATGGCTTCAAAACCCAAACAAAAGCCTATGGTTAGTCTTATTTATTGCTCAGGAGGCTTCAACTCAAATTTCAGGTCATTCCGACATCGTTTGACCCAGTTTCAGCTTCTGACGGAAAATCGGCAGCTCTGCGCAACAAAGTCTTCGGCTTTCTCAGAAAATTGGAAACTTTGCAAAATAAAATGCAAGGATTCTCATCAGGTTTTCTACAGGGAAATCAGGCCAATAAATGGTCAAAATGTCAAGGAAAAATACAAAAGAAAAAAGAATAAAAAAACAGCAAAAACGGACACAAAACGGGACAAAAAGGGGGAAAATCCCTTCAGGGTCGCAGACCCCTGCGACCCTGGAACCCAGGATCGCCGGGTGGGCCCCGGAAACCCCATTTTTTGCCGTTTTTTCGCGATTCGAAGCGTCCAACCTCTGGTATTTTCCAAAATTCATACTTTTGAGACACCAAATCCTTTGACATCCATCTAAATCACAGGTCAATCATCAAGAGTATCGAAATCAACATTGATCGCCAACTGGTCAACCAAAAAGTGTGCTTTCTACCCGACCGATCGAGAAATCGACAGGACAGATGGCACCGACCTGCTATTGGCAACCAATACCTGAAATTACATGGTCATCTAATGCCGATCTACATGAAGATCCATCATTGATCATCACCAGAAGAATCCCAAAAGACGCGGCACGGCCCGCGACTCTTCAACTACTGGGCGACCACTTAATGCGATTAATTGACTAGCTTTATTACAGTCATTAATCCATTTCTTGGACGGCCCAATCAGAAGCAAGCATTCGGGAGTTACAAGTCGAGATTCATGGCATTTAACCCATGAAACTCCTCCTATCATGGCGATTAAAGGCGATTAAAAGCCCTCAATCTCCTCCGGCCAATCAGAAGCCAAGAAAAAGGAGTTACAAAATAAAGAATTCAATCTTGTAACTCCTCCCTTTATGTAGCTTTATGACAATTAAGGCTTATAAATCCTCCTAAATGGCTACCTAAAAGCCTATAATATAAATAGGAGAGCATTCCAAAGAATCCTAGAGAGGAAAAATCACAGAGATCATCAGAAAAACAAGACAGATCCCAGATCAGAAAAAAGCACAGAAATTCAAAGAAAGAAAGAGAGAAAACTCTGTGGAAGTTCTACACCGACCACCGCTACAAGGTGACAAAAGTCCCTTAGGGGGTATCCCCCCCAAGGTCCTTGCCTTCTCCTTCTGCCTCCAATGGCTTAGACGTGGCTTTTCAGCCCGTCTACTTAGTTTTTTATTGGACATAGGACCTCCTTTTGGTCTTTGTCCTCTAAAAACCTGAGGTTATAGCCAAGCCAAACGAATCAATAGCATCCTCTGTTCTCATCTGCATGGATGATGGCGAAGTCCACATATGGCTTGCGACCGTCAATCTGAACGGGTCCCCCACAATCTCTTGAGAAGTTAGATCCTCCTTTTTTTTCTTTTCATTGTAGTTTGTATTTTTTTTAAAGAGACAAAAATCACAACTCTTGTCTTTCATTATTGATAAGAATTGTAAATCGACTATGAATGCCAAAATCGGCTATAAATGCTAAAATCGGCTATAAATGCCAAAAAAATTGCCTTTCACGGCAAATCAAGAAAATGTCTCTTTTCTTAAATATATGTACAATGGAAAACTTGAAAGAAGTTGATTTCTTTTTTACTTGTGAAGGTTGATCTCCGGATCACCACTTGCAATTCCAAGTAAAATAGAAAATCTGGCACACCCACATAAAAGAAATGTTGATGCGCGCATCTGCCCCCCTCCGGTTACGAAAGGGTCGGACCCAAACAGACTCCCACATCCGCCGACCTTAGATGAACTGAGCGAGCAAAATGTGCCAGTCCATCAGAGGCCTAACCCCATCATGTGGTGAAGAGGGACCCACCTGACACATGGCCCTGTTTCTTTCACCCAAAAAAAATAAATAAATAAAAATGTGTGGAGAGATGGTCTTTGATGAAGATAGAAATAAGAGCTGGACTAAAACAAAGAATAACACTAATTAGAGGCAGAAAGTTACCACAAGCTGGAACCTGAGATTTGTCCAAACATCAATGGAGATAGAAGACCAGCCTTCGGCTTTGGCAAAATTTCAGCACGGTAATCTGCAACACAGTGATGATCCATTCCAACTTACTGAGGGAGGCAGCACCAACAAGACAGACAGGTCAGTCGATTCAATTTAAAATATACCATTGACTCGTATGTATCATGCATCATCCACACCCATGCATTTGCCCTCATACCCCACCTCATTATATGTTAAGTAGGGTGCACACACATTCAAAAAAAAGGGGGGGGGTAGAGTTGAAAAGTATAGGCATAACCTCATAATTCACAATCCACCACCATAATAAAACATTCATCATAATTCATCACCATAACTCATCATCATAAATTCACAAATCAAATCTCATAACTTATCATGATAAACATTACAACCCTCACCATTCAATCAAACATCACCACATCATAAAAGGGAAAAGGCGAGTATAAAACTTAATTCAACTTCTAATAAATATCCAAACGAGTCATTAAATAATAAAGTATAACAATAAATTGGATTAACCAAGCCTGTTATAAACCTAGCCGGTCCTAGCGGCCCAACCTCTCAATCAATGCCTAGCCTAGGATAGGGACTCATAATGAGCCATTTTAGAGAGGATGAACCACCCCATTAAAGGCAGGGAAGCGGGCCATCCGTGCTTCCATCTAGTCATATGATCCTCAAGTTGCCCTTGCACTTCCTCAAAATTGTCTGGAAGATTCCGAAGAGCATCGCAGATTTCCCGAATCCGCCAGAAATCCTCCTGATAAGCTGTGTACGCTGGATGGATGAGTGCTGAAAGGGTGTTGTTTTGCATCTCAAAATATTGCCTATAACGCCTCAGAACAGATGATTCGGCTTCGTGTGTGCAGTGAAAGAAACTGCGATTCAGATCTGAATATTACTAGCGGAAGATATTCATGGCTAATTTGTAACATGACAGATTTTTAAAAATCTGATTTGGGCAGCATAAATCAGCCATATAGATCGCATGAGAACTCCATGAATTCATGACCAACAAGTGTATAATTAAAGGAGAAAGAAGAAGACTATTACCTCGAAGATTTGTAGACTTCAAATCTCTGAAAAAATAGATCCAAAGGCCCGAACTCAGACTTGCAACTAGCAAACAAGTTGCTGGAATTTTCTGCAGTAGTATTGCCTTTGATCTTCTTCTCTATCTCACTTCCAAATCTGATTGGCTAAGAAGGTGGGATCTTAATCTAGGAATTGAGAACTATTTTTCTATGGAAAAATCTCAGACCATAAGCTCTCTTCAATGAAGAAGAAAGCAATCCAAGGCTGGACGTGTGGGACTCCTATAATGCTATGTTGTGGACGTCCAAGAGAAGTTTGCA
>CM022946.1:116078759-116116408 GCA_012931725.1 Litsea cubeba
CTACTTTGCGGCTCGCCTTCTTAGAGGAACCTACCCCGCTGTCAGAGTCAGGTTTCCCACTTGACTCATCACTGGATGGTCTGCTCTTGCCAGTAGACTCCACGGAAGCTTGCCTCTGTGCCGCTGCTCCAAGCGCCAAGTTCAGCTTCCTCCTGTTCTAGCTGCTCTCAAAGCCTCGTCAGGTATTTCTCGAAAGCTTCAGAACCGATGACGCCCTGGTCACCGAGAAAGCCTATCTTGTGCTTCTCTCCAGAAAGGAAGGCCCAAACTTCCTCTCGCCGGATGCCATCCGACTTTCCAAGGCCCTTTCCAGATGCCAGCTTCACATCAAGCTCCTTCCTGGAAAGTCCCCGATATGCCGAGAGCTCTCCGCGAACCACTTCGCAAAGCCGGCAGTCCGGGAAGTCAGCAACACAGGATAAGAAATCATGGCTTTGTAGTCTTCAGCACTATAAAAAGCCCATGCATTTCTCCCGTCCTGTAAGCCTCCAAAGCGCTTCACCATGCTTGAAGGCGCTCCAACAACGCCTTGAGAAAGCCAAGCTGCAAAGCAAAGCGAGAGGGTACATACGGCTGGATATCGACGAAAAGATGTCTGCGGTACACCATCGTGCCGACACGTATGCTGAAAGCCACTCTCTCTCTGCATTGTCAAGGAATAATGCCTTCCCGACCCCGCCCTGGTAGAGTCTCGGAGGCACCAAAATCAAAAGCCTTCTTCCGCAACTCCGGAGAAGCTTTACTGAAGATTGCCCCATCTCGACGTCCTGAACCGTCGGATCCTCATGCGGGCAAACAAAAGTGATTCGGACACGGCTTTGCCCTTAGCCAGTCGAATCATCAGAGGATCATCATCCTGTGCAGCACCCAGCCGATGGAAGCCAGGACAGTGGTATACATACCACGAATAAAAGATATGGGCTGAAAATACCCTATTCATGGGAAGCCCAAGCCGAACTAGAAAAGCAGCAGCCTGCAGTTCGGTACACAGGTAGGAGTAAAGAGCAGGCACCAAAGCAAGCTGCTCTCCAAACGCCATCTGACAAGCCGGAAAATACAATGCGGCCTGATGTGCGTTCCATCTCCTCCAGCAAAAATAGCCTCACCAAGCCAATAAGTGAGGTACACAGCGAGATCTCTCCTCCAGTGCAATGTCAGGACATATGGCGTTTGTACTTGCACAGAAATCTCTCACTCTTCTTGCATGGCCAAGATCTTCTTTGAACTTGGATCCTGAGCTCCAGCTTCCTGGGTCATGCTATCAGAAGCTCCCTACTCAAAGAAGTTGGGGAATGAAGAGCAAAAACTCTTCCAACTGCTGGATCTAACTTTCGAAACCCCCCTTCTCCTTCAAAAAATCATAGAAGGCGACGAGCTGAAAGTATATAGAAGCCTGAACTCCTCAGACTGCCCCTCGAGGACGCTGTCAATCGGCATAAACTCCTCATAGAGTTTGCCGAGGATGGGCAATCCGGTAATAGCGCTCAGCTCCTTCAAAGAAAAAACCAATCTCACCATTCGTCACAACGAAGGTATTGGTTTGGGGAGGAACGACTCCAGCATAGCCATGAAGGCCTCGTCGGAAAAGATCACGGTCTCCCCAAAGCGCGGACCGCATCAAAAATCCCGGCTTCCTTCAAAAACGGCGCCACCAATCAACAGGACGCGATCAGTCCACGACTTCCACTCAGAGTCAGCATTGAAACGACCTCGAAGTCAAAAAGGCTTGATCCAATTGCTGCCGTCACCGCTGAAAATACCAAGGCCCACCGGTCTCAAATCGACCGACGGATAATCAGAGCCCTGGTAGCCGCTGGATGGCATCAACAGGTCCATGTCAACAGGCGACCTCTCCGTATATCCAGGAGAACCGCCAACAAAAACCCCGGTCTTGATTACATTTGTCCTTCTCACCCAGCTTGGAGGATCTTCCCTCTTGGGGCACGTGGGGGCAAGGCTCAGAATCGAGACGGTGCGATCAAACATCGACCGGGTAGTAACAGTCTTCTTCTCACCATCTGCTTGTGAAGGAAAACTGAAAAGATCTCCCTGGTATGTAATGTCGTCAGGGACCGCATCACCAAAAGAAGAAGGTAGGCTTGGGCAAAATGCTCTGATCTTCCATCAGCCTATGGACGACTGCTTACCATGATCTTATAAATTCCTCTCCCCTTTGAAAAGTGAATCAGTCGCTGCCTCATCTCAATCTCTGTTGAGGGAGTCGCAATCTTCCAGTTTTCTTCAACATACTGGACCTTCTCGAAAGCCTGCTGACGGCCGGAATTAGAGGATCTAGAAGACCGACGAGGTACGCTTGTAGCAGGCTCTTTACCCCTTGTTCGCTCTGGAGGAACCACCTAAAAGGATGGAAAAGAAAAAGATCAAACATCAAAATGACAGAATCTCGCTAAAAAAAAATCTGGCGAAATTTTGACATGATGACGGGGCAATTCCGAAGAAAAGGAACTATCCCGAAAGAAATAGAAAGCTTGAAGATGGCTCAACATCGCCTGCGAGCTCCGAAACTCCAAACTTTCGAAACCTAAAAGTCTCCGCAAAATCAGGAAGGGCTCAACATCACTGCGAGCTCCAAGTTCCCAAATTTGCAACACTTTCAGGTATGCATCACATCATGCTACAAATTTAATTTACAATTAAAGGCATGCATGAACATCTAGATTTGCGAAAAAATGCATTATCATGATGAGAAAAAAAAAAAGAAAGAAACTTTCTCTAAAAAAAAAAGAGGGGAAAGAAAACAAAAAAAAAGAAAGAAAAAAAACTCTCTCAAAAAAAAAGAAGAGGGAAAAAAAAAAAAAAAAAAAGAGGACTGGCCCACAGGCCGTGGCCCACAGGCACGTGGCCGTACGGCCAGATCCGTACGGATCTGTCCGTACGGCCCAAAAAAAAAAAAAAAAACAACATAAAAAAAAAAAAAAGAAAAGAAAGAAAAAAAAAAAAAAAAAAAACTGTGAAAAAAAAGAAGAAAGGCAACACGTGACAAAAAAAAAAGAAGAAAGAAAGAAAAGAAGAACTTTTTTTTTTTTTTCCTACAATGAAGTTTTCTTGAAACAGAAGAACTTACTTGAGCCATTGATGGAGAAGAAGAAGAAAACTCTTGAAGATCTTGAAGAAGAAAAGCTCTTGGTCTTGAAGCCCTCTTGAGATTATTGCAAAAGAAAGTAATAAGAGCAAGAGATCCAACCTTCTCCTTGCTTTTTATAGAGGAGAGCAAACCAAAGAAGGAAAGAAGAAAGAAGTAAGTGTTACCAATTAGTACCCTTACCAAAGAAAGAAATTAGAAAGATTCTTTCCACAAAGAGAGATATCTTGAGAGATTTTCTCCCAAAAATCAATCTATGACGGATTCTTTCCCAAAAGAAAGATATCTTGAGATATTCCTATCCCAAAATAAAGGGATCTTGAGAGATTTTCTCCTAAAATCAATCTATGACGGATTCTTTCCCAAAAGAAAGATATCTTGAGATATCCTATCCCAAATAAAGGGATCATGAGAGATTCTCTCCAAGAAAGATATCTTAGATATTCTCTATCCAAATGAGATATTTTTGGATATTCTTTACAAAAATGATACCATATGAGATCTAAGCCATTTCAAAAGCTTAAGGTCCCATGGGTTAGCCCATATGAGCCAGGTTTTTGACCACCTAGGCACAAAAAAAAAAAAAAAAAAAAAATTTTGGGCTTTTAGGTCAAAGAGAAATCCCTCTTACCAAGAGCATACAAAAATGGTTCCATGCCTCTTTTGAGTTGATTTGGACCATACAAAAGAAAATTCCAAGCCCTATGAGCTTCCAAAAATCAAACCATCTAACCTCATCTACTAAATTGAGCCAAATCTTGAAATTGACATTTCACAAAATCAAACCAAAACCTGGTCCCCTAACCTGCCACATACACCTGTTAGGTCACAAGACAAAAACCAAAAACAAAACCTGATCCCCTAAACTTGCCACATACAGCCTGTTAGGTCACAAGATCAAGACCAAAATCGATCCCCCAACAATTCCACATACAGCTTGTTGGGTCACACGATCAAAACCAAACCTGACCCCCTAACCTGCCATATATAGCCTGTTAGGTCACAAGGTCAAAACCCAAATCCACATCCCTGATGTCATCTTCAAAACTTTGCCTCGAGATGGTACGTGATCCCTTTCACCACCATAAAATTCCCCTGGAAGCTCAAAAGGCTACAAATACCAAAAAGAAAGATTGCTCAAAGACTCTTGGTCAAGTCACAGGCTCTCCTTCAAAAAATCTCTTCGAGGCACATCGACTACAAAAGTTAAGCAACTCGCCGCTGTACCTCGAGGGGGCATTTGTTGACACCAAAAATGTCACTTTGCCTTTCCAAGATCCAAAGAGCTACAGAAGTCGCAACCTGCCATAAATAGGCAATGCTGCTTCCAAAAATAAAATCTTGTCAGAATCAAACAAAAACTGCAAGATTCTTCCAGACAGCCAAAAGAGGAGTACACAAGAAGTTTCAAGCCATTTCAAGATCATTTGGCCTAACTTCGCTTCTCCGACAGCCAAATCAAGCCTCTCGGCGGTAAAGCTCTCCGGGACCATGATTTCCAAGACAGAACCTATGGATCATCTTAAAATGACTCCAATAGGTTCCCTGTCAAATTTCAAGTCAATCGGACATCGGTTGACCGCACATCAAACCGCGACATCTTCATCGCGACAAAAAGCAAGTCTGCAGGTGATAGGACCCCAAACGGCTTCGAAACTCAAACAAAAGCCTATGGTTGGTCTTATTTATTGCTCAAGAGGCTTCACACCAAATTTCAGGTCATTCCGACATCGTTTGACCCAGTTTCAGCTTCTGACGGGAAATCGGCAACTCTGCGCGACAAAGTCTTCGGCTTTCTCAGGAAATTGGAAACTTTGCAAAATAAAATGCAAGGATTCTCATCAGGTTTCCTACAAAGAAATCAGGCCAATAAATGATCAAAATGTCAAAGAAAAGTACAGAAGAAAAAAGAATCAAAAAAGAGCAAAAACGGACGCAAAACGGGACCAAAAAGGGGGAAAACCCCCCCAGGGTCGCAGACCCCTGCGACCCTGGGCCAGGGTCGCCGGCGACCATGGACCCCGGGGTCGCCGGGAAAGCCCCGGAAACCCCGGTTTTCGCCGTTTTTTCGCGATTCGAGGAGCCCAGCCTCTGGTACTTTCCAAAATTCATGCTTTTGAGACACCAAGTCCTCTGATATCCGTCCAAAACACGGGTAAATCATCAAGAGTATCAAAGACAGTATTGATCGCCACCCGGTCAACCAAAAAAAGTGTGCTTTCCACCCGACCGATCGAGAAATCGACAGGACAGATGGCACCGACCCGCTGTTGGCAACAAACACCTGAAATTACATGGTCATCTGATGTCGATCTACATGAAGATCCATCGATAATCATCGACAGAAGAATTCCAAAAGACGTGGCACGGCCCGCGACTCTTCAGCTGCTCGGCGACCACTTAATGCGATTAATTGACTAGCTTTATTACAGTCATTAATCCATTTCTTTGGACGGCCCAATCAGAAGCAAGCATTCGGGAGTTACAAGTCAAGAGATTCATGGCATTTAACCCATGAAACTCCTCCCATCATGGCGATTAAAGGCGATTAAATGCCCTCAATCTCCTCCGGCCAATCAGAAGCCAAGAAAAAGGAGTTACAAAATAAACAATTCAATTTTTGTAACTCCTCCCATTATGTGGCTTAATGACATTAAAAGCCCATAAACTCTCCTAAATGGCTACCAAGAGCCTATAAATAGGAGAGCACTCCAAAGGAATCCAGATCGGAAAAACACACAACAAACATCAGACAGCAGTCAGAAATCCAGAGAAAAGAAAAAGAGAGAAAACTCTGCGGAAGTTCTACACCGGCCACCGCAACAAGGTGACAAAAGTCCCTTGGGGGGTACCCCCCCCAAGGTCCTTGCCTTCTCCTCCTGCCTCCAATGGCTTAGATGTGGCTTTTCAGTCCGTCTACTCGGTTTTTTATTGGACATAGGACCTTCCTTTGGTCTTTGTCTTCTAAAAACCCGAGGTTATAGCCAAGCCAAGTGAATCAAATAGCATCCTCTGTTCTCATCTGCATGGATGATGGCGAAGCCCACATATGGCTTGCGACCGTCAATCTAAACGAGTCCCCCACAATCTCCTGAGAAGTTAGATCCTCCTTTTCTTGCTTTTCATTGTAGTTTGTATTTTTTTAAAAAGAGACAAAAATCACAACTCTTGTCTTTCATTATTGATAAGAATTGTAAATCGGCTATAAATGCCAAAAATCGGCTATAAACGCCAAAAATCGGCTATAAACGCCAAAATCGGCTATAAATGCCAAAAAATCGCCTTTCACGGCAAATCAAGAAAATGTCTCTTTTCTTAAATATATGTGCAATGGAAAACTTGAAAGAAGTTGATTTCCTTTTTACTTGCGAAGGTTGATCTCCGGATCACCACTTGTAATTCCAAGTAAAAATAGAAAATCTGGCACACCCACAAAAAAAGAAATGTTGATGCACGCCCCTGCCCCCCGGTTACGAAAGGGTCGGACCCGACGGACTCCCACGTCCGCCGACCTCGGTAGGAACCGAGCAGGAGCGCGGTCCATCACCCGTGTTCAGATTGGAGTGCCTTTTGCTCTCTTTGATGAACCTGATATTGGCCTTTCAAAAAAAAAACTCGTCATTTTTAGATTCAAATCCGAGAAATTATGGTTCATTTCTTTCTGAGCACTGGCGCTCGCGGAAATCGTTGAGCCCGTGTTCAGATCGGAATACCATCTGCTCTCTTTGATGAATCCAATCTTGACCTTTCAAAACAGAGAATCTCATCTCATAGATGCGGTCTCAAAACATTTGTGTCTAGCGGTACTAGTACGCCCTTTCAGGGTCTACTGTATTGCGACCGGCACATCTGTAACTCCAACTTTATATTCTTCTTACCTCGAGCAAGCTTTGCTTCTCGATAAGTCGAATTTAAGTTCACAATTGCTTCCAGCAGTCACTGAGATGCCCATTCTGGGCTTACCATACCTGCGATCAGAACAATTGTACCCTCTTTGGCGTTTTGCCTTCTTCATGTTGCTTGGGTCATCTTCCTCTAGCAATTTGAAAAGACGAAACCATAGAACTTCCCATTTATGATCATTATATTCTTGTGATTACTAATGGATGTGGTCTTGTTTCAGAAATTTTCGAAAACTAACGATGGCAGCTTCACTAACCATTGCTTTCGATGAAAACAAGCACCAACTCATGCTTCAACAGAAGCAAACCACGCGCACTTACAAGCGCCCCATCAGCTGCCGAAGCATCAACTCCCTCGGCAATTCTCTGAACTCCGGGTCGACCTCGACTCCCCGGACTATCGTCTTTGGGACGCTGGGACCATTCCCACTTCCTGAGGAACAAACTTCTCCTTCCAAGAAGCAGAAACTCGCCTCTCAACGTGTCGCTACCGTGACACCAAAGGCGAGCACCAGAAGGCCTGAAGCCCGTGGCAGCCCCACGAAGCCTCGACCTGCAAACGACCAGGTCTATCCCAAGACTTGGTCCCCAAGACCTTCACCAAAATAGAGAAGGTCCCAAACATCTACTAAGCCAGCATTCCTGGCCCCACTCAAGGAGAACCGGTTCTACCCCCTTGCCTACATGAAAGAGGAGAAACCCATCTCCAACCTGACTCTCAAGTCAGCCTTGCGTGAGCCGGCTTGTTCCTACAAGCCCAAAATCAAGTCATGCATCACAAGGCCTCTACAAGCACCTGCTAAGGCCTACAAATCTGCAGTTCGACCCTTCATCTCTATAGGGGCCGAACTCCAAAAATTCAAAGCTTCGCTGCAACAGGCGAAGGACAGGGTTCGCATCTTGTCCTTGCCCAGCTGCAAAGAAGACAGGCTCGGCTGCTGCGCCCGAGGAAGCACATCCTTCATCGTCAAAGCCCAGCCAGAGCTGATCGAAGCTCAAATTGCCCATCGCATATGCCGCCGCGCGTCATACCGGCAAAAGAGACTAGAGAAGCAAAGGACCCAGCCTCCTACACTCCAAGTCTCTCCCAAATGGGTCGAAAAAGAAAGACCCAACCAAGTTGCTGCCGTCCATATGGTTGGAAAAACCAGAAGGCGCCAAAAATCAGCAACAAAAATCCATGTCCGACGTCCGATGACCCGCAGCGTCTCAAGGACAAGAAGACATTCAGAAGAATCCCCTGCTCCTTCAAGCAAAGGACAGCAGAGTGATCCTTCCTCAAGCTCTTCTTCAAAAAGAATGAGCCCCAGCTCAGTCACCAGGACAGTTTCTTCGTTCGAATCACGAAGGATGAATGTCTTGGCTACAAATTCTGAGCCACCACACCGCAATCCACCTCCGGAGGATGCGATCACCCGCATCCAGCAGTTGGAACAGGGCCAGCAGAGGATTGAAACTCTGATGGAAAACCTTCTCCTCGCCTTCCAAAATCAGGCGAACAATGAACCTCCTCTGAATCATCAAAACGACGAGGTAAATGGAGAAGAAAATGAGTCACGCGCCCTTACCAAAAAGGACGTAGACAGTATCCTCGCCAAAGCAAAAGAAGAGGATATACTCAAGGAGCATGGGATCAAGCCACCATATCCCTTATGGATGGACTCGGTCCCGTTCCCCACCAAATTCAAGCATCCTACTCTCCAAACATATATGGGGAAAGGATCAGCCAGACAGCACGTCATCCACTTCAAGATCCTGACGGGAGCTATCGCGGATCAAGATGCACTCAAGATCCGCCTCTTTACAAGTACCCTAAAAGGTACGGCCTTCGATTGGTACTCCACTCTGCCAGAGGACTCAATCCAAAACTGGGCCATGCTAGAGACACGCTTCCTGACTCACTTCAAAGGTGAAGGTCATCCCGCTACTATGGCTCAGCTGTGCAGCCTAAAACAGGGGGAGAATGAATCAACATATGACTTCATTTACAAGTGGAAAGCAATGGCATACAAATGCTCTGATGTATTGCCACAAGCGTCGCTAGTCGACATTTGCCGAAACAACATGAGAGCCAGAATCCGCTCCATGATCATCGGCAACAAATCAAAAAACCTGGGAGAACTCCTAGAAGCTTCCATGGAAGCTGAAACGGTGATTAAAGACCTCAACAGTCAGAAATCATCAAGAAAAGAGCCAACCGCCATTGCAACCTCTAAACCAAAGAAAAAAGAGGTCCTCAATGTGCAGACCAAGTCAGCTCCTCAGCCACCAAAGAAAGCTGAAAATAAAGTTGCTGGTAAGAGACCTGAACTCTCAGATGCCTTCAAAGAACGAGTAGAGAAGAAATACCCGTTTGATGAAGACGTTGATGAAATCTTCGGGGCTCTTGTGGCAAATGGCAAGCTCACCTTGCCTGAACCAAAAAGACCGGGTGATGTTGGCAAAACCAACGATCCTCGGTACTGTCCATACCACCAGATGATCTTGCATCCTCTCAATCAATGCTTTGTTGTGAGAGAGAAAATAAATGAGATGTGGAAAAACGGAGTCATCACCTTTGACAAAAACTATGGGTCTGCCTCCGTTAACATGGTGACATGTGGACAAACATCAAAATCACCGAAGAAGAAGATCATTACTTCCTTCAAGGTGATAAACTCAATCCAAGCGTCCGAGGAACTGGTTCCTTACCCGACACCAGACGGACAGCCGATATTGGTACATCCCGATCTCTTGGAAGATGAAAATTGGGAGGTCGTGAAAACAAAGCCTACAGCTCAACAGCGAAGGCAGGCTAGGAAACATCTCCTCAAGCTTAAACGGCAAGAGAAGACCCAGCCAAAACTAGAGGTCAAAGAAAAGGCAGAGGCTTCCTCTACCGCTTCACTGGAGGCAACAAAAACATCCCTTCCAGAGACTTCAAAGGGGGTAAGGAAATTCACTCTCAGTGATTTCATGTCACCTCAATTCAAAGAAGCCATGCAGGAGGCATCATACTCTTGCAATTTGGTAGTTGGATTCTCCATTGATGGATACGAATCCAGCGACACCGATGATGGATTCGAATCCAACTACACAGATGAGTGGAAGGAGTCCCTTGAAACAGGAGAATATCTCTCCGATGAAGAATGGGTTCCTGAGTCTCATCTTATGCCAGTAATCTGGTATAACCCCTACAGCCACAAGGATCCTGGTCTGATGATGAAGAAGACCAAGAAGCTGTACAAGAAAATGCTGCTGACCCAGCACCTCTCATTACTCCAGTGGAAATCAACCATGTTGAGCCACAAAGAGTTGATGAAGAAGAAGATCCGGCTCCCATGCCTGATCTTGAAGAATATGCAAGGATCTTGCAGCGACTCGCTCTAGAACAAGAGCAAGAACGCGTCAACGAGCCTCCTCGCAATCCAAAGCCTGAAGTCCTTGAAGACCATCAGGTACATCCTCCCTTAACTCCTGAAAATGGAGAAAATTGCTGGATAGACGATCCTCTTACATCCGAGAATGAGTCTGACCCCGATCAGGCAACGTCTCCCGTCAGAGCTTCTTGTAATGTGATAATTCGGGATTATAGCTCTTCCGAAGCATCGTCTGATCAAAGCACTTACACTCCGGCGACGCCTAGCAATGTATCTTCTGAAGCCACCTCATCTCACGTGACTTTCACTGAGATGACACCCTCTCAGGTTTCTTCTCATGAGACTGTGACTTCAAAGTTCACACCCTTCCTGACTGAAGAATTCCCAGCCATTGATGCTTGGGACGATGAATTAGTCAACAAAGAAGAAAGGTTGCTAGATGCTGTTCAGGACTTGTTCCCGGAAAATGCTCCGTGCAACACGATCACTGAGGATGGCAACTCTGCTGCTGATTCATCCTCAGCAAATGAAAAACGACAGCCTCTTGATCCTGAAGACAATCTTCCAAACGAAGACCCTTCTCAAGAAGCTCTCGAAGTTGGTAGAGGCACCCGCTCTGGCCGGGACTACCACAAAAATTACAACCAATCTTCCTTTACATATGTAAATCCTTCGGGAAAAGATGTTGTAAGCGCCCCTAGTGACAACAATGATGAACATGCAGGCCCTAAGGAGGCTTTCAAGTATGACTTGATTGAACACTTCAAGCACATACCTGCACGTCTGCACATCCTAGATTTGTTGCGAATGTCTCCGCACACTCGTGATAATCTCATCTCGGAATTACAAAAGCTGAATGAGGATGTCGACAAATATGCCCCGCAAGTCCTCCAAATTGAAATGGATTACCGGGTCAAAAACTCAGAAGCCTCCTCAAAGGGAGAAAAGAAGAAAACTGAGGGATCATGCATTGAATGCCTCTCGGTTAAAAAAGCAGCCAGTGCAACCATCGCCTTCACAAAGGACGACCTCCTACTTAGAGAAACCAGGCATAACCGACCCCTGTACTTCACAGGGTATATCAAGGAAATGCCTATGCATAGAGTTCAAATCGACCCAGGTTCTGCACTCAACCTCATCTCCACATCGGCTCTTGAAGAGTTGGACATCCCACCCAGCAAGCTGAGCCACACATCTGTATCTATCTTTGGATACGATGGGAGTACTCAAAGGCCTATCGGCAAAATCAGGTTCAAGTTGCAGATCGGTGATCTTATCTCTGAGGTCACAGTGTATGCACTAAAAAGCCCTTCATGCTACAACATCCTTCTCGGACGCCCTTGGATCCACGAGAATGGTGTTGTCCCTTCAACTCTACATCAATGCATCAAGTTTGTTGGCGACGACGGCATGATACATCGAGTCTTTGCGGACAGAAAACCCTTCAAAGGTAAAGAAGTCCACTTCGCAGACTCACAGATGTATGAAGGTGAAAAAGAAGAAGAGGAGAAGCACACAGCATCCTTTGCCGAAAATCTCCAGAAAGATAAAGGCAAAGCTCCTCAACAATCACCGGAAGAAAACAAACCATCCGGTAAATCTGAAGAGAGCATTCAAACTCCCTTCATCATCTCCCTCAAACCTTCAAAGCCTTTGGTCATCACAACTAAAGTGAAGAAGGCAAAGCAAAAGCCTGGGGGCAAATTTGTTGTCTCTTTCGTGTCTATCATGCAAGACACGGACTCGGATTCAGAGCCGGAAGACGACACATCGTTAAGCCAAGCTGACACTCGGCAAGTTTAACCTGCTCTCACTCCAATGGAGATAACTTCTGACATAGAAGATCCTACGTCAGCTTCCTTCTTTGTTCCAGCAACTTCAGCAAAGGAAAAGCCGATCTTCTTCCATAGATCGGATGCTTATTCATCAAACTCCATGCTTGAACCTTTCCAAAATGAAGGTATGCCTCACTATCCTTATATAGTTCTGTGGCACAAGCTATTATGAAGAAAATGGGCTATGACGCTCAAAACCCAGTAGGTTTGGGAGAAGGACGCGGTATTCTCATGCCATTGGGGCCCGTCTTGACCAAAAGCCAGCTGGAAGATTGGAGACTCTACGGCTATGTAGAAAAGTCTTCACACGGGTTAGGGTATGATCCCGACACTCCCTTGAGACAGTTGACACAAAGGCTTAAAAGTCAATATACTGACCAAGCCTCAACTTCTCAAGTCCATGAAGACATCGATCTCCCTGGATATCTCTTTAATGAGTCACCTGACAAAGATCCAGGAAGCTCATCCAATTGGCACGATTTCTCCGAAAATGAAGAGGAGTTATCCGATGGAACAGACGTGTGGTCTTCTGACCCAGAAGAACCCTCATCTCCAAAAGAAGTAGCCTACTTCGACCCGGTTTCAACAGGCGATTGGGATCATCTCATAGCAAGCCTTGGGAAAATTACCGATCAAGAAGACCCGTGGAAAGGAACAAAACCTTGGTCTGGAAATGCCTTTGAAAACCCAGAAGGTTTCATTGAGCTGGAAGCCTCCGAAAATATTGTGGAGGAACCACCTTCGAACCTTCCAACAGAAGATCCTGTTCAAAAGATAGACTTAGGGAACACCAGATAACCCACGTCCTGTATTCATAAGCAAGAATATAAAGGATGATGAGTTACCCGAGTATATCGCCTTTCTTCGTGAGTTCGTTGATTGCTTTGCATGGTCTTACGCTGAAATGCCAGGCTTAGACCCCAAAATAGCGGTTCACAAACTCAATCTTCAAGAAGACATCAAGCCTGTCAAGCAAGGCCAAAGAAGATTCCGTCCAGATGTGATGGATAAAATTGAACAAGAAGTTCAAAAACTCAAAAGCGTCGGCTTCATCCGTGAGGAACAACATCCTGAATGGTTGGCCAACATTGTCCCCGTGACAAAGAAGAACGGGCAGATCAGGGTCTGTATTGACTATAGAGACCTAAATGGCGCATGCCCTAAAGATGAATTTCCGCTCCCCATACCAGAGGTAATGATTGATAATACCTGTGGATTCGAGTGAATGATATTCATGGATGGTTTCTCTGGCTACAATCAGATAAAGATGCATCCTGAAGATTAAAAACATACATCTTTTCGGACCCCATTTGGCGTGTATTGCTACACTAGTCATGCCATTTGGTCTGAAAAATGCTGGTGCCACATATCAGAGGGCTATGATGAAAATATTCCAAGATATGCAGCACAAGACGGTTGAATGTTACGTTGATGACCTCGCCGTCAAAAGCAAAAGAAAAGAAGATCATCTCGAAAACCTTCGAGAAGTCTTCCTCCGGCTTCGCAAACACAAACTGCGAATGAATCCTTTGAAATGCTTCTTCGGCGTCTCGTCGGGTAAGTTCCTCGGATTCTTAGTTCGAAAGCTGGAATAGAGCTTGACCCCATAAAAGTCAAAGCCATTCTAGAAATGCCCTCTCCAAGAACCTTGAGAGAACTCAAAGGGCTTCAAGGGAGATTAGCCTACATCAGACGGTTCATCTCCAATCTTTCGGGGAAATGCCGTCCATTCTCCCGGTTGATGAAAAAGGGTGTAAACTTTGTCTGGGATGCTGACTGTGAAGCTGCTTTCCAAGACATCAAGTCATACCTGACAAAACCTCCAGTGTTAGCTGCTCCTACCACTGGAAAACCATTCATCTTGTACACAAGAGCCCTTGATCACTCTTTGGGAGGTCTGCTTGCGCAAGAAAATGATCAAAGAAAAGAAGCTGCTCTATATTACCTCAGCCGCATGCTAGTAGGTGCAGAGCATCGCTACTCTCCAGTCGAAAAAGAATGTCTTGCAGTGATGTTCGCCGTACAAAAGCTGCGTCACTACTTGCTTTCCAACATAGTATACCTGGTCTCGAGGGTCAACCTCTTGAAGGTCCTTGTCACAAAAGCAGGTTCTCTCAGTGCTCGACTGGCAAAATGGTCCATCCTTCTGTCACAATTTGATATTAGGTATGTCCACAAAAAGCAATCAAAGGGCAAGTTCTAGCGGACTTCCTCGCAGAGCATCCATTGCCTAAAGATTCTCCGCTCAGAGATGATCTCCCAGACGAACCAGTCTACAATGTGGAGACTTTCTCACAAAGTGCCTCCTGGGACATGTACTTTGACGGTGCAACCAGGACAAATGAAAAAAGACAGCTGATCTCGGGAGTTGGCATCCTCTTTGTTAGCCCCGACAAATACATGATTCCACACGCTTTCTCGCTACTGGAACCATGCACAAACAATGCAGCTGAATATTAAGCTTTGATCTTAGGATTGGAACTCGCCATCGAATCCGGTATCACCATGCTGGAAGTTTTTGGAGACTCTCAACTGATCGTCAATCAGATGAATCAGAAATTTGAAGTCAGGAAGCCAGATTTGTTGCCTCACTACAACAAGGCACAATCACTTCTGCAAAAGTTTGACATCTGTCACATCACCCACATTCGTAGAGGTGAAAACATACGTGCAGATGCCCTAGCCGGACTTGCCGCATCCATGGTAATCCAGGAAGGGGAAAACATGCAAATCTCACAGTGTACGAAAGAAGAATCCTTCCTCCTCTTAACACACGCCAAGCAGTGGCTGAATGCGACCAAGTGGTCGGAAGTCGGATTTCAATCCTTCAAACATCAAATCGGCGACTGGAGGGATCCATTCATTGATTACATTATGTTCGGAATCCTACCTGAAGATCCAAAAGAACGGGTAAGCACCCAAAGGCGAACCCCAAGCTTTCATTTGGATATTCCTTCAAAAATCCTTTACAGGAAATCCTTCAACGGAGTACTTCTACGCTGCTTGTCACAACAAGAGGCTGAAGAAACACTCAAAGAAGTTCATGCTGGTCTTTGCAGGAGCTCATCAGGCTGGACCTAAGCTCTATGATCAGATAAAAAGGTTAGGATATTACTGGCCTACCATGGTAGCTGACGCAATGCAATTTGCTAAGCGCTGCCAACAATGCCAAGTTCATGGAGATTACATTCACATGCCTCCAGAATGGCTGCATCCTACAGCGATCTCTTGGCCTTTCGAAGCCTGGGGTATGGACATCATAGGTCCTATTTCTCCCCCTTCGAGCAAAGGTCATCGCTTCATCTTCGCCGCTATGGATTATTTCTCCAAGTGGTCAGAAGCATTTGCGTTTAACGAAATGAAGACCTCATCAGTCCTTCAGTTCCTGTGCACCAACATCATTTGTCGTTTCGGCATACCCAAAAGATTCGTCCATGATAACGGACCACAGTTCCGGGATCATCGATTCTACAGGTTCTGCGACAAATACAAAATCCAAAGCTGTCCTTCGACTCCATACAATCCGGCAGCAAACGGGTTAGCAGAAGCTTTCAATAAGACACTCTGCAAAATCCTCAAAAAAATGGTCTCTAGTCACAAAAGAGACTGGAGCGACAAAATGTCTGAAGCTTTGTGGGCCTATCGAACCACCGTTCGAGGACCAACCCATAGCACACCATTCTCCTTAGTCTATGGATGCGAAGCTGTCGTGCCCTTGGAAGTACAAATTCCTTCCTTGAGGGTATCCTTGCAAAATGACATGACTCAAGAAAGCAATGTCAAATTGCGACGCCATGAGCTGGACAATCTCGATGAGAGACGGCTCGAAGCTCAACAAAGCATTGAACTTTACCAAGCATGCATGGCTGGATCTTTCGATAAAAAGGTCAGGCAACGCGCCTACAAAAAGGATGACTTGGTTCTTGCGGTAAAAAGACCAATGGTCTTCGCTCACAAGTCCAAAGGCAAATTTGAGCCAAAATGGGAGGGACCCTACGTCATCGACAAGGTTTTCTCCAACGGCGCATATGCACTCCTAAACATGGAAGGCGACAGATGTATGCTGCCCATCAACGACAAGTTCTTAAAGCGGTACTACCCTTGAAGACTTACCCAACTGGGTAAGAGCAATGCCTGTACGGCCAAAACCGGTTTCCAGGTACACGCTCGCTAAACCCACCCTTTTTTTAGAATTTTCATATCAAATGTTGAAATTTCTAGAAATTTAAAACAATGCTTACTTTCATCGTTTCATTGTTAAAAAAAAAAATATATCCAAGTTTAGGAACCTTTCCCTAACTTGACCAAAATTTTCAACCCTTGAACCCAAAATTCATGGTTTGAAACAAAATCCGGATTCAGGGATTTCCACCCTAGTCCACCCTGCCTTTTACCGCCAAAATGGTTTTAGGTCAAAACTTATGACCCTTGTGTCTTTAAACAAAAAAAAATGGTTTTTCAAAAAAAAAAAAAAAAACCACGGGGAAGCGACGCTTAGTTGATACTCGCACAAATCGGAAGCATACGAACCACGTTCAACACTTCCAAAATTGCAGGGAAGCGACATTTCGTCGATACTTGCAAAATCCAAAACTGTGGAGACGCAACATTTCAGTTGATATCCACAACCCAAATTTCAAAGGTTCGAAAAAACCTAAAAGACCATGGAGACGTAACATTTCAGTTGATATCCATAACTCAAAGGTTCGAGAAAACCACAAATTTCAAAAATCGTGGGGAAACGACATCAAGTCAGTACCCGCAAAACCAAAATTTTTGAAAAGCAAGGATGCGACATTCCATCGATACTTGCACCCAAATCCGCGAGGATGCGACATTTCATCGATACTCGCAACCGAATGAGCAAGGATGCGACATTCCATCGATACTTGCAAGAACATTCAGCAGGGAGGTGACTTTTAGTCGATACTTGCATTTTTGAAAACCAAACCGGCTATAAATGCCATCAAAACAGGCTATAAATGCCACAAACCGGCTATCAATGCCACCAAAACAAAATAGGCTATAAATGCCACAAACCGGCTATCAATGCCACCAAAACAAAACCGGCTATCAATGCCACAAACAAAAACTTGGATTTCAAAAAACCCGGCTATAGATGCCACAAAACAAACCGGTTATCAATGCCACCAAAAACTGGCTATAGATGCCACAAAAAAAACTCGGCTATCAATGCCACAAGAAAAGCTGGCTCTCATGCCAAAATTGGCTTCCATGCCACAAACAAAAACCTGGCTTCCATGCCAAAACAATCATTTGACAAAAGATTTTCACAAAATGACAACCTTTTGATCAAATCCCATTTAGCAATTACTTTTATCACAAAAAGATTCAAGTGAGCGTAGGGATAACAAAAAAAAAAAAAAGAAGAGCATCCCATTTAGCAATTACTTTTATCACAAAAAGATTCAAGTGAGCGTAGGGATAACAAAAAAGAGTACAAAAAAAAAATATACATGTGGTACCAAAAAAAAAAGAAAGTGTTCACAAGCACTACAAAAAAAAAGTACCAAAAAATACAAGTGGTACCAAAAAGAGAGAAGGATGGTTTCTGTTAAAAAAAAATACAGGAGCTCAATCAAAAATGGTCTCCAGCCAAGAGTTTAGCTCCTCAAGCAAACTTTTAGCCTCAGCCATCAAGGATTCCAAGGCACGCTTCTTCAGGAATTTGCCATGAGATGCTGGAGTGGGCTGTACCCCTTCTTTCGCACCAGGAAGCTTATCTCGAGCAGTTCGCCATTGTTTGTTCTCATCAGACTTCCTTTTAAGAACCCGATCAGCATCTGCAACCCGGTGACTCAGAGCAGTCTCCCTTTCACGAGCCTCTGTTATTGTTGTCCACTTGGCAGCGACTTGTGCCTGCGATGCTCAAGACGTCTCCTAGCCTCATCGACCTCCCTATCAAGGATGTTCAGGTCATGTGTCAGCCCAATGATGTTTAGCTCTTCTAAGTTCTTCTCTCGGACTACCTGCTTCCTGCTTTCTGTAGCCTCATTCAGGTTAGACTGAGCCATATTCGCAGGGTCTAGGAACATCTCCTTGAAGAACTGATAATCAGGAAAACCAATGGTCTCAAACCACCTGTCACCCAGCTCAATGATCCTATCAACGATCGCCCTGGCACTTGTGACATCTAGACCAGCCTCTTCAGCATCACCGAGAATCTCACGCACATGCTGGATCATCCCAAATCCGGCATCTAAGTGCCCAGAAAGCAGAGTCTCAATCCAAGAGCTCAGAACTCGCACCACCACCTTCTTCGCAAAAAGAAGAGATGGCCCAGCTGAAGATTCGCCCAACTCCGTTGGTCGCCCGCTCATATCATCATCTGTTGGAAGAGTAACAAAAGAACTCTTTCCAGTTGAAGCTGCTCCTGCTCGGGAAGGAATCTCAGCACGAGGTATCTCCTCAACATTGTCAGAACTGGTCCCAGGAGTCTCTACCTTTGGATCAACCTCTGGCATCCCTTGCTCTGGTTCTGAAGGAAGCGATGGACCCTCCTCTGTCACTTCAAAACCTGCCAAAGAAACATCAAAAAGGTATGAATATGATCCTGTTTGAAAATCATTATCAGGGTTATAACTACAAAATACCTTCTTCGACGACTGGCGGAACACTTTCCTCCTCCATGAACTCATTGGAAGCATCATCAACATTTGCGTCCATCGAGGGTTCAAAGTCATCGAAATCCTGTGGCAAGTCAGCTGGCAAGAAATGTGTTAGCAAACCAAGTCACAGACAAAAAAAAAAAGAAAAAAAGGGAAGTCGTACCAATTGGAGATTCTGGATTCACTCCAGAGTCCCTCGGTTCTTCTTCAGGTGCCTCGACAGGATCCGTCACCACCTCATCGACTGGAACCTCAGGCATCGCCAAGCCTTCCTCTGCTAAAAAAAAAAAGAAAGGCAGAAACGAGAAGCAAATCAGAACATGGAAAAATCCCATGAAAAGAAATGGAAAGAGAAAAAGGAAGAATCATACCTTCACCGACGGTCTCTTCTTCTCGGCTTCTCTTCTCTGGAGGCTCGTCAGCATCCACTGGCACATCCACATTGATAGTAAGAGGAACTTCCAAGTCAGGAGAGTCCTCATGCTGCCCCTTGCTGCGATGATGAATCCTCCTCCTCTTACTCCTGCGGGCTGGCTTCTTAGAGGAACCTGCCCCGCTGTCAGAGTCAGGTTTCCCACTTGACTCCTCACTGGATAGTCTACTCTTGCCAGTAGACTCCATGGAAGCTTGCCTCTGTGCCGCTTGCATCCAAGCGCCAAGTTCGGCTTCCTCCTGTTCTAGCTGCTCTAAAGCCTCATCAGGTATTTCTCGAACAGCTTCAGAACCAATGACGCCCTGGTCACCGAGAAAGCCTATCTTGTGCTTCTCTCCAGAAAGGAAGGCCCAAACTTCCTCTCGCCGGATGCCATCCGACTTTCCAAGGCCTTTTTCAGATGCCAGCTTCACATCAAGTTCCTTCTTGGAAAGCCCCCGATATGCCGAAAAGCTCTCCGCGAACCACTTCGCAAAGCCGACAGTCCGGGAAGTCAGCAACACAGGATAAGAAATCATGGCTGTAGTGTCTTCAGCACTATAGAAAGCCCATGCATTTCTCCCATCCTGTAAGCCTCCAAAGCGCTTCACCATGCTTGAAGGCGCTCCAACAACGCCTTGAGAAAAGCCCAGCTGCAAAGCAAAGCGAGAGGGTACATACGGCTGGATGTCGACGAAAAGATGTCTATGGTACACCATCGTGCCGACACGTATGCTGAAAAGCCACTCTCTCTCTGCATTCGTCAAGGAATAATGCCTTCCCGACCCCACCCTGGTAGAGTCTCAGGAGGCACCAAAATCAAAAGCCTTCTTCCGCAACTCTGGAGAAAGCTTCACTGAAGACTGCCCCATCTCGACGTCCCTGAACCGTCGGATCCTCATACGGGCAAACAAAAGTGATTCGGACACGACTTTGCCCTTAGCCAGTCGAATCATTAGAGGATCATCATCCTGTGCAGCACCCAGCCGGTGGAAGCCAGGACAGTGGTATACATACCACGAATAAAAGATGTGGGCTGAAAATACCCTATTCATGGGAAGCCCAAGCCGAACCAAAAAAGCAGCAGCCTGCAGTTCGGTACACAGGTAAAGGTAAAGAGCTGGCACCAAAGCAAGCTGCTCTCCAAACGCCATCTGACAAGCCAGAAAAATACAATGCGGCCTGATGTGCGTTCCATCTCCTCCAGCAAAAATAGCCTCACCAAGCCAATAAGTGAGGTAAACAGCGAGATCTCTCCGCAGTGCAATGTCAGGACATATGGCGTTTGTACTGGCACAGAAATCTCTCAACTCTTCTTGCATGGCCAAGATCTTCTTTGAACTTGGATCCTGAGCTCCGGCTTCTTGGGTCACGCTATCAGAAGACTCCCTGCTATCAAAAAAGTTGGGGAATGAAGAGCTAGAACTCTTCCAACTGCTGGATCTAACTTTCAAACCCTCCTTCTCCTTAAAAAAATCATAGAAGGCGACGAGCTGAAAGTACAGAAGCCTGAACTCCTCAGACTGCCCCTCGAGGACGCTGTCAATCGGCATAAACTCCTCATAGAGTTTGCCGAGGATGGGCAGTCCAGTAATGACGCTTAGCTCCTTCAAAGAAAAACCAATCTCACCATTCGTCACAACGAAGGTATTGGTTTGTGGGAGGAATGATTCCAACATAGCCATGAAGGCCTCGTCGAAAAAGATCACGGTCTCCCTAAAGGCGCGGACCAGCATAAAAAATCCCGGCTTCCTTCAAAACGGCGCCACCAATCAGCAGGACGCGATCAGTCCACGACTTCCACTCGGAGTCAGCATTGAAATGGCCACGAAGTCGAAAAGGCTTGATCCATTTGCTGCCGTCACCGCTGAAAATACCAAGGCCCACCGGTCTCAAATCGACCGACGGATAATCAGAGCCCTGGTAGCCGCTGGATGGCATCAACAGGTCCATGTCAACAGGCGACCTCTCCGTATATCCAGGAGAACCGCCAACAAAAACCCCGGTCTTGATTACATTTGTCCTTCTCACCCAGCTTGGAGGATCTTCCCTCTTAGAGCACGTGGGGGCAAGGCTCAGAATCGAGACGGTGCGATCAAACGTCGACCGGGTAACAACAGTCTTCTTCTCACCATCTGCTGTGAAAGAAAACTGAAAACACCTCCTCTGGTATGTCATGTCATCAGGGACTGCATCACCAAAGAAGAAGGTAGGCTTGGGCAAAACGCTCTGATCTTCCATCACCCATGGACGACTGCTTACCATGATCTTATAGAATTCCTCTCCCTTGAGAGCGATCAGTCGCTGCCTCATCTCATCTCTGTTGAGGGAGTCGCATTCTTCCAGATTTCTCTCAACATACTGGACCTTCTCAAAGGCCTGCTGAACGGCCGGATTAGAAGATCTAGAAGATCGACGAGGTACGCTTGTAGCAGGCTCTTTACCCTTGTTTGTTCTGGAGGAACCACCTGCAAAGGATGGAAAAGAAAAAGATCAAACATCAAAATGACAGAATCTCGCTAAAAAAAAAAATATTTTGGCGAAATTTTGACATGATGACGGGGCAATTCCGAAGAAAACGAATTATCCCGAAAGAAATAGAAAGCTTGAAGATGGGCTCAACATCGCTGCGAGCTCCGAAACTCCAAACTTTCGAAACCTCAAAGTCTCCGTAAAATCAGGAAGGGCTCAACATCGCTGCGAGCTCCAAATTCCCAAATTTGCGAAAACTTTCAGGTATGCTATCACATCATGCTACAAATTTAATTTACAATTAAATGCATGCATGAACATCTAGGTTTGCCAAAAAAAGGGGCATTATCATGATGAGCAAAAGAAAACAAAAAAAAAAGTAGAAAAAAGAAAAGAAACTTTCTCAAAAAAAAAGAGGGGAAAGAAAACAAAGAAAAAGAAAAAAGAAAAGAATACTTTCTTAAAAAAAAAAGAGGGAAAGAAAACAAAAAAAAAGGGATGGCCCACAGGCCGTGGCCCACAGGCCACGTGGCCTACGGCCCACAAAAAAAAAACACATGCAAAAAAAAAAAAGAAAAGAAGAAAGCAAAAAAAAAAAAAACATGTAAGAAAAAAGGGAAGCAAACACGTGGAAAAAAAAAGAAAAGAAAAGAAAGAAACAAAAAAAAGAAAGAACTTTTTTTTTCCTACAATGGAGTTTTCTTGAAAAAAGGGAACTTACTTGAAGCCATTGATGGAGAAGAAGAAGAAAAGTCTTGAAGATCTTGAAGAAGAAGAACTCTTGGTCTTGAAGCCCTGTTGAGATTATTGCAAAAGAAAGTAATAAGAGCAAGAGATCCAACCTCCTCCATGCTTTTATAGAAGAGAGCAAACCAAAGAAGGAAATAAGAAAGAGATAAGTGTTACTAATTAGTAACCTTACCAAAAGAAAGAGATTAGAAAGATTCTTTCCCAAAAGAAAGATATCTTGAAGGATTTTCTCCCGAAAAGAAATCAATGAGAGATTTTCTCCCAATAGATAGGATCAATGAAGGATTCTTTCCCAAAAGAAAGATATCTTGAGATATCCTATCCCAAAATAAAGGGAATATGAGAGATTCTCTCCAAGTAAAGATATTCTTAGATATTCTCTATCCAAATGAGATATTTTTGGATATTCTTTACAAAAATGACATGAGATCTAAGCCATTTCAAAAGCTTAAGGTCCCATGGGTTAGCCCATATGAGCCAGGTTTGACCACCTAGGCACTTGAAAAAAAAAAAATTTGGGCTTTTAGTCAAAGAGAAATCTCTCTTACCAAGAGCATACAAAAATGGTTCCATGCCTCTTTTGAGTTGATTGGACCATACAAAGAAAATTCCAAGCCCCATGAGCTTCCAAAAATCAAACCATCCAGCCTCATATACCAAATTGAGCCAAAATCTTGAAATTGACATTCCACAAAAATCCAAACCAAAACCTGGTCCCCTAACTTGCCACATACAGCTTGTTAGGTCACAAGACCAAAACCAAAAACCAAAACCTGATCCCCTAACTTACCACATACAGCCTGTTAGGTTACAAGATCAAAACCAAAATTGATCCCCCAACATTCCACATACAGCTTGTTGGGTCACACGATCAAAACCAAACCCGACCCCCTAACCTGCCACATACAGCCTGTTAGGTCACAAGGTCAAAACCCAATATCCACATCCTTGATGTCATCTTCAAAACTTTGCCTCGAGATGGTACGTGATCCTTTTCACTACCATAAAATTCCCCTCGAAGCTCAAAAGGCTAAAAATACAAAAAAAAAGAAGGGACTGCTCAAAGACTCTTGGTCCAGTCACACGCTCTCCTTCAAAAATCTCTTCGAGGCACATCGACTACCAATGATAAGCAACTCGTCGCTGTACCTCGAGGGGGCATTTGTTGACACCAAAAATGTCACTTTGCCTTTCAAGATCGAAAGAACTACATGAAGTCGCAACCTACCATAAATAGGCAATGCTACTTCCAAAAAATCAAATCTTGTCAGAATCAAACAAAAACCACAAGATCCTTCAATACAGCCAAAAGAGGAGTACACAAGAAGTTTCGGGCCATTTCAAAATCATTTGGCCTAACTTCGCTTCTCCGGCAGCCGAAAAGGAGCTCCCGGCGGCAAAAGCATCGGAGACACCAAATCTTCGATCAGAGCCGATGGATGGTCTCAAAATACTTCCAAAAGGCTCCACGTCAAGTTCCGAGTCAAACTGACAACGTTTGACCCTACATCAACCCTCGAACAGCTAAATCAAGCCTCTCGGCGGCGAGAACCACCAAGGCCATTACTCATCAGATAGAGCACATGGACGGCTTCAAAATGCTTATAAAGGGCTACACGTCAAATTTCAGGTCATTTCGACAACATTTGACCATAGTTTGACGCTCGGAAGCCAAATCAGGCCTCTCGGCGGCAAAGCTCTCCGGGACCATGGTTTCCAAGATAGAGCCTATGGATCATCTTAAAATGACTCCAATAGGTTCCCTGTCAAATTTCAAGTCAATCGGACATCGGTTGACCGCACATCAAACCGCGACATCTTCATCGCGACAAAAGCGAGTCTACTGGTGATAGGACCCCAAACGGCTTCAAAACTCAAAAAAAAGCCTATGTTGGTCTTATTTATTGCTCAAGAGGCTTCACACCAAATTTCAGGTCATTCCGACATCGTTTGACCTAGTTTCTAGCTTTTGACGGAAAATCGGCAGCTCTACGCGACAAAGTCTTCGGCTTTCTCAGGAAATTGGAAACTTTGCAAAATAAAATGTCAAGGATTCTCATCAGGTCTCCTACAGGGAAATCAGGCCAATAAATGGTCAAAAATGTCAAGGAAAAATACAGAAGAAAAAAGAATCGAAAAACAGCAAAAACGGACATAAAACGGGACAAAAAGGGGGAAAACCCCCCAGGTCGCAGACCCTACGACCTGGCCCAGGGTCGCCGGCGACCCTGGAGCCCGGGGTCGCCGGGAAGGCCCCGGAAACCCCGGTTTTCGCCGTTTTTTTGCGATTCGAAGCACCCAGCCTCTGGTATTTTCCAAAATTCATACTTTTGAGACACCAAATCCTCTGACATCCGTCCAAAACACGGGTCAATCATCATGAGTATCGAAAACAATATTGATCGCCACCCGGTCAACCAAAAAAAAGTGTGCTTTCTACCCAACCGATCGAGAAATCGACAGGACAGATGGCACCGACCTGCTGTTGGCAACAAACACCTGAAATTACATGGTCATTCGATGTCGATCTACATGAAGATCCATCGATGATCATCGCCAGAAGAATCCCAAAAGACACGGCACGGCCCGCGACTCTTCAGATGCTCGGCGACCACTTAATGCGATTAATTGACTAGCTTTATTATAGTCATTAATCCATTTCTTCGGACGGACCAATCAGAAGCAAGCATCCGGGAGTTACAAGTCAAGAGATTCATGGCATTTAACCCATGAAACTCCTCCCATCATGGCGATTAAAGGCGATTAAATGCCCTCAATCTCCTCCGGCCAATCAGAAGCCAAGAAAAAGGAGTTACAAAATAAAGAATTCAATTTTGTAACTCCTCCCTTTATGTAGCTTTATGACAATCAAGGCTCATAAACCCTCCTAAATGGCTACCTAAAAGCCTATAAATAGGAGAACTCTCCAAGAAGAAAGGACAGCAGACACACAGACAATAGACTGTAGAAAATCCGGAAACTCAGACAGAAAGAGGCATCAGAAATCTAAGAGAGAAAACTCTGCGGAAATCCTACACCGACCACCGCTACAAGGTGACAAAAGTCCCTTGGGGGGTACCCCCCCCCCAAGGTTCTTGCCTTCTCCTTCTGCCTCCAATGGCTTAGATGTGGCTTTTCAGCCTGTCTACTCGGTTTTTTATTGGACATAGGACCTCCTTTTGGTCTTTGTCCTCTAAAAACCTGAGGTTATAGCCAAGCCAAGCGAATCAATAGCATCCTCTGTTCTCATCTGCATGGATGATGGCGAAGCCCACATATGGCTTGCGACCGTCAATCTAAACGGGTCCCCCATAATCTCCTGAGAAGTTAGATCCTCCTTTTCTTGCTTTTCATTGTAGTTTGTATTTTTTCAAAAGAGACAAAAATCACAACTCTTGTCTTTCATTATTGATAAGGATTGTAAATCGGCTATAAACGCCAAAAATCGGCTATAAACGCCAAAATCGGCTATAAATGCCAAAAAAATCGCCTTTCACGGCAAACCAAGAAAATGTCTCTTTTCTTAAATATATGTGCAATGGAAAACTTGAAAGAAGTTGATTTCCTTTTTACTTGCGAAGGTTGATCTCCGGATCACCACTTGCAATTCCAAGTAAAATAGAAAATCTGGCACACCCACACAAAAAAAGAAATGTTGATGCACGCCCTTGCCCCCCGGTCACGAAAGGGTCGGACCCGACGGACTCCCACGTCCGCCGACCTCGGTAGAACCGAGCAGGAGCGCGGTCCATCACCTAGGTGGACTAAAGAGTATAGGCGCCCACCATGGGGCATCTAGATGGAATAAAGAGTGTGGGCGCCACTTGGGTGGTGCCTAGATGGAGTCGATTCATTTTCGAAGTTTGGTCCCTACGTTGAGTGGTTCCTGTCCGTTTTAGGCTAAACTAGTGGTTTTGGAGGGTGGACGCCACACATGGGGTGCCTAGGTGGTCACGGCTAGTGTGGGCGCCCAGCCTGGAGCGTCTAGATGCAATGGAGTAGGGTGGGCACCACTTGGGTGGTGCCTAGATGGATTTCCGTTACTCTTTCTAAGGCAAACTTTGAAAAATCATAACTTTTGATCCACTTATCGGATTTGGACGTTCTACATACCGTCGGAAAGCTCTTGAAGTGAAGAATCCAAGGGTCCAACTGTCCTAATGATTAGGGCCTAGGAAAAAAGGGACTTCTTGGATCAATGGATCTGGCTTCCTAACTTAGGGTAATGGGGTGGCATTTAGGCAACCTAAGTATAATCTTTGTAAGAACTGGCCTAAGCATGTCTTAAGTGGTTTGGAATATGTAGAGTAGTGTAGTAGTCCGCTCCCTATGTGAAAGGTGAGTTGGACTCGAGATCTCGATGCGATTCGGCTTTCTTCTCACGAATTTCTAGAAGTCGTTGAACGAAGTCTAAAACTATCAACAAGCATCTTCATTGTCATTAATTAATCTGAATTATGCCATTAATCATTCAATTATGGGTGAAATGGGGGCACCGCTATATATGACAGGTGTTTAAAGCTATCGTAGGGGCCAAATGAGGTGTCTACAGTATGCCCCTCGTTGGAGAACAACACGTGGAGAGTTGTGCTCCAAAGAAAGTGGACACACCACTCATGACTCACGGGAGCTTTTGAACTCGCGGGAGTGGCCACCTACAGTTGTATGCAATTGCAAACTCATTCTAAAGGTGAGGTTCACTTTTCTAGGATCGATTATGATTCAGGGGAAAAAGAAAAAAAAATAAGAAGTTACGTGCCTACTGATTTGATTGGAAACCCGAGATCTGTGCGTCGGTGCCCGTGGTATTGCCATGTGGCGGGTTGGGAACTGTGCCCCAGTTGCATAATTTAAAATGATGGTGGGAACTGTGCCCCAGTGGTCTGAATCAGAAGTCAATCTTTCGATTAGTTAAGTCACTATCAGAATTTCATTTGTTCTTGCAATAGAGTTGATTTCAAATGGTCATATATAACGTCTTTTGACTTTCATCCACAGTTGAGTGTTCAAGGCATAGTTGAAACTAACTAGCAATAATGGGGATCTTAGTGGAAATCATAAACATAGTTCAAGCAATTGTGTGAGTGTATGTGAGAATGAGATGCATTTTTGAAGAGATGTTTGACTTTGAAACTCGTGTATGCATCGAAAAAGCTAAATCAATGGAAGACAGTCACCGGAATAACCGTCACTCTCTAGGGATCTTGGTCTTCACCCAAGCTTAGATGAGAACCCGGGAGAGGATTCAATCATTCTTTTTTGTGCTTATCATGGAGAGTTTCAAGCTACACGGTTTCCATCTTCCAATATCAAGATTTGAGTCGGCGAACACACAATTCGTGAGGACACGGTATTATGGTTGCCATATCGATTATAAGCGCTTAAGGGAGGCCTACGACAACTCAATTTCCAGACGTGAGGTAAAATCATGAAAATCGTAGTTAGGGGTACCTACCTCAAGAACTTCTGTAAATCCAACATTGGGGATCGTTGTTGTTTTCTTTCGTTGTTTGTTTGCCGAAGCTTGTGAACTTGTCATCAATCTCCATCAGTGTTCATGAAGGTCCTCCACCTTTGGTGTTTTAGCTTTTGCTTTGGGAACCTATATTGAACAAACACTAAAAGATTCTGCATTTTTTGTCATTAGTATACGGTTTTCTAATTTGCAAGGGTAATCATTCTAATTTTATTGATGGAGATGGCATGAGATGCAGTGCACAATGTTAGATGTATGCGTGATGGGACTAATGTGCATGCAACGGGACCCCATGTGACGAGACAATGTTTCAGTTTGACTGATGTGTCATTCTTTTGTGTATGTGCTCCCTTTTGGTTTTATTATTTGTTTATTTATTTTTATATTATTATTATTATTATTTATCATCAATCATCATCAGTTCTTGTTCGGGTTCAACTTTTAGAATTCTAGAACAATTTGGTTCAAAGAGGCATTTGGCTCTCTAAGGTGATGGATAGGTGCCACAGGGGTGGTGCCCAGGTGGAATTGCATGAATAGAGTCTGTCTCGAAATAGAATTTGGAATCCAGAAGAGAAGTCACCTAAACATCCAAGGAGTGGCGTCCAATATGTAGTTCTAGTTCATTTTGGAATGGAGTTTTGACTTCAACGAAACAGGTTGCATGTAGAGTTGGTTTTGAAGTAGAATCTCAAATTCAGGGAAATGGGTTACCTGGGCGCCCAAGGAGTGGTGCCTAGTTGGAATTTTGAGTTGTCTCGAAGTTGAATTTCCAAATTAAGGAGACAAGTGACCTGGGCGCCTAAGGAGTGGTGCCTAGGTGGAATTTTGAGATGGTCTCGAAGTTGAGTTTCCAAATCAAGGAGACAAGGTGACCGGGCACCCAAGGAGTGGTGCCTAGGTGGAATTTTGAGTTGGTCTCAAAGTTGAGTTCGTGCTCAACCCATGGCAGTGAGAGTTCTTGTCGGAGTGAAAGCTTGAATTTTAGAGGTGACTTGGGCGCCTGGGGTGTGGTGCCTAGGTGGAGTTTTGTCTCCAAGACTTAGAGTCCATTGCAGACTAGAGTTCTGAATGCGGAAGCCAAGTGACCTGGGCGCCCAAGGAGTGGTGCCTAGGTGGAATTTCATCTCTCTCTAATTCCTTATGGGATTCGAACTCTAATCTATATAAGGGAATCAAGGCTGCGAATTTCTTACAACTCCTGCTCTTCCAGATTTCGAATCTCAGAATTCTCAAGCCCTCCCTTGCTTCCAAGTGAGTATCTTCTCCTTTCTTTTCTTATGGAATGAATAACATGCCTCACATGTGTTTTGAATTGTCTAAATAATTTTACTTAGTCAATTTGGTGCAAGTTTCCATGGTTTGGGTTGGGGCATTCTAATTAGCGGGCACCAATTGAGGAGGGTAGGCGCCACCCCTGTGGTGCCTATCCTCTCGGTTTGCACTAAGGACTCGCGAGTTTGAATTTCTAAGGTGTTTTCCTATATTCTTGTTCTTTTCAGATTCGCAACATGATATAAGAACTCGACTCAGGAATACTAAGGGTCTTACCTTGGCCAAACAATGACATCCCCATGGGGAATATTTCTAGTCTGGGATGGGCGCCACCCCTGTGGTGCCCTAGGTGGTCGATCTCTATTTTTTTTTTGTTTGTTAATTTGTTTGTTTTAGGTATTTGTTTTAATCCTTATTCTGTGCTTCAGCTTGTTATTAATGTACTATTTTCAATCTCATGATGTTACTTTCATTAGTATTTTGTTATCTCCTCTTCTTCGTGTGTTTTAATGTGGTGTGTTATATCGGCATGTAGTTTGGACTTTTGGCTCTCAAAAGGGGCCTAGGACAGCCCTGCAGTACCTCTGAAAATATCTCCCACAGATTTATGATGGCTCAGTATAGTGATCATAGCTGAAACTAGACTCTTCGGGGAAAATCCATTAAAATAGACCTGGGCGTCACCCCTGGGGCGCCCAAGTGACCTGTCCCTCTTTTTTGTTTTTCTTTTGGGGATGTTTTTCATGTGTAGAGTCTCTGAGGCCGGATGTATATATTTGTTAGCAGCTTTGAGTTCTCCTAATGGCCGGTTCCCCAGTCTTCTCATTTGTCGTCGATGGTGTCGCGGGCTCTAATGCTTGTAAGCCCTTCTTCCCACGAGATGAATACTGGTCTCCTGGGGTTGAAAATATAGGGTATTATGATTTTGAAGAGCGGGCAGAGTTCTACCTTGAGCATGAATCCTTTATTCCTGCTACCTATGATTGCGTCTTTCAATTTGAGGAGGAGATGGACAAGCGCATTGTGGAGGTTAAGTGCAGAAAATATGACCTATTGGTCATGAAATATAAAGGGATTTGTGGGTTATATAGAGATCTATGCGTTGTGGGGAGGACTGCTCTCAATAGGTTCCGCGGTTATGGTGGGCTCTTGGAAGACCTACCGGCTTTTATTAGCAAAGTGCTCCAATCTCTTCTGTGCAGTATGTTGGATCTTCGAGCAATGTTTGAAATCTGGGAGGCTATGAAGACTACCAACGAGAGGGCTCCTATAGATGATTTTAACACACTCCATAGGCAAATGGACCAGCTGGAGCTCATGACCATGTCCTGCCTGTTGGGATTAGTGTATGCCCTAAAGCCCACTAGCTGCACTCTCATCTTTTGTTAGTGGATATTTACCGGTTATTTAATGGAATGACTCTTTTCTGCTTAAACATATATATATATATATGTATGGTTGTGTAAGGCCCATTGTTTCTAGTAAATGAATTAGGTGTGTAGTGTCTACACACAGATAGGTCTAATTCATGGACACTGGAAACAACATATTTGTTCATAACTGAGAGATGGAGTTGGGCACTTCATCTTGGTATAAGTTATAATGAGAGACTCTCCTGTATTCAGGGTGACTTACCTAAGTCATGGGAGGGCTTTCCCGGATTCATCTCATTAGTGCATATGCAATGCATTGAACAGGACCATGGTAGGTGTGATCTCTAAAATAGTACTATCACTGAGAGAGATCAAGTCACCTCATGCTACTGAGTGACCAGTGCTCTTAATCTTGAGCATTTGTGGATGAACTAACGAAGTCAAGTTCTTGTACTTTAATTCACTATGGGTGAGATTCTTTTCATGGGTCAACAGCTCTATGTTTTGGGTACTTGGACTTGATCAGTTGGGACGTGCAGATGCAATATAGAATCTATGCCATCTAATGATGGAATGATCGTCCCCTTAGAATTATCCGATTAATCATCAAAATCTAAGATCTTAGTATATGGATGTTCCATATGGATATTGAACTTGTGGGTCGCTCCCTGGACCAAGAGAATGATATCCGAATGATGATTATGTTAAGGATATGAAGTTCTAAGGTTTGGATGTAATCGGGAAGGTTGATAGTACAAGTGATAACCTGACTCGATTATGGATGTTACATAGAGGGGCATTCAGGTCATTACACTTAGTAGGTTGAAGATAACCGTCATTTTATGACAAGCTTATTATGTTATATATTTGTCCTTGGAGTTCAACCATAACTCTTTAGTGGAATGAGTTAAGGTTAAAATGGTCTTAATGTTGCTATGGGTTTAGCATGGACATTTTGGTCATTTTGGGAGCCAATGGCAAATATGTCTTTTGGTTCATTCTCTAGTCACTTTCCAAGATTGGCATGGTTTCCTAAAATGTTTAGATAAAATTTGGATGAATTATTTTAGTGGAAAAATAATTTTGAGTTTAAATTCAAATAGGCCTTTGATGGCATACATGAATTTAATTCTAGATAAATTGTATGTGGGCCATGGTGTGCATTAATATGTGGGATGTCCATAATGGGATTTCTATGGTTAAGGTTTCCAACTTTGAGTAGGACTCTCTACTTGGAAAGTTGGACTCCTCTTTGGATTAGTATTCCCATAAGAAAGTTTCCTTTTTGGATTAGAAACTTAAATTAGTAAGTGTTGTACAACTAGGATTACTAATTGCCAAAGTTTGTGGGATGTTCCTTAGTTTCCTTTTCTAATTGGAGTGTTTCTAAAAGGAAATAAATCTTTAGATTATACTTTCCTTTTAGGACATCTTTGAGAATTAGAAGAGATAAGTTTTAAGGAAAGCTATTCCAAGTTTCTATAAAATAGGATGCAAACTTCTCTTGGACGTCCACAACATAGCATTATAGGAGTCCCACACGTCCAGCCTTGGATTGCTTTCTTCTTCATTGAAGAGAGCTTATGGTCTAAGATTTTTCCATAGAAAAATAGTTCTCAATTCCTAGATTAAGATCCCACCTTCTTAGCCAATCAGATTTGGAAGTGAGATAGAGAAGAAGATCAAAGGCAATACTACTGCAGAAAATTCCAGCAACTTGTTTGCTAGTTGCAAGTCTGAGTTCGGGCCTTTGGATCTATTTTTTCAGAGATTTGAAGTCTACAAATCTTCGAGGTAATAGTCTTCTTCTTTCTCCTTTAATTATACACTTGTTGGTCATGAATTCATGGAGTTCTCATGCGATCTATATGGCTGATTTATGCTGCCCAAATCAGATTTTTAAAAATCTGTCATGTTACAAATTAGCCATGAATATCTTCCGCTAGTAATATTTAGATCTGAATCGCAGTTTCTTTCACTGCCCACACGAAGCCGAATCATCTGTTCTGAGGCGTTATAGGCAATATTTTGAGATGCAAAACAACACCCTTTCAGCACTCATCCATCCAGCGTACACAGCTTATCAGGAGGATCTGGCGGATTCAGGAAATCTGCGATGCTCTTCGGAATCTTCCAGACAATTTTGAGGAAGTGCAAGGGCAACTTGAGGAACATATGACTGGAATGGAAGCACGGATGGCCCGCTTCCCTGCCTTCAATGGGGTGGTTCATCCTCTCTAAAATGGCTCATTATGAGTCCCTATCCTAGGCTAGGCATTGATTGAGAGGTTGGGCCGCTAGGACCGGCTAGGTTTATAACAGGCTTGGTTAATCCAATTTATTGTTATACTTTATTATTTAATGACTCGTTTGGATATTTAATAGAAGTTGAATTAAGTTTTATACTCGCCTTTTCCCTTTTATGATGTGGTGATGTTTGATTGAATGGTGAGGGTTGTAATGTTTATCATGATAAGTTATGAGATTTGATTTGTGAATTTATGATGATGAGTTATGGTGATGAATTATGATGAATGTTTTATTATGGTGGTGGATTGTGAATTATGAGGTTATGCCTATACTTTTCAACTCTACCCCCCCCCCCTTTTTTTGAATGTGTGTGCACCCTACTTAACATATAATGAGGTGGGGTATGAGGGCAAATGCATGGGTGTGGATGCTGCATGATACATACGAGTCAATGGTATATTTTAAATTGAATCGACTGACCTGTCTGTCTTGTTGGTGCTGCCTCCCTCAGTAAGTTGGAATGGATCATCACTGTGTTGCAGATTACCGTGCTGAAATTTTGCCAAAGCCGAAGGCTGGTCTTCTGTCTCCATTGATGTTTGGACAAATCTCAGGTTTCAGCTTGTGGTAACTTTCTGCCTCTAATTAGTGTTATTCTTTGTTTTAGTCCAGCTCTTATTTCTATCTTCATCAATGACCATCTCTCCACACATTTTTATTTATTTATTTTTTTTGGGTGAAAGAAACAGGGCCATGTGTCAGGTGGGTCCCTCTTCACCACATGATGGGGTTAGGCCTCTGATGGACTGGCACATTTTGCTCGCTCAGTTCATCTAAGGTCGGCGGATGTGGGAGTCTGTTTGGGTCCGACCCTTTCGTAACCGGAGGGGGCAGATGCGCGCATCAACATTTCTTTTATGTGGGTGTGCCAGATTTTCTATTTTACTTGGAATTGCAAGTGGTGATCCGGAGATCAACCTTCACAAGTAAAAAAGAAATCAACTTCTTTCAAGTTTTCCATTGTACATATATTTAAGAAAAGAGACATTTTCTTGATTTGCCGTGAAAGGCAATTTTTTTGGCATTTATAGCCGATTTTAGCATTTATAGCCGATTTTGGCATTCATAGTCGATTTATAATTCTTATCAATAATGAAATACAAGAGTTGTGATTTTTGTCTCTTTTAAAAAAATACAAACTACAATGAAAAGCAAAAAAAGGAGGATCTAACTTCTCAGGAGATTGTGGGGGACCCGTTCAGATTGACGGTCGCAAGCCATATGTGGACTTCGCCATCATCCATGCAGATAAGAACAGAGGATGCTATTGATTCGTTTGGCTTGGCTATAACCTCAGGTTTTTAGAGGACAAAGACCAAAAGGAGGTCCTATGTCCAATAAAAAACTAAGTAGACGGGCTGAAAAGCCACGTCTAAGCCATTGGAGGCAGAAGGAGAAGGCAAGGACCTTGGGGGGGATACCCCCTAAGGGACTTTTGTCACCTTGTAGCGGTGGTCGGTGTAGAACTTCCACAGAGTTTTCTCTCTTTCTTTCTTTGAATTTCTGTGCTTTTTTCTGATCTGGGATCTGTCTTGTTTTTCCGATGATCTCTGTGATTTTTCCTCTCTAGGATTCTTTGGAATGCTCTCCTATTTATAGGCTTTTAGGTAGCCATTTAGGAGGATTTATAAGCCTTAATTGTCATAAAGCTACATAAAGGGAGGAGTTACAAGATTGAATTCTTTATTTTGTAACTCCTTTTTCTTGGCTTCTGATTGGCCGGAGGAGATTGAGGGCTTTTAATCGCCTTTAATCGCCATGATGGGAGGAGTTTCATGGGTTAAATGCCATGAATCTCTTGACTTGTAACTCCCGAATGCTTGCTTCTGATTGGGCCATCCAAGAAATGGATTAATGACTGTAATAAAGCTAGTCAATTAATCACATTAAGTGGTCGCCGAGCAGTTGAAGAGTCGCGGGCCGTGCCGCGTCTTTTGGGATTCTTCTGGTGATGATCAATGATTGATCTTCATGTAGATCGGCATTAGATGACCATGTAATTTCAGGTATTGGTTGCCAATAGCAGGTCGGTGCCATCTGTCCTGTCGATTTCTCGATCGGTCGGGTAGAAAGCACACTTTTTGGTTGACCGGTTGGCGATCAATGTTGATTTCGATACTCTTGATGATTGACCTGTGATTTAGACGGATGTCAAAGGATTTGGTGTCTCAAAAGTATGAATTTTGGAAAATACCAAAGGTCGGACGCTTCGAATCGCGAAAAAACGGCAAAAAATGGGGTTTCCAGGGCCCACCCGGCGATCCCGGGTTCCAGGGTCGCAGGGGTCTGCGACCCTGAAGGGATTTTCCCCCTTTTTGTCCCGTTTTGTGTCCGTTTTGTGCTGTTTTTTGATTCTTTTTTCTTTTGTATTTTTCCTTGACATTTTGACCATTTATTGGCCTGATTTCCCTGTAGAAAACCTGATGAGAATCCTTGCATTTTATTTTGCAAAGTTTCTAATTTTCTGAGAAAGCCGAAGACTTTGTTGCGCAGAGCTGCCGATTTTCCGTCAGAAGCTGAAACTGGGTCAAACGATGTCAGAATGACCTGAAATTTGAGGTGAAGCCTCCTGAGCAATAAATAAGACCAACCATAGGCTTTTGTTTGAGTTTTGAAGCCATTTGGGGTCCTATCACCAGTAGACTGGCTTTTGTCGCGATGAAGATGTCGCGGCTTGATGTGCGGTCAACCGATGTCCGATTGACTTGAAATTTGATAGGGAACCTATTGGAGTCATTTTAAGATGATCCATAGGCTCTGTCTTGGAAACCATGGTCCCGGTGAGCTTCGCCGCCGAGAGGCCTGATTTGGCTTCCGAGGGTTGATGTAGGGTCAAACGTTGTCGGTTTGACTGGGAACTTGACGTGGAGCCTTTTGGATGTATTTTGAGACCATCCTTCGGCTCTGATCGAAGATTTGGTGTCTCTGATGCTTTCGCCGCCGGGAGCTCCTTTTCAGCTGCGGGAGAAGCGAAGTTAGGCCAAACGATTTTGAAATGACCCGAAACTTCTTGTGTACTCCTCTTTTTGCTGTCTTGAAGGATCTTGCAGTTTTTGTTTGATTCTGACAAGATTTGATTTTTTGGAAGTAGCATTGCCTATTTATGGCAGGTTGCGACTTCATGTAGCTTTTTGGATCTTGAAGAGGAAAAGTGGCATTTTTGGTGTTAACAAATCCCCCCTCGAGGTGCAGCGACGAGTTGCTTAACTTTTGTAGTCGATGTGCCTCGAAGAGATTTGTGAAGGAGAGCCTGTGACTTGACCAAGAGTCTTTGAGCAGTCTTTTTTTTTTTCTGGTATTTGTAGCCTTTTGAGCTTCTAGGGGAATTTTATGGTAGTGAAAGGGATCACATACCATCTCAAGGTAAAGCTTTGAAGATGACATCAGGGATGTGGATTTGGGTTTTGACCTTGTGACCTAACAGGCTGTATGTGGCAGGTTAGGGGGTCGGGTTTGGTTTTGACTGTGTGACCCAACAAACTGTATGTGGAATGTTGGAGGATCAATTTTGGTTTTGATCTTGTGACCTAACAGGCTGTATGTGGCAAGTTAGGGGATCAGGTTTTGGTTTTTGATTTTGGTCTTGTGACCTAACAAGCTGTATGTGGCAAGTTTAGGGGACCAGGACTTGGTTTGGATTTTTGCAGAATGTCAATTTCAAGATTTTGGCTCAATTTGGTAGATGAGGCTGGATGGTTTGATTTTTGGAAGCTCATGGGGCTTGGAATTCTCTTTTGTATGGTCGAATCAACTCAAAAGAGGCATGGAACCATTTTTGTATGCTCTTGGTAAAAGGGATTTCTCTTTGACTAAAAAAAAGCCTAATTTTTTTTTTTAGTGCCTAGGTGGTGAAACCTGGCTCATATGGGCTAACCCATGGGACCTTAAGCTTTTGAAATGGCTTAGATCTCATATGGTGTCATTTTATAAAGAATATCCAAAAATATCTCCTTTGGATAGAGAATATCTAAGAATATCTTTACTTGGAGAGAATCTCTCATGTTCCTTTTATTTTGGGAGAGAATATCTCAAGATATCTTCCTTTGGGAAAGAATCTTTCATTGATCCTATCTTTTGGGAGAAAATCTCTCATTGATTTCTTTTTGGGAGAGAATCCCTCAAGATATATTTCTTTTGGGAAAGAATCTTTCTAATTTCTTTCTTTTGGTAAGGTTACTAATTAGTAACACTTACCTCTTTCTTTTTTCCTTCTTTGGTTTGCTCTCTTCTATAAAAGCAAGGAGGAGGTTGGATCTCTTGCTCTTATTAATTTCTTTTGCAACAATCTCAAAAGGGCTTCAAGACCAAGAGTTCTTCTTCTTCAAGATCTTCAAGACTTTTCTTCTTCTTCTCCATCAATGGCTTCAAGTAAGTTCCCTTTTTCAAGAAAACCAAATTGTAGGAAAAAAAGTTCTTTTTTTTTTGTTTCTTTCTTTTCTTTCCTCTTTTTTTTTTCACGTGTTTGCTCTTTTTTTTTACACGTTTTTTCTTATCTCTTTTTTTTATGCTTTCTTTTTTTTTTGCATGTTTTTTCTTCTTTTTGTGGGCCGTACGGACAGATCCGTATGGATCTGGCCGTATGGCCACGTGGCCTGTGGGCCAGCCCTCTTTTTTCCCTCTTTTTTTTTTTTTGAGTAAGTTTCTTTTCTTCTTTTTTTTTTTGCTCATCATGATAATGCATTTTTTTTTTGCAAACCAAGATGTTCATGCACGTATTCTATTTTAAACTGAATTTTGTAGCATGATGTGATAG
>CM022946.1:116123702-116193806 GCA_012931725.1 Litsea cubeba
AGAAAGGAACCCAAGAAAAATCACAACAAATACCATAGTAACTTTGCAATATATACCATAACAGATGAAATGAAGAAGAAAAGAGGCAAACAGACAAAACCCCTTTTTTCTAATCTCTTTCCTTGAAGAAAAAAGAGTACATGACAGGGACCGCTACCCCCAACGGTTATGGGCTTATGGTGACTTGGGGCCGAGACATTTTCTCAAATAGATCACGCACCTTTTAATTTCAGTTTCAACAACCGAAGATGAGAGATTAAAGGAGAAAAGAGAAGAATAATAAAATGAAGAAGGAAAACTTGAAAGGGTTAGGCTGGAGTCTGGAAAGGTTTTCAGAAAAAGAGGTGTTCTAAAGTGGGTGTAGAGTCTGGAAAGGTTTTCAAAAAAAGAGGCGTTCTAAAGTGGGGTTGGGGGGGAATGGATTTTAACAAGAACTCCAAGAACCTTGGCGGGGGGGGGGGGGGGGGGGGGGGGAATGCATTTTGGTGATGATTTTCCAAAGCGAGGGGGGCTAGGGCCCCCTTGGGCCTTACTGTGGTTCTGCCACCGTCAACAACCATGGAAGTAGATGTAATTGGGTCGGATTTAGGTCGGGTCCATGGTATACCGAAACTTACTCTCCCCATTTTCATCTTTAGGGTGTGTTCTTACAAGCTGCCAAGCTGCCAAATAATAGATTAACTTGACTTTCTGCTAAGCTAACTCCACAACTTTAGGGCATGTTTGGCATCACTCTGGAAATGTTTTATTTTGATAAGAAACGAAGGAAGACTTGTTTGGCTAGTATTTTCTCCCTTTTTGCACATTTATAAAATCTCCCTCTCTATATATATATATATATTTTTTTTCTCTCTCACAAAATGCCTGCCAAATAAGTTTTACTTTTTTTTTTTGTTCTATCGGAGGGTTCCCAGCCCTTTGGGTTGGACTAGTCCCTCCGGGCCCAAAGGGAAGTCGGGTAAACTCCACTGTAGCTTCAGTGTGATATTGCAGTTTCGAACCTACAACCTCTGGGTGCAAACCGTGGTCCTAGGCCAACTGAGCTACACCTTGGCTTTAGAACGAAACATTCCCACAATGATCCCTAACAGGCCCTTTGAGTTGAGCCTCAGCAAAGGTCCCGGAAATAAAAATAAATCTCATTTGTTTCATCAAATTGTAACTTTTGTTTTGTATCTCCACATAGGAATGACTTAAGTTAAATGGCTTGAGATTTTTAAGCTCAAGGGTTGAGATTTGAAATAAAACATTATGTCTTACAAAATCTTCCATTTCTATTAATATCTCGGAAACCTTAATTACTTATATTTAAGTGTTAAATGTTATCTAAAGTGGCCCAAATACACTTTCGTCTCCGCAGGCACACATGGACTGCACAGGTCCGTTAGGTCCATTTGTTGGCAGCCCATGGCTCAACTTATTTATCACGTTTCTCCCATAAATGGTTGGGGTGATATTTTTGTTCAAATTTTAATCTTATTATAACTTGGATTCAAATTAACGTTTAATCCTTTCATAGGTTTGTTGACTGATTAGCCAATGAGGATTAAACCATCTAAGAGAGAAGATTTGATAAGATATCTCCCATATTGAAGTCCATTGAATCAGGTGCTCTTGGCTTACGAATATCGACCGAAATAGGTTTTCCTTGAAATACCTAAACCAAAACCTGAGAATGGACCTTCTTTTTGGTCTTAATTGATAATCTGGTCCGGATCAAATCTAGTCAGGTGAAGGTCCATATCCAAATAACGGTTCATTTGATATAAAAGACTCTGTATTATACAAAAATACATATATTAATACTATTTTACACAATAGTAGACATGATCAAAGCATTCAACATGGATAGTAGAGGTTTGTTGTTACAATCATTTAGATTGTAGGTTTGAGTAAAAAATTATTTTTAACATATAGATATTTCAAGTCGGACTGACTTCAACTATGTCCACGAGAGCCTAGGCCCGGTCCAGGTATATACATTTTATTAGGGTAGGTTTGATGCCCCATGTATTCGACCAAAACCTGTCCCATGTAAACCCCAATCTTGGCCTCTCTATAATCCACTCGTGCGTCTACAAGGACATAATCATTGTAGTGGTTTTGAGAGTAATAGGGGAGGCCAATTCACTCAGGCCACAGCTTCAACCAAAGTGAGGGATTCAAGCTACAATCCATTGGTCACTGAAGGAGAGCTTTTTTTGTTTTAATTAGTTTTAGGCCGTTTGTTTGGATAGTTATAAATTCCTAATCATTCTTGTTAAAATGGGTTCCAATAAAGGAATATTAAAGATATGAGCAGTGAAATATATAGTGATGATGTAGATGGAACCCTACGTTTTCTAGGATTTAATTTAGCAGGGTGATACTTGGGTGGTCATTTTACACCAAAGGAGTTCCTTTATTCCTTCAATTTTAAACACTTAATTCATATGGACGTCTTTTTTAGAATTCTTCAAAATTCAATTCCATGGAAACAAAAGGGCCCTCGGGTCATGTTTCATCATTTTATTGTAGTATTCATGTAGTATGAAGCACATGACGCATGTAAAAGATGCATGTATTTCCGAGGAAAACTCAAACTATGGCCAGAGTTAATGTGGAATGTTGTCTACCTGCATAAATAGTGGATACACGAAGGTCCTCACCACATGTTACTGTATTTGTTATTGCAGTCAGGTGGTCCCAACTACCGAGTTCCTTGTTAGTTTTATGGACTCAATCCAGTAGATGATATAATAAATTGATTAATTTCTTTATTTATTAGTATATTCATGCTTTCCTTTCATGAGATGAATGGTGATTTATTATATACTTGCACCTAACCAATACAAATGACATGATGGTTCATGAGATGAACATGAGTATATAAGTATATTAGATGTAACACATATGTGTATGGATGAGATCCATATACGGGAGACATGTGTGACAAATCTTATACTTAAATATCTTCACAACCAGTGATGAGATTGGACATCTCATACTGACAAGGTTGCAGCATTTTGATCACTATGAGATAGTGTGATTTGTCTCGATCATCAGAATGTAAGATTCTGGATCATAGTGCTGGTACATTGGATGTATTGAAGGACCATGAGAAGCACCTTATAAACACTGTCTTTACTTTAAGGTCTGCTCTCATAATTCCCTAGCAATAGGCTCTCAATCCTGAGACATTAATGAACTCAAGTTTCTATCTATTCATTTTCTTTGAGTCACCAATGAGTGAGGCCAACTGTAGGTCAACACCTCGGTGATTTGGGTACGTGGTAGTAGAGCTGTGGGAACATTTAATGGTCAAGATGGAATCTATCTCTAATATCCCCTTGTGCCAATTAATGGATTTATCATTGGTAAGTGCGCACCCATTCCGATTAAGAGTTAATTGGAAAGGTACCTATTGATCATTATAATTAATTGGGGCTCAAGGATAAATAAGATATGGATCTAGTTTGGAAGACAGGTCCAATTGATCCATGGATATTGATAGAGGGGTCTACTTGTGGTAATGTGGAAGTTTAGGGTCTTCTATGTAATATTCCTAAGACTGGAGTTCAATTGCATTTATATAGTGGAGTTATTTGCAATTAACTGTGGGCCCGGATTACACATGAGATGTGGGGTCGCGAGTCCCAGCTGGAGCCAGCTTTCTAAGGAATCCCTAGTGGTCCCCACGCTAGCCCAATTATTAGAAAGTATCTAATTCTAGTAGAACTCTAAAAGGAAAGTTACTATTTCTATTTGAAGTAAGACTTCTAATAGTGGTAATAGTAGACTTACTAATTTTAGTAGAAGTGAGACTTCTATTTTAATTAGAAAGGAATTGGAAAGTTACTAATCATATTTGAAGTGAGACTTCTAATTATGATATAGTAAGTTACTAATTATTGTGGAAGTAAAACTTCTATCTTAACTAATAATAGAAGAGAGTTACTAATTGTTAGAGAAGTGAGACTTCTATTTCAATTAGAAAGAGGAGGTGGCTTAATTGCTTTTAAGCTATAAATAGAGGACGGCAAGGCTTGGACGTCCATGCATACATCTACCTAGGGATTCACGCCCAAGGCTTCTTTGTGCAAGTGTTGCACATGCCTCTTCTCCTCTCCTTCTTCTAGTTCTCTTTCTAGTTCCTCCCTAGAGTTCCTAGTAGTTTTCTCTTGGAGATCCCACCCTCTTCTTGAGAAAAAGGAGAATCTGATACGGGTCATAGCGTGGAAGATCAAGAGGTCTTGGAGATCCCTATTTGATTAGTGAAAGCGTTTCATCATCAAAGAAAGACGCAACTTCTCCATTAGAGCACAACCGAGCTCTAAAGGTATAATCTACTTCCTTGCATGTTGTAGATTTATTTGTAGCTTATATGTTGCTGGTTCTATCTACTAGATAGATTGTATTTACTGATCATGATAGCCGAGATTGAGGACATAGATCTTGGATTGGGTTTTATAGCCTTCTGGATAGTTGATCCCTGCATCAAGTGGGTCAAAAGTTTTTGAAACCTATCCTAAAGGCCCACCCTATTTCCAACATTCCTCTGGGCCGGCGAGATGGCCTGACCCAAGAGATGCAACCCTCAATAGCCTTTCAGGTGCAAACGAGCACACCCCAGCTCTCATTATTGCTCTAACCCGAATTAATCTCGACATCACCGATCTTGTGGCACTCTCAGGTGGACATACTATTGGAATCATGTCAAACCCCGAAACCGGGCCCTACAGTGATCCGACCTCCGGATGCGAAATTTTGAGATTTATTAAAATTTTTGTTGTATTTCCCAAGATCCGTGTGAATGAGGATAATAAAATTCCCCACAAACTGAACATATTTTCGCGGAAGCTAATCATGGTGTTGCGACCCGGAGTCCGTGGCCATCGGATTCCGTGTCGCACTCGACCAATATCATAAAGCCATCATATAAGCAGACTGGCACAAATCATAATTCAAAGAATACTGAGCTGGTAGTAACATGACTATTTATTTCCCACATATTCAAATTACAATTAACAAGTTTCTTAATTACAAATCCCAAGAAAAAGGCTAACAAAACCATACAAAAGTAATATCCAACTAAATAGAAATACTACCCCCAATAATTAGATACAAACTCCGGTGCCAAACTTGACATCTAGATGATATCAATTGGCAGCCTCTCACGTCAGATCGGCGGCTCAACTGCCTCCTCCGATCAAACACCTAAAAACAGAATGAGAGGAATCTGGCACCAAACAAACAGGGTCAGACACGACGGTCTGATAAGCAAATAAACAAGTAATATGGAAATGGGCATTCATAAAACCTTATGGGATCATTGTAAATCTGTTTAAAGAGTCTAAACAATAATAGCAATAAATCATGATAAAACGATCGAAAGACCGAGTATAAATATCAAAGTAAATAAATGGACAATCTCTGAAACATAAATATCTTAAAAACATAACAGACTATGTAAATCAACGAATAATTGGAAATATGTTTAAAATCCTGAATAATATAAAGACAATATGATAAAAGATCGATTTAAACATTAACAAATTCAAAGACTATAATGAGCATAAACAAAAAAGGATGGTAAAACTAAATATCTAACGGATAAAACATTGGCAACCCACATATAGCTATTTTCTCCTATTACCGAAGTAACAAGAGCAGACAGAACCGTAGCCACTACACGTGGGACCGAAAACAGAATCAGAACCGTAGCCACATACAAGTGGGACCGGCAGATAAAAATCGTTGCCATGGTCGGTACAGACAGAATCCAAGCTGCAATTGGCGAACAAATTAAAGATCCCAAGCCGGGTGATCAGCCCGATAAGGTGACCTAAGCCTAGTGGTGCCTTTAGTTTTCAAAAGTTGAACCGATACAAATCAAAATACTAGTCCCTTTGGCTCATGGGCTCGCACTACAAAGCTCTGGCCCCATCTCGCCTTGAGGTTTTATTCTCAAAATACTAGTCCCTTTGGCTCATGGGCTCGCACTACAAAGCTCTGGCCCCATCTTGCCTCGAGGTTTTATTTTCAAAATAATAGTCCTATCGATGTATTTCCGAACGTGGCGAACCACTCAAATCTCCTTCCAAATCGATTCGAAGAAAACATACGAATTTCCATGATAAACCACTCAAATACACATCAAAGTAATTTGTATAAAAATCATATGATCAATCCTTTCGAACATGGAAAACCACATGATCTATATCAAATCACCGATGCTATTCAAATTAGTTTACCGAAGAGTACAAATACATTATCTGACTTGAAATGGAATGGAATAGTGTAGAATGACTTAATGACTTACCAAGGAACCATCTCAATACACACTTAACCTTTAAATATTGATTAATAAAAGAATATGTTTGATGCCAATGAAAATCCACAATATTTAAAATGATAAAGTGTGCATTGAGACTTGAAAGATTCCCGAGTAATTCCACATATATTCATTCTCTCATTGTTCTCATTCCATTTCACAATTTCCAAGTATCACAATTAACCCCAAACTTTCATGGGCTTTCATACATCATTAGAGGCTAAATGGGCCTCAAACAAATGGAGGGAGATGGGATGGAAAAGACCCTGAAACAAGTGCGAAACAGCCCAAGCAAATGGGCTGAAAACAGCCCACAATTCAGGCCTTAAAAGGCCCTGGACTGGGCCCAGGTCCGCTCGAGCGGAGCCCATCCAGAGGCTAGTCCGCTCGAGCGGCAAATCGGCTCACTTGAGCGGCTCAGCTGCTGCCTGGGTCCGTTTTGTGCAGAGTTTCTGCACTATTTCCTGCCTTCTTTTGAATTCTTTTCCCTTTTTCCTCCCTATGAAAATCTGAACTTCTCTTCTTATTATCAAGACTCCAATTAACCACCAACTATCACAAAGCATTCCAAAATATAATTTCAAAACTTAAACAAAAGTAACCATAGTAATCAGTTACTTAATTAATTTCCATCATTTTAAACCATAGTAGAAATTGAAATTCTAATTTGCTGAACACAGCCCACATAGACTGAGTATGAAATAACACTAATGTTGCTGAAATCTGAATGTTAATTAAACACTAAACCATGCTGAAATTTGATGCTGAAATCTGAATATTAATCAAACACTAAACCATGCTGAAATTTGTTGCTGAAATCTGAATATTAATCAAACACTAAACCATGCTGAAATCTGAAGATAGCATAATATAAAAACACTGCAGAAAATCACACATAGCTGTACACTAAATCTTGCTGAAATTTGAATGTAACTTAATGTAAAAACACTGCAGAAAATCACACATAGCTGTACAGTAAATTTTGCTGAAATCTGAATGTAACTTAATGTAAAAACACTGCAGAAAATCACACATAGCTGTACAGTAAATCTTGCTGAAATCTGAATATAACTTAATGTAAAAACACTGCAGAAAATCACACATAGCTGAACCTTAAACCTTTTAGGAAATCCACCTTGCAGAGCCAAAAAAAATTGATTTAATGAGGTGGGAATTTCACATCAAATTTTGAAAGAAAACACAAGTTCAGCTGTATACATTCCAAGATCAGTTTATTCACTTGCCTCCACTCCAAAAGGATCTAAGGTTTCCTCCCAGAAATCTCTTCCCTCAGCCCAACTCCAAGCTACAAAAACCATGGAAAAACCCACTCAAAAGAAATCCAGATTTTTGAAATAAAAGGGGTTCTTCAAGAACCACCTTGCATGCATGCTAAAAAGCTTCAAAAGGGTCTAAAGAACCCAAGGCTAGGAGGAGAAAGCCAAGCCTCACCTGAAAGTGCAGAGATCAGCAAGAAAAGTTTGGTGAGGAAGATGGGTCCAGCTGAAATCCCTTGAAAATGGTATCAATAGAAAGCTTAGGTGATGAGGGAGAGATTGGTGCACTCAAATCTTGATTTTTGGCCAAGGAAGTTCAACATGCAAAGGATAGAAGGTGGCTGTAATGGAGAAGAAGAAAGAGTTCTCTCAGCTGCTGTAGCAGGGAAAAACGGAAGTGAAGAAGAGAACCCACGTTGGTTTAGTTTTAAGTGGGGAAGTGGGTCCTATTTGGTTTCAAACTTAACATGGCTGGATCAGTTATTTGTGGGTCCCGGACGAGATCGACGAAGAAGACAAAATTGATCGTCGAAAAAACTAATTTCCAAAAAGTATATTTTCCCCAATTTCTGAAATTTTCAAAATTCAAGTACAGATTTAGTGTGAAAGGTCAATTTTATCCTTTTTCTCGAAAAACGCAATTTCTGAGCATCAAATCAAAATGATCAAAACATGAAGGTTGTTCAACTTAATAAGATGAGTCAAAATACACCAAATTTGGAATTTTTAGAAATCAAGAGTAATTTCTCATAAAAATACCTTTTACAAAGACCGGGTCAAACTAAAGTCAACGGTCTTCAAAATCTTCAAGGCTATGAAAAATATAGTCAAACACAAAGACAAAGTCAAACCAACTCACATCTCGCTTAAAAAACTAAACCACGATTAAAATAATACTAAATAAAAGAACTGGGGTCGGGGTCTTATAAATCAGCCATTGTGCGACCTTTGAAGACCGCCTCTACCCGACACAAGATACCACAACGGACCAGACCTTTTCCAAGAACCTCAAGGTCACACGCCCCAAGAAGAACTCCTCAAACACTACACCCTTGGACATCCTATCGCCTAACAAGTTTGATAACAAGTACTACGTCAACCTCATGAACCGCCAGGGCCTCTTTACCTCCGACCAGGACCTATACAGCAACAAGACGACGTGACCAATTGTCACAAAATTCGCCATCAACGAGATGGCGCTTTTTGAGCAGTTTGCATATTCTATGGTGAAGATGGGTCAATTGAGTGTTTTAACTGGGACTCAGGGTGAGATACGCATGAATTGCTCCGCACCTAACCCACCCAAGCCAGCCTTGTGGTCTGTGGTGGATGATGAAGGTGAGGCTGAAGCTGTTTAGCATGTTCACATGGTGGGTGTGAACTTGAGATTTCTGACAAGGGTGTTTTTCTATCCTTATGTTGTAGTGTTATGGTCCTTATCGATCTGTTGCCAGTCTCTTGTATTGGATTTGACATCATCATCACAAAATCACTCAGCAGAGAGTATGAGAGACATAAAAATAAACAAGCATAATATATATATACAAGCATGGTAAGTAACACATTGACCTTGTGATTTATTCCGCTTTTGCAATCTAGGACATTGATAAATATGTTAGCCAATTATTAACATGAACCCTAAGATCGAGAACAACATGATTATCACGTGAAGGATTTAATTAAAGATTACCTCCAGACATCTTGATGCAGAGAGCTTTTCGATCCTGCTGTCTGATGTTGATGTTGAGATCCGCCCAAGAAAACTTTAGGGAATAACTTCAGTTTCTCTCTCCTTGCCTATAAGCCTTAATGTGTTGAATTTTATGAGTGAATCTTTATGATGGAAGAAAGACTCTTTTTATAGGTGGAGAGAGGACCAATTATATTCCAATTAGGATTCCATTAGTTTTAATCTCAACCGTCCATCAAGGTAGAGTTTGTTATGGAATATATCTCTTTAGGAAACCTTATATGATTAAGAGATAGCATGTATCCTATGAAAACGGAATTCCTATAATGACCACAATTTATGGAAAGGTAAGGACTTGTGGTCTAAGTAAAAGACCTAAAAGTAATTTCCTTACAGTCTCCCACTTGGTCAATAGGAAGATCTATTAATGTTTTCATATTAGGAATCATAAGGCGCGCATTATATGCTAAATACTTCTTTAGTCGGTTATCATAAGTGTCTTAGCTAATTCGGTTGTGAATGAGAGTCATGGCGTGCACACATTATTTTGCAACATGCTTACTTCCATGTACTACGTCATTTACAACTTGCATAACTATACCATAATAAGAGATTGACGTAATGGTCTCATAATGTCTTTGTTTAAAGACTGTTTCTGTTTATTATTCATCCAAACATAAATATGTACACAATGGAAAAACAGAAATTGCAGATGTAGATATGCATTAAGAGCTCAATAAATGTCCAATACAAGCAGAGAAATATAAGGCAGAAAATAATAATGAAGAACTATCTTCAAGACCCATGCTTTCAGTATGACCCTGAAAGGTCTTTAGAGGTAGTCCTTTCGTGAATATGTCTGCAACCATGAAATCTGTACGTATGGACTCTATTACAAATTTCTGTAATCTAACATCTTGCTTCAGTGATAGATATTTAAGGTCCATGTGTTTGGCTCCCTTAGATATCCTGTCATGCTTGGAGAAGAAGGTTGCAGCTTCATTGTCACAGTAAAGAGTTAATGGCTTAGAGATGAAACTCAAAGCTCCAAACATGAGAGATAAAGTTACGCAACCATGTTCCTTGAATTGCAGCCTCATAACATGCCACATACTCAGCCATCATGGTGGATGTGTAAAGTAATTCTGATTTCTGACTTTTCCATGATATTGCACCTCCACATAAAAGATACACATAACCAAGAGTGCAAAGTCTGGTGTCAGGACATCCAGCAAAATCTGAATCGGAATAACCAGTCACCTGTAGGTGACTTGATTTTCTGTATGTGAGCATATAATTTCTTGTTCCCTTGAGGTATCTCAGTACTTTCTTTGCAGCTTTCCAATGAGCGATTCTTGGGTTGCTTTGAAATCTACCCAGCATGCCAACAGCATGACTAATGTCAAGTCTTGTACAGACCTGTGCATACATCAGACTCCCTACTAGAGAAGCATAAGGATATTTTTCCATTTCTTTACGTTCCAATTCGTTCTGTGGACACTGCGTAAGATCAAGTTTGTCTCCTTTATGCAGTGGAACAGGACTTGAGGAACATGTCATTATGCCAAATCTCTCTAGAACTTTGTCAATATATGCTTTCTAAGATAACCCCAAAATACCAAGTGACCTGTCACGGAATATTTCTATTCGTATCACATAGGAAGCCTCTCCCATATCTTTCATTTCAAAATTCTTAAAGAGATAATCCTTTGTAGCATGTAATAAACCAAGGTCGCTACTAGCCAATAGTATGTCATCAACATACAGAACAAAAAATATGAACTTACTCCCACTGATCTTGAGGTATATGCAAGGGTCAACCATGTTTTCTGTGAAATCGAAGGCAGTAATGATTTCATGAAACTTTAGGTACCATTGCCTCGAAGCTTATTTCAGTCCATATATTAATTTCTTAAGTTTGCAGACCATGTCTTCCTGACCTTCAATTATGAAGCCTTCAGGTTGACGCATGTAGACTTCTTCTTCTAAGTCTCCATTAAGAAAGGCAGTTTTAACATCCATTTGATGTAACTCGACGTCATAGTGAGCTACTAATGCCATGATAATTCTAAGAGAATCCTTCCTGGACACAGGGGAAAAGGTCTCAGTATAATCAATGCCTTCTTTCTGATTAAAACCTTTGGCAACAAGCCTGGCTTTATGTCGTTCAATATTGCCTTTGCAGTCGCGTTTGGTCTTAAAGACCCATTTACAGCCAACTGGTTTGTGTCCTGGAGGCAATTGAACAACTTCCCATACTTGATTTTCATCCATAGATTTCAATTCATCCATCATGGCATCAATCCATTTACTAGAATTAACATCTTTAATGGCTTGTGAATAAGAAACCGGGTCTTTAATTGTCCCTTCTGCAGATTCTACTTGGTAAAGCATGTAATCATCGGAAATAGCTGATCTCCTTTGTCTTTGAGACCTTCGTAATGCTGGTTCCTCTGGTGCTTCATCCATATGTTCATTGACGACAATCTCATGATGGAGTTGGTGATCATTGATTGGGTTTTCCTCATTGTTAAATGGTTCAACAACGGGATGATTTCTAACATCTTTCGGAATAGAGGGTAAAGGGATAGGTACCCTGATTTCCTGAATGATCACATCTTGAGTTTTATTACTTCCACTGATTTCGCCATTCTCAAAGAATCTAGCATTACCGGTTTCAACAATTCTCGTACTATGGTTAGGGCAGTAAATCCTAAATCCTTTGGACTTTTCTGGGTAACCTATAAAGTAACCACTGATCGTTTTAAGGTCCAATTTCTTTTCATGTGGATTATAGACTCTAGCCTCAGCTGGACAACCCCAAATTTGGAGATGTCTTAAACTAGGTTTCCATTCTTTCCACAGTTCAAAGGGTGTTTTTGGAACTACCTTACTGGGAACCCTGTTTAAGATATAAACAGCTGTGCGTAGAGCATCCATCCACAAGGATATAGGTAAGTTAGCATGACTCATCATGGATCTAACCATTTCCATATATGTATGATTTCGCCTTTCGGCTACACCATTCTGCCATGGTGAACCAGGCGTTGTGTATTGGGCAACAATTCCAAGCTTTTGGAGAAGTTTTGCAAAAGGTCCAGGATGTTGTCCTGTTTCGTAATACCTACCATAAAATTCACCACCTCTATCTGACCTTATGATTTTCACTTTTTTATCTAGTTGCCTTTCGACTTCAGTAATGAACACTTGTACAGCATTCACAGACTGAGATTTGTCATGCAACAAGTATAAATAACAATAACGTGAGTAATCATCAATAAAGGTAATGAAGTACTTTTCTCCCCCAAAGGTTGGAACATCAAAGGGTCCGCAAATGTCTGTATGAATTATTTCAAGAAGCTGAGTACTTCTTGTGGCTCCTTTCTTTGTGTGTTTTGTTGATTTGCCTTTAATACAATCCACACATACCTTAATATTAGTAAAATCTAGGTCCGGAAGGACACCATCTTTTACTAATCGTTTGATTCTTTCACTGGATATGTGACCCAGTCTTTTATGCCACAAGAAATAAGAGTCATTTTTATATGACTTTCGTTTGGTTTCCTTAGAATGCAGGGTAAGATGGGTTTCAGCAATTTGATTATTAAGATGAAACTTGTATAGCCCATCAAATAAAATTCCAGAACCAATACGACTAGAATTTTTAAGTAAACTGAAATTACCATTTCCTAATTCAAACGAATAACCATCTTTATCAAGTGCGCTTACAGAAACCAAATTACGGGAAATAGACGGAACATAAGAGTTTGACATAAGTCTAACTGATAACCGCTATCTAAAATAAGACGAAAAGTGCCAATGGCTTCAACTGGAGCTTTGTCTTTGTTGCCCATAAAAAGGAAATTCTCACTTGGGTTTATGGTTTGGATCGTAAGGAATCCCTGCATTGAATTGGAAACATGAACATTAGCACCAGTGTCGATCCACCAAGTATCAGAAGAAACATAAGTAAGATGTGATTCGAAATAACTTACGAAACCCAGAGGGTTACCTTTCTTTTCGAACCATTCTTTACGTTTAATGCAGTCTGCCTGAAAATGTCCAGGTTTCTTGCAAAAGTTGCATAAGTTTTCCTTCTTTTTCTTCTTGGGGTTCTGATTGGCCTCATTAGATTTGGGTGGTGCCCTTTTCTGGCCTGAATTTTTCTTTTTCCCAGCTTTGTTTCCAGCTCCTTGAACGAGATGAGCTACTTTAATACCTTGTTGATTCAGCCTGGCCTCCTCTTGAACCAGTTTGTTGGCCAATTCATTCACTGTCCACTTTTCCGTAATAGTGTTGTAGTGAATTTGGAAAGGCCCGTACTGAGGAGGTAAACTGTTTAGGATAAATTGGACGAGAAAAGCCTCATCCACGGATAGTCCCAAATTCTTTAGTTTAGCAGCAAGGTTGGTCATCTCAATGACATGCTGATGCATTGAGCGAGTGCCATCAAACTTCATGGTCGTAAGATCTGCCATTAGTTTCCCAGCAAGGGATTTGTCTGCAGTTTTAAACCTATCTTCAATGGCTTTCATAAAGTCCTTAGCATTCTCAGGTGTAGGAAGGGATGTTTTGATGTTAGCATCAATAGTCATTCGCAAAAACATAGTGCTTAGTCTGTCAGACCTCTCCCAAGCATTAAAGAGGGTCTTTTCCTCAGCGTTACTTGTGGCAGTGAGTGGAGCCGGCTTATCTTTACGAAGAGCCATATCCAGTTCAAGTACCCCCAATGTGAACTCAACTTGCTCTTTCCATTCGGAGAAGTTGGTTCCATTGAGTTTAGTGACGGAGGTAGCATGCGAATTCAGATTAGTGGGTACAATAACTGCAATAGAGATATAACAAGAAGGCTTTAATTAAAATAAGACAACACATGCATAATATATAAATATATATGACAAAAAGAAATTTAGGTGCTCCTGTGGGTAGTCACCATAATTTCTACACATTATACCATCTAAGGTCATCATATTCAAGGTGGTGTAAATGAGTGATGTTACTTTTAATTAGAATAAGTAAGATATCTGTGGATATCTTGGGTCCATGTATGAACAAACACTCCTTAATTATTATTCAAACATATGATTATAATCCGCCTGTGGGCGGCTAAATTCTTCATGCGCTTGAACAATGGGAAAAGTAAACATTATGATGGTAGTATTGAGGCCAAGTATCAGTATTTAATTGTTAGGGTCACTGTGGTGAGACCTAACCTTAAGCATACAACTTTGGTGATCAAAATTAGCTTAATATGAATATATAACATTATAAATTGCATAAAGACATAATTGATCATTCGTTATATGAAAAATACTGATAAAGATGGCCGAGCCCCGGAGGGCAGTCCTCCGGCTCTTTAGGTGCATTAGTCTCATATCAGAACAATGTGCATGTTCTGATCTATCATTATATAGGTTATGATCGGGTCGGATTAGATCTGATATGAAAGTGGCGATGAAATTCACGTGTTCCTAAATCATCTAATTATTCACCTAAAAGCATTAGATAAGTGTAATTATTTCCTATCCAGAGAGGGTCCCACACGGACCTACAACCTATGGGTGTGTCTAAGTGGGACACTTGGTTTGTTACCTCAAAGTGGCATCCCCTACATGGACGATTGGTCCCACCCCACTAGCCATATTTCAAAATCCATTATGGTTGTTTCTTGAAACCAATTATTACAATTTCTTGACAGAACGTAGCCAGATTCAAAGCCATCCTTTTTGTCTTGTCCCTCACGAGATATCATATGACGAGCGGCTTGGATTTTTCTTTAATGAAAACCAGGCCCTAACTTGCAGGCCTTGAACAAACAATATCACAAGCCCAATGTCTGTGTATTAAATTAATCCAGACCGCCACTCTCAGTTAAAGGATCCAGACCGTCCCTTTTCTCCCTTCACATGCACATTAAAATTCGGGATTAGGTGAGTAGGACTTGTTCTGTCATTGGGACCTTGGTCATAGGAGATGAGTGAAGAAGGATTGTAGTAGTCGACTATGGCAGCAGCAGTGTCATCCTTGAGAGCTGCTGCAGTGGTGTTGTGGGGATCTCGGTCCTTGGCATGGCAATCAACGACGGAGCACCAAACCATGATGAAGGGGGTTGTATCCTATTATTAATGGATAATCATGTGTTCTCTAATAACCATGCTCTGATACCACATGTTAGTCTATTATTAACATGAACCCTAAGATCGAGAACAACATGATTATCACGTGAAGGATTTAATTAAAGATTACCTCCAGACATCTTGATGCAGAGAGCTTTTCGATCCTGCTGTCTGATGTTGATGTTGAGATCCGCCAAGAAAACTTTAGGGAATAACTTCAGTTTCTCTCTCCTTGCCTATAAGCCTTAATGTGTTGAATTTTATGAGTGAATCTTTATGATGGAAGAAAGACTCTTTTTATAGGTGGAGAGAGGACCAATTATATTCCAATTAGGATTCCATTAGTTTTAATCTTAACCGTCCATCAAGGTAGAGTTTGTTATGGAATATATCTCTTTAGGAAACCTTATATGATTAAGAGATAGCATGTATCCTATGAAAACGGAATTCCTATAATGACCACAATTTATGGAAAGGTAAGGACTTGTGGTCTAAGTAAAAGACCTAAAAGTAATTTCCTTACAAAATATTGACTTTCATGATTAGGAGAGCACCAAAATGGCTCTTCAAATATCAACTTGTCAAATTAATTCTGATTTCATCCATGCCCTTCTGAGTCTGCTGAATCGGCTTTCTTTTATCTGGCTAATCCTAGGAGTGTGGAGAATGTTCTATGTAGAGTTCGCTATGTTATGAGCTTAAGTAAGTTGGATATATCTAAGATGAATTTAGGTTAAGATTATATTAGGATTATTTTAGATTTATAATAAAGGATTATATTAGGTTAAAGTAATAGTGTGAACATAGGTGGACATTGATTACCAAACCAAGTGGTGTGAGGCATTTCCTCTACGAAGGCCTCCAATCAAGACAACACTCACTTCATCCGCTCATACAGGCCTTCCTCATCTATAGCTTCGCTATTTCTCAGAGCAATTGCTACTCATGCTTGCTCTTCAGTTGTAACTTCCTAAAACTCTACATTCATCGAGTCACAGATGAGGACAAGGAATAGAGTCCATTCAAATTGAGAAACTAAGGACAAGATTTATGTCGGAGAAAGATGCTGTGAGGCTGGTGATTTCCCCCTTGCAGCTTGATTTCCCGTTGAATAAGTAAGATCTTAATATTTTAGTTGGCAAAAAGATTTTAGGTCGACCTCAAGACAAAAATAATAACTCTATAATAGAGAACATTGAAAAATTATATGTTATCTAAAGGATGAATTTGCATTAGGTTGTAAACAGGTCGGTTCTGGTCCGGGTCCATGGTGGACCCGGGCCGAGCTGTCAATGAGAAGATGGACCCAGATCCGGATCCAAACCCGCCTCAGAACCAATTTCTTGGTTTCGGAGCCAGAACCGTTAATTAGAAGATGGAACCAGAATAGGAACCGGTTCTGTATATGGGTATTCAAAGAAACTGCGATTCAGATCTGGACATCACTAGGGGAAGAAGTCCATGGCTGATTTGTAGCAAAATAGATTTTAGAAAATCTGATCTGGGCAGCGCAAATCAGCCATATAGATTGCATAAAAACTCCATGGATTCATGACCAACAAGTATATAATTAAAGGAGATTCAAGAAGACTATTATCTTGATGATATGCAGGCTTCAGATCTCTGAAATAAAAGATCCAAAGGGCTGAACTCAGACTTGCAATTAGCAATGCAAACAACTTGCTGGAATTTTCTGCAGTAGAATTGCTTTTGATCTTCTTCTTTATTTCACTTCCAAATCTGATTGGCTAAGATGGTGGGATCTTAATCTAGATTTCTAGATGGGATTTGAGAACTTATATCTATGGAAAAAATCTCAGACCTGAAACTCTCTTCAATGAAGAAGAAAAGAGGGCTGGACGAGTGGGATTTCTAGCATAGGGATGTGTTGGACGTCCAAAGGGGGCTTCCTACTTTTTTATAGAAAACTTTGGGATTCCTTTCCTTAAAAGCTATCTCTTCTAATTCTCATAGATGTCCTAAAAGGAAAGTATAATCTAAAGATTTATTTCCTTTTTAGAAACACTCCAATTAGAAAAGGAAACTCAAGGAACATCCCACAAACTTTAGTAATCTTAGTTGCACAACACTTACAAATTTAAGTTTCTTATTCAAAAAGGAAACTTTACTATAGGAATACTAATGTAAAGGGGAGTCCAACCTTCCAAGTAGAGAGACCTACTCAAAGTTGGAAACCTCACCTATGGAATTCCCATTATGGACGTCCCACATAATAATGCACACCTTGGCCCACAAATAATTTATTTAGAATTAAATTCATGTATGCCATCAAAGGCCTATTTGAATTTAAACTCAAAATTATTTTTCCACTAAAATAATTCAACCATATGTCATCTAAACAATTTAGGAAACCTTGCCAATCTAGGAAAGTGACTAGAGAAGGGACCAAAAGACATATTTGCCCTTGGCTCCCAAAATGACCAAAATGTCCATGCTAAACCCATGGCAACATTAAGACCATTTTAACCTTAACTCATTCCACTAAAGAGTTATGGTTGAGCTCTAGGGACAAATATATAATATAATAAGCTCGTCAGAAAATGACAGTTGTCTTCGACCTACTAAGTAAAATGACCTAAATGCCCCTCTATGTAACATCCATAATCAAGTCAGGATATCAGATGTACTATCAACCTTCTTGATTACATCTAAACCTTAAAACTTTATATCCTTAACTTAATCATCATCCGGATATCATTCTCTTGGTCCAGGGAGCGACCCACAAGTTCAATATCCATATGGAACATCCATATACTAAGATCTTAGATTTTGATGATTAATCGGATAATTCTAAGGGGACGATCATTCCATCATTAGATGGCATAGATTCTTTATTGCATCTGCACGTCTCAACTGATCAAGTCCGAGTACCCAAAACACAGAGCTGTTGACCCATGAAAAGAATCTCACCCACAGTGAATTAAAGCACAAGAACTTGACTTCATCAGTTCATCCACAAATGCTCAAGATTAAGATCACTGGTCACTCAGTAGCATGAGGTGACTTGATCTCTCTCAGTGATAGTACTATTTTAGAGAACACACCTACAATGGTCCTGTTCAATGCATTGCATATGCACTAATGAGATAAATCCGGGAATGTCCTCCCATGACTTAGGTAAGTCACCCTGAATATAGGAGAGTCTCTCACCATAACTTATACCAAGATGAAGTGCCCAACTCCATTTCTCAGTTATGAACAATTTTATTGTTTCCAGTGTCCATGAGTCAAACCTATCTGTGTGTAGTCACTACACACCTAATTCATTTACTAGAAACAATGGGCCTTACACAACCATACATATATACATGTTTAAAGAGAAAATAGTCATTCCATTAAATAACCTTTAAATATCCAGTAACAAAAGATGAGAGTGCAGCTAGTGGGCTTTAGGGCATACACCAATCCCAACAAACTCCCACTTACACTAAAGATCACTACTTCCTAACCTAACACCCATAGACTCAACATGAGAAGTAAAGACTTTCTCAGTAAGAGTTTTAGTGAATGGGTCAGCTAAGTTATTTACTGAGGCAATTTGCTCCACCATTATTTCTCCATCCTGAATGAGTTCCCGGATCAAGTGGTACTTTCTTTGAATGTGCTTGCCTTTCTTGTGATTCCTGGGCTCTTTGCACTGTGCTACAGCACCAGTGTTGTCGCAGTACATGACAATCAGTTTTTGCACTGTAGGAACAACTCCTAATTCCAATAGGCATTTTCTGAGCCATACTGCTTCCTTTGCAGCTTCCGATGCCGCCACATACTCTGCTTCCATGGTAGAATCAGCAGTACAGGGTTGCTTGACACTTCTCCATGATATAGCCCCTCCTGACAGAGTAAAGACGTATCCTGAAGTAGACTTTCTGGCATCCCTATCAGATTGGAAATCGGAATTTGTATACGCCAAAGGTGTTAGATCATCTGCTCGATATGTTAGCATATAATCTTTCATTCTCCGAAGATACTTGAATATATGCTTAACAGTTGTCCAATGCATGGGTCCAGGGTTTGACTGATATCTGCTAACCATGCCAACGGCAAAACAAATATCTGGTCTAGTACATAACATAGCATACATGAGGCTTCCAACAACGGATGTATATGGAACTCTCCTCATGCTCTCTATCTCTTCAGATGTCTTTGGACATTGATCTCGAGACAGTGGTACTCCATGTCTAGAAGGTAGCAAGCCCTTCTTGGAGTCATGCATGTTAAACTTGACCAATATCTTCTCAATATATGAAGATTGGGATAAGGCTAACATCTTATTCTTGCGATCACGCAAAAGCTTGATCCCTAAGATATAGCTGGCCTCACCCAAATCTTTCATCTGAAATTGAGAGGATAACCAAACCTTTGTGGATGACAATATACCTACATCATTTCCAATGAGCAATATGTCATCTACATACAGAACTAAAAATGCAACTGCTTTTCCACTTCCTTTCTTATACACACATGGTTCATCAATGTTTTGATCAAAGCCAAAAGATTTGACTGCCTGATTAAACTTGATGTTCCATGCTCTAGATGCTTGCTTAAGTCCATAAATGGACTTCTTAAGTTTACAAACCATGTTATCTTGGCCACTAGCAATGAAACCCTCTGGTTGCATCATATAGATGCATTCGTCAAGACTTCCATTAAGAAAAGCTGTCTTGACATCCATCTGCCATATCTCGTAGTCATAATGACATGAGATGGCCAAGAGAATCCTTATGGACTTAAGCATAGCCACTGGTGAAAAGGTTTCCTCATAATCGATACCCTCTTTCTGAGTATATCCTTTCGCCACCAGTCTTGCTTTGAAGGTTTCCACCTTCCCATCCACTCCTCTTTTCCTCTTGTAGATCCACTTGCACCCTATGGGTTTAATCCCTTCAGGTGCATCTACAAGTTCCCAGACTTGATTGGAATACAAAGAATCCATTTCAGATTTCATCGCTTGCTGCCACATGTGAGCATCTATATCCGTCACTGCTTCATCATAACTAGCAGGATCCTCGACCAGATCTTCAGAGTCTGTCTTAAAAGACACTCCTAGATATCTTTCTGACTGTCTAGAAATTCTCCCACTACGACGAGGCTCCGGAGTGTTAAAAGGAATATCCTGTTCATCTACCGCCTCAGGACCTGGTACAGATGTTATAGGAGATCCCGGAAGAATCTCTTCAATGGTTTCTTTACAACTAAGCTCTTGGTACATCATACAATCATCCTCCAAGTACCTAGCATGAGTGCTGATAAGCACTTTTTGCTCCTTTGGATGATAAAAGATGCTACCTCTCGTTCCTTTAGGATACCCAATGAAGTAGCACATTTCCGATCTGGGTTCTAGCTTGGTAGCTTTATCATTCAGCACATAGGCTGGACAACCCCAAATGTGGATATGTCTTAAACTGGGTTTTCGACCTGTCCACATTTCTTGCGGTGTCCTAGGCATTGATTTAGAAGGTACCAGATTTAAAATGTATGCTGCTGCTTCTAGGGCATATCGCCAAAAAGATATAGGTAGGGTTGCATGACTCATCATGGACCTTACCATATCAAGAAGGGTACGGTTTCTTCTCTCCGCTACACCATTTTGCTGGGGTGTACCCGGTGCAGACAACTGAGACACAATCCCATGTTGTGTGAGGTACTCTTTGAACTCACCCAGGAGGTACTCGCCACCTCGATCAGATCGAAGGGCTTTGATATGTTTCCCTAGTTGTAACTCCGCCTCAGCCTTGAATTGCTTGAATTTATCAAACGCCTCAGACTTGCATCGCATTAAGTACACATATCCATACCTAGAGTAATCATTGAAAGAAAATGCGATTCAGATCTGAATAAGCGGAAGAGATTCATGGCTAATTTGTAACATGACAGATTTCTTTTCCAGTCTACGTAGTTAGGGCCAGTCAGTTTGTTCTCACGAAGAATGCACATCAACGGACTAAAAGAATCTCTACCCATCTCTTTCTCGATATAAAACGGTTTATAATTAGACATGCAGTATATATGTAACATGCATATGGTGCTTGTTATAAAAGGAAAAACAAAGCGCGAAACTTTTTACATTATTCAACCCCAATCATAATGTATCAGTGTTTCAACCTCCTCATAGACCCTCCATCGAAGGGATGGCCGAGCCTACAGTCACGTTGAATTAAGGCAGACTTATTTGGATTATTACTATCTGGATACACATCCAGTGGTAGTCCAATCACTGATTGGTTTGGCCTCATATGACAAATAACCCTTAACTCCTAAGGAGAGGTCATCACCGTCTTATGTCAAGTGTATAACCATCTCTTATGAAATTTCCCAGAATGTCTATGATTAAGTCCTCCGAAGGGAAGAGACTTTTATCCTTTCTAGAAGTGAACTTTAGTAAAGAGCTCCACCGAAGGGATGGCCGCTCCCACCAACACTTCATTGACATTCTATAGAAGTGATCTTTAGTAAAGAACTCCACCGAAGGGATGGCCGCTCCTACTAACACCTCATTACGAATATTCACATTAGTTCACCCATTAACTCATCAAAGCGGTCTTTAGTTAAAGAACTCCACCGAAGGGATGGCCGTTCCTACTAACACTTTAATGAGATAACATGAACCGAAAATGGAAGGCCGTGGGGTCTTTCCTAAAACCCCTCTCCCACTTGATTATTTATCGCTAGGGTTTATACTTTTTGACCTTTACATTGCTTTACTCAAAAGCTCTTTTTAAATCTAGCAAACTTGGTTAATTAAATTTATGACTTAAGTCATCTTAAAATCAAATAACCTTTGCTTTAAAACATTTGAGCAAATCCCTTCAAAGAGTCAAAAACCTATCTTGGGTTATGGAAACCCATAGGTAGCATCTAATTAGATTTTAGTTTAGCCATCTTTGGAAACCAAGGGTACCAAGATGAACTAAACCCTATCCAATTTTAAACCTTAGACATATAAAAGGTGCTGGTCTAAGTTCCGTTTAAAATAATTTGCCAAACTTAAAACAATCTAATACAATAAAGATGCCAATTTTAGAACCTAATGGTGGCCATGTTTCTAGGTGACAATTATAGCAATTATATAAAGCACTCATCCATGCATTCCATATATAAAAGCAAATAAAAGTATGCAATCCTTGATGGCTCCTTGCTCTTCGGACTTGTAATCCTTATCGAACTAGGACATCAAGAATAGGTCTCATCTTTCACCAAGAAGTCTTGTCTCCTCCACCACTAAGGAGTCCGGTTACTTGCAACCTTTCTTGAAACTTTCTTCTTCTTGCTTGATCCAATAAATTAAATTTATACAAGCAAACCCATAAAAAACAAAAACCCAAATTACATTGGAGATACCTATGCTTTTCAAGAAAGCTTACATCAAGACTAGTTGGAATAAAAGTAAAGAAAGAATTACAACTTCCTATGATTGCTAAACGCGCAATCGTACACTTTCCAACTAATGAAAAACAATCCAAATCCACATAACAATCATGCGAACCATCAAGGATGCAATACATGGCTGCAAACAAAGAGGTTAGTGCATGCAAACTCACTATGTGTATCATTAAACAAATCTGGAAAATAAATTCCAGCAATGTTAATGAAACTTGCACACAACATGCATCACAACATAACTTTAATAGGGTGCCACCATACCCATAATCAATCTAGGATTAATTATACACAACATGGGATCATGATTTCACATGGAGTGGCTCTGATACCACTGAAAGAAAATGCGATTCAGATCTGATTAAGCGGAAGAGATTCATGGCTAATTTGTAACATGACATATTTTAAAAATCTAATTTGGCCAGCATAAATCAGCCATATAGATCGCATGAGAACTCCATGAATTCATGACCAACAAGTATATAATTAAAGGAGAATGAAGAAGACTATTACCTCGAAGATTTGTAGACTTCAAATCTCTGAAAAAATAGATCCAAAGGCCTGAACTCAGACTTGCAATTAGCAAACAGGTTGCTGGAATTTTCTGCACTAGTATTGCCTTTGATCTTCTCCTCTATCTCACTTCCAAATCTGATTGGCTAAGATGGTGGGATCTTAATCTAGGAATCAAGAACTATTTCTCCAAGGGAAAATCTCAGACCTTAAGCTCTCATCTATCAAGAAGAGAAGCAACCAAGGCTGGACGTGTGGGACTCCTAGGAGGCTTTTTTCAGTGTTGGACGTCCAAGGGCCAAGTGGTTTCTTTTATAGAAACTTTTGTGGAAACCTTTCCCATAAAGTTATCTCTCCTCATTCTAAAAGATGTCTAAAAAGGAAAGACTTATTTCCTTTAAGAAACACTCTAATTAGAAAAGGAAACCAAAAGGAACTTTCCATACAATTAGTAATCCAAGTTGTAGAACACTTACTAATTTTAAGTTCCTAATCCAAAAAGGAAACCTTCTCATAAGAATACTAATCCAAAGAGGAGTCCAACTTTCCAAGTAGAGAGTCCTACTCAAAGTTGGAAACCTTACCCATGGAAATCTTATTATGGACGTCCCTTATAATAATGCACACCATGGCCCACATACAATTTATCTAGAGTTAAATTCATGTATGCCATCAAAGGCCTATTTGAATTTAAACTCAAAATTATTTTTCCACTAAAATAATTCATCCTTATGTTATCTAAACATCTTAGGAAACCATGCCAATCTTGGTAAGTGACTAGAGAAGGGACCAAAAGATATATTTGCCATTGGCTCCCAAAATGACCAAAATGTCCATGCTAAACCCATAGCAACATTAAGACCATTTTAACCTTAACTCATTTCACTAAAGAGTTATGGTTGAACTCCAAGGACAAATATATATTATAATAAGCTCGTCATAAAATGACGGTTGTCTTCGACCTACTAAGTGTAATGACCTGAATGCCCCTCTATGTAACATCCATAATCAAGTCAGGTTATCACATGTACTATCAACCTTCCCGATTACATCTAAACCTTAGAACTTCATATCCTTAAACATAATCATCATTCGAATATCATTCTCTTGATCCAGGGAGCGACCCACAAGTTCAATATCCATATGGAACATCCATATACTAAGATCTTAGATTTTGATGATTAATCGGATAATTCTAAGGGGACGATTATTCCATCATCAGATGGCATAGATTCTATATTGCATCTGCACGTCCCAATTGATCAAGTCCGAGTACCCAAAACACAGAGCTGTTGACCCATGAAAAGAATCTCACCCATAGTGAATTAAAGCACAAGAACTTGACTTCGTCAGTTCATCCACAAATGCTCAAGATTAAGAGCACCGGTCACTCAGTAGCATGAGGTGACTTGATCTCTCTCTGTGATAGTACTATTTTAGAGATCACACCTACCATGGTCCAGTTTAATCCATAGCATATGCACTAATGAGATGAATCCGGGAAAGCCCTCCCTTGACTTAGGTAAGTCACCCTGAATATAGGAGAGTCTCTCATTATAACTTCTACCAAGATGAAGTGCCCAGCTCCATCTTTCAGTTATGAACAAATATGATGTTTCCATTGTCCATGAATTAGACCTATCTGTGTGTAGACACTACACACCTAATTCATTTACTAGAAACAATGGGCCTTACACAACCATACATATATACATGTTTAAGCATAAAAGAGTATTTCCATTAATTAACCAGTAAATATCCAGTAACAAAAGATGAGAGTGCAGCTAGTGGGCTTTAGGGCATACACCAATCCCAACTGCGTCACATTAAGTACACATATCCATACCTAGAGTAATCATCAGTGAAGGTGATGTAATACTCATACCCTCCTCGAGCCGGTTCGTTCATAGGACCACACACATCATTGTGAATCAATTCTAACAACTCCTTTGACCTTAGTCCCTTTCCAGAGAATGACCTTTTGGTCATCTTTCCTTTGAGACAAGATTCGCACTGAGGAAAAGGTTCGAAACCTAATGAGCTCAGAGGCCCATCTTCTACCAACCTCTGAATCCGTTTTAGGTTAATGTGACCCAAACGTAAGTGCCAAAGATATATGTCATTGATTGAAGATACCTTCCTTTTAAGGGAAGTTGAGTTTTCTTGTTGTACATTATGCAGTGTGGGAGCAATAGGATATATATAAAATAAGTTGTCATGCATTATACCGGAACATATAATATTTCCATCTCTACTGATATCAACACCAGAATGGAAGGAAACTGAATAATCAAATTCAATGAGTCTGGAAACTGAAATTAAATTCTTCCTCATGTCCGGAACATAGAAAACATTATTTAAAACTAATATCCTATCATATGAAAAATGTAAGGAAACAACTCCTACTGCAACTGCCCAAACTTTAGCTCCAGTTCCAACTCTAAAGGCAAACTCTCCTTTCTCAATCTTCTGCATTATCTGAAACCCCTGCAATGAATTGCAGATATGATTAGTGGCTCCCGAGTCTACTATCCATGAATCAGTAGAATCAACCACCAGACAAGTTTCAATGTAATAGGAAAAAGATGTACCTTTCTTAACTGAGGCTAGTAACTTGGGACAATCTTTCTTCCAATGACCTTCGAGGCCACACTTGAAGCATTTCCCTTTGGGCTTTCCATCTGTACCCTTGTCCTTCTTTTTACTAGTACTGTCCTTTTTCTATCCTTTTCCCTTATTCTGCTTCTTCTTGAACTTCTTCCCTTCCGGGTTTAGTTTAGAGGAAGACTGGAAAAAGTGAGCTTGGGCTTTGGGCTTCATGATAGCCTCCGCCGCCTGGAGTTCTTTCATTAACTCAGATAGAGTCATGTCCATCTTGCTCATATTGAAATTGAGCTTGAACTGATTGAAAGAGTTCGGCAGAGTTTCGAGAATTATATCAGTTTGACTCTCTGCATCAATCTCAGCCCCTAGAATCTCAGCAACATTGAAACAATCCATCATCTTGAGCATATGCTCTCTGACAGGTGTTCCCTCAGCCATCCTAGTATTCATGATAGTCCTTATAGCAGCTTGCCTAGCTGGCCTGCTTTTGTTTGCGAACATGTCAGATAAGGACATCATGATTTCATAGGCTGTGTCCATTTGCTCGTGCTGTGTTTGCAACACGTTGGACATGGAAGCAAGCATGTAGCATTTAGCCATGCTATTTGCTTTCTTCCATTTCCTCTCAGCCTCTAACTGGTCATCAGTAGAATTAACATCAATATCAGGACAGGTTTCCGACAAGACATACTTGTACTCCTCAGCAGTGAGTACTATGTCAAGATTTCTCTTCCAATCTACGTAATTAGGGCCAGTCAGTTTGTTCTCACGAAGAATGCTCATCAACGGACTAAAAGAATCTTTACCCATCTCTCTCTGGATATGAAACGGTTTATAATTAGACATGCAGTATATATGTAATATGCATATAGTGCTTGTTATAAAAGGAAAAACATGCACAAATCTTTTTACATTATTTAACCCTGAACATAATGTATCAGTGTTTCAACCTCCTCATAGACCCTCCATCGAAGGGATGGCCGAGCCTACAGTCACGTTGAATTAAGATATGCTTATTTGGATTATCACTATCTAGATATACATATCCAGTGGTAGTCCAATCACTGATTGGTTTGGCCTCATATGACAAATAACTCTTAACTCCTAGGGAGATCGAAGTCATTACCGTCTTATGTCAAGTGTTTTACCATTTCTTATGAAATTTCCCAGAATGTCTATGATTTAAGTCCTCCGAAGGGAAGTGACTTTTATCCATTCTAGAAGTGAACTTTAGTAAAGAGCTCCACCGAAGGGATGGCCGCTCCCACCAACACTTCATTGACATTCTATAGAATTGATCTTTAGTAAAGAACTCCACCGAAGGGATGGCCGCTCCTACTAACACCTCATTACGAATATTCACATTAGTTCAGCCATTAACCCATCAAAGCGGTCTTTAGTAAAGAACTCCACTGAAGGGGTGGCCGCTCCTACTAACACCTTAATGAGATAACATGAACCGAAAATGGAAGGCCATGGGGTCTTTCCAAAAACCCCTCTCCCACTTGATTATTTATCACTAGGGTTTATACTTTTTGACCTTTACATTGTTTACTCAAAAGCTCTTTTTAAATCTAGCAAACTTAGTTAATTAAATTTATGACTCAATGACTTAAGTCATCTTAAAAATAAATAACCTTTGCTTTAAAACATTTGAGAAAATCCCTTTAAAGAATCAAAAACCTAACTTGGGTTATGGAAACCCATAGGTAGCATCTAATTAGATTATAGTTTAGCCTCAAGGGAACCAAGATAAACTAAACCCTATCTAATTTTAAACCTTAGACAAAATAGAAGGTGCTGGTCTAAGTTCTATTTAAAACAATTAGCCAAACTTAAAACAATCCAATATAAAAAGATGCCAATTTTAGAACCTAATGGTGGCCATGTTTCTAGGTGACAATTATAGCAATTATATAAAGCATTCATCCATGCATTCCATATATAAGAGCAAATAAAAGTATGCAATCCTTGATGGCTCCATGCTCTTCGGACTTCAAATCCTTATCGAACTAGGACATCAAAAATAGATCTCATCTTGCACCAAGAAGCCTTGTCTCCTCCACCACTAAGGAATCCGGTTACTTGCAACCTATCTTGCTTGAAGCTTTCTTTTTCTTGCTTGTTCCAACAAATTAAATTTATACAAGCAAATCCATAAAAAACAAAACCACAAATTACATTGGAGATTCCTATGCCTTTTAAGAAAGCTTACATCAAGACTAGTTGGAATAAAAGTAAAGAAAGAATTACAACTTCATATGATTGCTAAACGCGCAATCGTACACTTTCCAACTAATGAAAAAACATCCAAATCCACATAACAATCATGCGAACCATCAAGGATGCAATATATGGCTGCAAACAAAGAGGTTAGTGCATGCAAAACACTATGTACATCATTAAACAAATCTGGAAAATAAATTCCAGCATTGTTAATGAAACTTGCACACAACATGCATCACTTAAAGAAATCTGAATATAACTTCAGTAGGGTGCCACCATGCCCATAATCAATCTAGGATTAATTAAACACAACATGGGATCATGATTTCACATGGAGTGGCTCTGATACCACTGAAAGAAACTGCGATTCAGATCTTTACATCACTAGGGGAAGACGTCCATGGCTGATTTGTAGCAAAATAGATTTTAAAAAATCTGATCTGGGCAGCGCAAATCAGCCATATAGATCGCATAAAAACTCCATGGATTCATGACCAACAAGTGTATAATTAAGGGAGATTCAAGAAGACTATTACCTTGATGATATGTAGGCTTCAAATCTCTGAAATAAAAGATCCAAAAGGCTGAACTCAGACTTGCAATTAGCAATGCAAACAACTTGCTGGAATTTTCTGCAGTAGAATTGCTTTTGATCTTCTTCTCTATTTCACTTCCAAATCTGATTGGCTAAGATGGTGGGATCTTAATCTAGATTTCTAGATGGGATTTGAGAACTTTTATCTATGGAAAAAATCTCAGACCTGAAACTCTCTTCAATGAAGAAGAAAAGAGGGCTGGACGAGTGGGATTTCTAGCATAGGGATGTGTTGGACGTCCAAAGGGGGCTTCCTCCTTTTTTATAGAAAACTTTAGGATTCCTTTCCTTAAAAGCTATCTCTTCTAATTCTCATAGATGTCCTAAAAGGAAAGTATAATCTAAAGATTTATTTCCTTTTTAGAAACACTCCAATTAGAAAAGGAAACTCAAGGAACATCCCACAAACTTTAGTAATCTTAGTTGCACAACACTTACTAATTTAAGTTTCTAATTCAAAAAGGAAACTTTACTATAGGAATACTAATGTAAAGAGGAGTCCAACCTTCCAAGTAGAGAGACCTACTCAAAGTTGGAAACCTCACCTATGGAATTCCCATTATGGACGTCCCACATAATAATGCACACCTTGGCCCACAAATAATTTATTTAGAATTAAATTCATGTATGCCATCAAAGGCCTATTTGAATTTAAACTCAAAATTATTTTTCCACTAAAATAATTCAACCATATGTCATCTAAACAATTTAGGAAACCTTGCCAATCTAGGAAAGTGACTAGAGAAGGGACCAAAAGACATATTTGCCCTTGGCTCCCAAAATGACCAAAATGTCCATGCTAAACCCATAGCAACATTAAGACCATTTTAACCTTAACTCATTCCACTAAAGAGTTATGGTTGAGCTCTAGGGACAAATATATAATATAATAAGCTCGTCAGAAAATGACAGGTGTCTTCGACCTACTAAGTAAAATGACCTAAATGCCCCTCTATGTAACATCCATAATCAAGTCAGGATATCAGATGTACTATCAACCTTCTTGATTACATCTAAACCTTAGAACTTTATATCCTTAACTTAATCATCATCCGGATATCATTCTCTTGGTCCAGGGAGCGACCCACAAGTTCAATATCCATATGGAACATCCATATACTAAGATCTTAGATTTTGATGATTAATCGGATAATTCTAAGGGGACGATCATTCCATCATTAGATGGCATAGATTCTTTATTGCATCTGCACGTCCCAACTGATCAAGTCCGAGTACCCAAAACACAGAGCTGTTGACCTATGAAAAGAATCTCACCCACAGTGAATTAAAGCACAAAAACTTGACTTCATCAGTTCATCCACAAATGCTCAAGATTAAGAGCACTGGTCACTCAGTAGCATGAGGTGACTTGATCTCTCTCAGTGATAGTACTATTTTAGAGATCACACCTACAATGGTCCTGTTCAATGCATTGCATATGCACTAATGAGATAAATCCGGGAATGTCCTCCCATGACTTAGGTAAGTCACCCTGAATATAGGAGAGTCTCTCACTATATCTTATACCAAGATGAAGTGCCCAACTCCATTTCTCAGTTATGAACAATTTTATTGTTTCCAGTGTCCATGAGTCAGACCTATCTGTGTGTAGCCACTACACACCTAATTCATTTACTAGAAATAATGGGCCTTACACAACCATACATATATACATGTTTAAAGAGAAAATAGTCATTCCATTAAATAACCAGTAAATATCCAGTAACAAAAGATGAGAGTGCAGCTAGTGAGCTTTAGGGCATGCACCAATCCCAACAGGTATAAGGGACAGGTCCAGATTTAGAGTCAGGTAGAGAATGGTTTAGAAAAAACTAGCTTTTAGGAGTTTTTTTCTTAAAAAAAAAAATTTGATGTAATATGTCGGGTCTTGGGTCCACATGTCGAAACCAAGGTAGACCTGGACCCGTTTACTTATCGGAACCTAAATAAGGACCCCCAAACCCGGTTACTAGTGGTCGGGATGGAGCCTTGGGTAATCAGATAATCAAGGACCTATTTATAGCCCTAATTACCATTAGATTAAAATTGGAGTAGATTGGGTTTATCAGGCACTTTTGTTATCATATTTGATTTGTGATTAGTGTAAGACCCCGACCCGAGAGACCACGATTAGTATTAATTAAGCTGTATTTTAGCTCTAAATGTGATTAGCAGATTTTGATGAAGTTTCGGATTAGAATAGCTTTTAAATAGCTTTGGGGAATTTTGAGAGCCTTTTTTATTTAATGGGACCCTTTGGGGGTTCCTTTGTCAGTTTTGCGTGAGCTTAGGGGATAACTCGTGATTCGGAAAATTTGTATGTTAATCTCGTTTGACTCATCTCGTTAATCCCTATAACTTTCATGTTGACCCTGTTCCTGTTCGAGATCTCGAAACCCGACTTTTCCTACTTTGAGGGCGAAACGGTCTTTTCATACCAAAATCTGGACACTATTTTCGATGTTACCAAAACCTGTAAAACATATACTTTTTGGAAACTAGAAATCTCGGCGATCAACTTTTCCTTCTTCATCGAACTCATCCGAGGCCCCAAAAGACATGTTTTTAGCCCAACAAGAACTTCTAGTTGTGGGATCCGCCTCTATTTGCTATATAAGGAGAGCTTCCCTTTCTCTTTCCCTTTTTCCTTGCTCATTTTCATAGCGGAAGAAGGAGCTCCAACCCAAGCTAGGGTTTTCTCCCTTTCTTCTTGCTTCTTCATCTCCCACCTACACTAACTCTTGCCAAATCAAGAAATGAGTATCATCATCTTCTTCATCTCCTCTAGAGCTTCTCTTGGACACCATTAGAAGAGAAATCCATGGACTTTGGAGCTTTCTTTTGAGCTCTCCTTGCCCATTTAAAGAATTTCCATGTAGGAGATCTTCCCAATCTTTTAGATTCATGTTCTCCTAGCTCTAGATGTGCTTCATCTTGATTCTTTCAAGCTCTTTCTTCTTCTTACTTAGTTTTGGGTTTTTCTAGGGTTTCTTATTTGTGATTTGGGGGTTTTTGTATAGATTTGTGTTAGAGGCTTGGCGAGGTGATTAGAGGCTTGATTTACTTAGCATTGGACCTAAGGCAAATGGATGAAATGATTTCTTGATGTTAATCATGTTTTATGCTTATATTTGGCTTTTCATTAATGAGTTTTGATTTATTTAAACCTTGTTCCATGTCATGTCTTCTATTGGCTTTGAAATGCACACCTTAATGTATATTCTAGCTTATTAATCTTTCAAAAATGTTACATTGATTGTGTTACATTTTGAGTTGTTACAAATGGATTTCCATGGGCTTATTATGATGAAATGAGATGGATTGATGGGAGTGGTGTGTGGAATGAAACATGGAGGATGGAATGTAGTTTTTGAGGGAATTTGGAGGCCCTCAAATGTGTGTAAAAAGGGTGCTTAAAATGTATGGAAAGAAGGGAAGGAAGAAGAGCCGAACTACACTCAGAAATCAGTTTTTGGATAGTTTGCTCGAGCGAACCCCTCACAGAGACTCATTGGCTCGAGCCAGCCTTCTGGTCATTCGAGCCAAACTGATCTAGGCAGGTCCGCTCGAGCGAACCCCAGATAGAGAGCTCTTGGCTCGAGCACACCTTCTAGTCCGCTCGAGCGAAGTGCCGTCAGGCCTAGGTCAATGTAAGGAGGTCTGAAATGCTATTCTAATGATTAGGGAGGTATTGTTTGGAGCCCCAATGCAATAGAAAGACCTAAGAAGTGTTGTATGTAGCCTGGTTAAGGAAGAAATCCCATCCTAGTGATTCGTTAAGGGTTTTTGGACTTGTCAATGTGCGTAGGGGTCCGAAATGTCCTCAATTCTCATGGAGAGTACCAAGGGTGTATCAAATCCGACGTACGGGACCCTATTCACACTGATTTGGATCTTAGACCCTCAACGCTTAGCCCGAAAATTTATCAAATCCACTAATGCTTTATTTTGACCCGGATTTCACTTGTGCACTTCAAACTTGTTGTCATGCCCCGGAATATACTGAAACTATGTTTTTAGCATTTTGCTAGCCCGTTATGCCTGACCCAATACAAATGTACTATTGTGCATATGGGCATCCTGTCCCACTATATATATTTGTTCCGATTTCTTGCATATGACCTATGAGTTAGCACCACTAAGCTTGGACGACCTTGTCAGTCTGATCTACCGACTTAGAGGTCCCCCTCCTGTCCTGCCAGCTGTAGCCTGGGTCCTGTCCTATCCCGATACCCGGTTAGCTACCGAAGTCCCATCCATCTTTATATGTTTCCATGATTATCGTTGACGCTCCTTGTCACGCCCCCAGACCGAGGTCCCGCTAAACGAGGCCTTAATCCGGGGACGCGGCGCGACGGGCCGGAAAAATCCGCCCGTACACGCTAGTTTCCCACAGGTTTCCGCGGTAAGGATTCCCGAAATTCGATCCAACAGTGATATATAAGAATCACTTTCATATGACTTGCGCGAAAGCATTGTAGCAAACATAAAAGTCTCTCACAAATGGGTAAAAGATGAGAATGCACGAGACTAGCATAAAAAAGAGAAACATTTCATTTGTAGGCCCCAAAGTTAGCATAAAGTTAATACAAAAGTAAGGTTAGTCATTCATTACAAATTCTTCCCAAAAAGTATAAGCCAACAATGGCCATAACCAAAAACCCAAAATGTATAGCATCTATTCCCAAAATAATGTGATCCCAGCTCCAAAAGCAACCCGACGTCTAAATGACATCATCGGGCTGCCACTCGCCCTCCACGGGAACTATGGGTTCCGCCTCGAAGTGCGCCTCGACCGCGAGGGGCTCGACATCTGGCACCAAAAAAAAAAGAGTCAGACATGACGGTCTGGCAAGCAAATACAACAATAATAGGATGATAGCGAAACAAAACATTAATAAATGAGAGCCACGATTAAATCACGATTAATAACAATATCGAAGTAAAGATAGAAGATAACATCTCGATGGTTTACAAATCCAATGTCATGATGAGTAAAATAAACAAATACCATGAAATGAATATTAATGCATAAAAACATTGGCAACCCACGTAAAGCTATATTCTCCTGTTACCGAAGTAACCGAAGCAGACAAACCGTAGCCACTACTCGTGGGACCGGAACGACATAGTCGTTATCAAACAGAACCATAGCCACTACTCGTGGGACCGGATATTACCGTTGCCATGGTCGGTATAGACAGAATCCAAACTGCAAATGGCAGACAAATTAAAGATCCCAAGCCGGATGATCAGTCCGACAAGGTGACCTAAGCCTAGTGGTGCCATCAGAGTGAAAGTTCGAAACCTCGAAGAAATACAAATCCATTTGTAAGCTACATTTCCAAAATCGATAAGAAAACTACTCCAAACGATGCATATTGGTGAATCCGAGCAAATAAGTGAGTAGTCTTATCAATACTTAAATATGTGGTAAACCACTTCAAAATATTCAAAAGGATTGGGAAAAGAATCCGGACAATAGTCTTTTTATATGGAATGAGTGTATGATGATTCGATCGTCTAATGTGGGCAGTCTCGATATACATTTGATCTCTTTATTGTCATTACGAGAACAAAATTTGGTGCCACCGAAGATCCTTGACAATCACAAAGGATGAAATGTACATTTAAACTTGGAAAGTTCCCAAAGGACTTTGATCATGGTTCCACTACTTTACTTAGCCTTCCAAAGATTGTAAATGGCCCTCACATATGGGCAAGGGTTAGGCCGAATTAAACTTGGATGCGGGCTTGAAGTGGACCTGAAGGTACACCCAAGGAAATCCCCATTAATATTGGATTAGTTCTTCTTAAAATCAGGCCCACAACTGGCCTTGACCCAAGCCAAAACAGTCCGCCCATTGGCCCCAAAACAATCCTTAAATGGATCAAAGAATGGGTCTCAAAACAGCCCAATGATTGACCTTGAAACAGGCCCAAAAGACACTTAGGGAACAGGCCCAACATAGCCTCCAATTGGGCCCCAAAGTTGACTCAATTGGACCTTAAACCAGGCCCAACTCAAGCCCCCAGACTGAACTGGGCTCGCTCGAGCGAACCCAGGTCCGCTCGAGCGGAGCCCAGACAGTAGCTGGGTCGCTCGAGCGGCCCAGTGGGCCGCTCGAGCGGACTGGGCTCTGCCCAGTCCAACTCGGCAGTGCATTTACTCCCTCTTTTGTCCATTTTTCTTGAGCATTTTCCATTCTTTTTCATTCCTACAATTTTCCAAACATATTGGGACCTTTCCTTGACCTTACAAATTCATCGAATCACCATCCAAGATCCTTCCAATTGATCAAACACCATACTTTTTACATCAAAGTCTTCTCCATTCCTATGAACAATTATCTTTAACACAAAGAAATCCATTTTTTTCTAAATGACCAAACGGAAAGCAAGGTTCCCATGCATTATAAGACAATAACATCTATTGAAAACAATGTAACCATGATCCATTCAATCAAAGTAAACCCATGGATTAAAGAAGATTAGCACATAAAAAGAAAAATCATAAATTAGAACCAAATGAGAGAAATCATCATATTAATTGTAGAATCTACTTGCCTCTAGTCAAGATAGGAGCAAAATCACTCTTCAAACAAAGCTTTAGTGCCTCAAGCTTCAAATCTACAAAAACCCCAAAATTTTCCCAAGAAAAACCCTAAAAATCAACATTTGTAAATCTCCAAGGGAAACCCTAGCATATGGGATTAAAACACTATTAATGGAGAGGAAAACAAGAATCTCATGTTTAGAAGGCCATTGCTAACCTTGAGAAATCCCAATGGAGAAGAGAAGCTTGAATGAGGGCTTTTTCTTAGCTCAAAAACCTCAAAAAGGGTATCTTTGGAGAGCTTGAAGAGGGAGGAAGAACTTGAGGAGATCAATCCTCCAAGAACACCTCACCAAGTAAGAGTTTCAGATGAGAGAGAGTGTGTGGGGAAAGAGGAAAAACCCTAGCCAAGGACTCTTGCTGGAAATGAAATGAAGAAGGAGAAGAAGAAATCCCCTTCTTATAAGAGATGTCTTGTGGGCCCCGGTCTTCACTAAGCTAGAAATGGCACTTGCGTGCCCCGAACGAAAACGACGAAGAAGACAAAAACGATCAGCGAAATTTCTACTTTCCAAAAAGTATATTTTTGACAATTTCTGAAATTTTCGAAATTTGGGTACAGCTTTTGTGTGAAATGTCAGTTTTGCACTTTTCCTCGAAAAACGCAATTTCTGATCACTAAATCAAGTTGGCCAAAACATGAAAGTTGATGACCTAGATGAAATGAGTCATAATACATAGAAATTGGGATTCTACAAGCATCATGAATAAACTCAACAATTTCACACACAATCCACGGGCGCCCCGGCCCGTGTTAAACTTAAGTCAATGACTCACAAAGGTTCTCAAAGCTAATCAAACATTCTAATCTAGCTTAATAAAAATAAACTAATCATCCACTAACCCCACTTATTCACTAATCACGGTTAAAACATAATTAAATACTTCAAACCTGGGTCGGGGTCTGACATCCTCCACCCCTAAGAATCACATTTGGTCCTCCAAATGATCACTAACCTCTGGAAATAGCTGAGGATACTTCTTTTGGACTTGATCACGAAGTTCCCAAGTGGCTTCTTCTGGTCCATGATTCTCCCAACGAATCTTTACCCACTGAATTGATCTGTTCCTCAGTTCTTGCTCTTTGGTGTCAATAATCTCTGCCGGTTTCTCAATATAGGTGGCATCCTCTCTGACATCCAACGGTTCATGGTGTAACACGTGAGAAGGGTCCGAAACATACTTCCTTAGCATAGACACGTGAAACACGTTGTGCACACCCGACAGTTCTGGAGGCAAAGCTAATCGATATGCCACTTCCCCGATCCGACTCAAGATCTCATACGGTCCAATGAATCTCTTAGACAATTTTCCCTTCTACCCAAATCTCAGTGTTCCTCTGACCGGAGATACCTTTAAAAATACTTTGTCTCCAACTTGGAATTGAATATCTTTCCTTCGAACATCAGCATAGCTCTTCTGTCGGCTTCTTGAAACCTTCAATCTCTCATGGATAATTCTGACTTTATCACTTGTTTTTTCAACCAAAGATGGACCATGAAAACTGCGTTCTCCGACTTCTTCCCAACACACTGGGGTTCTACACTTCTTGCCATACAAAGCTTCGAAAGGGGCCATTCCTATGCTTGAATGGTAACTATTATTGTAGGCAAATTCACAAAGCGGTAGATTCTCGTCCCACTGATTCTTGAAATCAAGGACACAAGCCCTAAGCATGTCTTCAAGGGTCTGAATGGTCCTCTCCGACTGACCATCCGTCTGTGGGTGGTACGCTGTACTGAATTGAAGCTTCGTTCCCATTGATTCATGTAAGGTCTTCCAAAACCTCGAAACAAATCTACTATCCCGATCTGAAGTGATGGAAACCGGCTGACCATGACGACAAACAATCTCTTTCACAAAAGCTTGTGCTAAAGCCAACATGTGCATCTTCTTATCGGTCTTCAAAGGAATAAAGTGCGCCGACTTCGTTAACCGATCCACTATGATCCAAATAGCATTGTTCCCCTTGCTTGTAGTCGGTAAACCTGATACGAAATCCATTGTCAGGTGTTCCCATTTCCACTCTGGGATTTCTAACGGTTGCAAAAGACCAGGTGGTTTCTGATGTTCCGCCTTTACTAATTGACAAGTCATACACCTAGACACAAAGGCTGCTATCTCTCTCTTCATATTGTTCCACCAAAAACGACTCTTTAAATTTTGGTACATCTTCGTACTCCCTGGGTGCACTGAATACCTCGTATTGTGAGCTTCTACCATAATGTCATCTTTCAAATTGTCTATCTTTGGGACACAAAGTCTGCCACGGAAGTACAAAACTCCATCCAACATCTGAAAATCTTGCCTTTCCGAGATATGTTCCATAATTTTAACTAAGTCTGGATCTTGCATCTGACTGTCCTTAATTTTCTGAATGAAGACTGGCTCAGACACTGTCATATTTGCCAACACAACTCCTTCCCTTAAAGATTGGAACTCTACTCTCAGTTCTTCAAATTGCTGAAAATTGTAAAACCCATGCAAACTGGCCAAACAAACTGATTTTCTACTCAACGCATCTGCCACTACGTTAACTTTCCCCGGATGATAGATAATCGAAAAATCGTAGTCTTTGATGTACTCCATCCACCTTCTTTGCCTCATGTTTAATTCCTTTTGGGAGAACAAGTATTGGAGACTACGGTGATCCGAATGAACTTCAAATTTTCTCCGTACAAGTAGTGTCTCCACATCTTCAACGCGAATACTATAGCCGCTAACTCCAAATCGTGCGTTGCATATTTCTTCTCATGTTCCTTCAATTGCCTCGAGCCATATGCAATCACGTTCCCATTTTGCATCAAAACACATCCGAGTCCTACACCTGAAGCATCCGTATAGATAACAAAACCGCCACTCCCCGAAGGTAAGGTGAGGACAGGCGCTGAAGTTAACCTCTTCTTCAACTCTTCAAAACTGGTTTCACATTTCTCTAACCATACAAATGGCACATTCTTTCGGGTCAACTTGGTCAACGGTGCTGCAATGGATGAAAAACCTTGAACAAATCTCCTATAGTAACCTGCCAAACCCAGAAAACTTCTAATCTCCGTCACACTCTTCGGTCTCTCCCAATTGATGACTGCTTCTATCTTTGATGGGTCAACTGCTAGTCCTTCTTTAGAAATAATGTGACCAAGAAAAGAAACTCGCTCTAGCCAAAACTCGCACTTCCCAAGCTTCGCATACAACTGGTTATCTCTCAACAACTGTAAGGAAGTCCTCAAATGCTGCTCATGGTCTTCTCTTGACTTGGAATACACTAGAATATCATCAATGAAGACGACGGTGAACTGGTCTAGATAGGGTGCAAAAATCTTGTTCATGAGAGCCATGAATACCGCTGGTGCATTTGTCAGTCCAAAGGGCATCACCAAAAATTCGTAGTGCCCGTATCTAGTTCGAAAAGCTGTCTTCGGGATGTCTGATTCTCTAACCCTCAACTGATGGTATCCGGACCTCAAATCTATCTTCGAGAAAAACTTGGCACCTTGCAACTGATCAAACAACTCGTCTATCCTAGGCAAAGGGTACTTGTTCTTGATGGTTACTTGGTTCAACTTCCTGTAATCTATACACATCCTCAAACTTCCATCTTTCTTCTTGACAAATAACACTGGGGCTCCCCATGGGGAAACACTTGGCCTAACAAAGCCTTTGTCTAGCAACTCTTGCAACTGTAACTTCAATTCACCTAACTCTGCTGGAGCCATCCTATAAGGAGCAATGGAGATCGGAGCAGTTCCTGGCATCAACTCTATTGTAAACTCAACTTCTCTGACAGGTGGTAACCCTGGAATCTCTTCTGGAAAAACATCGGGAAACTCACACACTACCGGAATATTCTCCACCCCTAGGGACTGTTCGTCCTTGGTGACAAAAGCAATAAATCCCTCACAACCTGATCTCAACAACTTGGCTGCAGAAAGAGCTGAAATAAACCTAGCCGGAGAAACCTTTTTCTCTCCCTGAAACTTCACCCCTGAGGATAACCCATCCAATCTAAACACAATGGTCTTACTATAGCAATCCATGGAGGCGCGATGACCTGCTAACCAATCCATGCCTAAAATGACATCGAAGTCATGCATAACTAAGGTAATAAGATCTGCAGGGAAAATGACCTCTCCTATCTTCACTGAACAACTAGGGTAAAAAGTACTACACACCACTTGTTTCCCTACCGGAGTAGTAACAGTCAAAACAAACTCTAACTCTCTAGCAGGTACACTAATCTTTTTAGCAAACACATGGGATAAGAAAGAGTGGGTAGATCCCGAGTCAAATAACACTTTAGCTTCAACATCACAAATTAGGAGTTTACCTTCCACAACATCACCCGCCGCTTCTGCATCCACTTGATTGATATGATTGAGACGACCTTCCTGACGCGGTCTATTTTGATTCTGATTTGGCCTTCCTAGCTGCACATTCCTATTTTGTTGTGGTGGACGGACATTCTGGTTCTGTGGTTGTTGACGGGGCTGCTGAATCTGCTGCTGCCTCGGTTGGTTCTGAGCTACTTGTTGGTTCTGCTGAGGGGCTTGCCTTGGTGGCTGCTGGGGTGCTCTATTGCCTTGGTTCCTATTATTCGGGCAATCCTTCACTTGGTGATCTGTGCCACCACACTTAAAACATGCACCTGAAACTCGATAACACTGCTGAGAAGGGTGATTCTTGCCACAATGCTCACACCCACCTTGAGCTGGGGCATTCTGCTGTTTCTTTTGCTTCTTGCCTTGATACGATTTCTGCCCACCTTGGTACTGTTGCCTCTTTCTCTGGTTATCCATAATAATCTGATTGTTGACGTCTTCGAACCTGTAGGCCCTTTTGATAGCCTCTTGAAAAGTGGTTGGTGGTACCACACCTAAAGCATCTCTTAAGATAATGGGATTGAGCCCATCCATAAACTTAGTGATCTTTTTCTCTTCGGTGTCCACAAGCTCTGGAGCATAGCGAGATAATTTTTCAAACTTGGTAAGATATTCAAGAACAGTCATATCTTCTTGCTTAAGTAACTGAAACTCTGCTGCCTTTTGCTTCTTGATGTGCGCGGGGACATACTTCTCACTAAACTGCTGCTTGAATGTGGCCCAAGCAATCACATCCTCAATATTCTGATAGCCTTCCTTAATAGTCTTCCACCATATGTCTGCCAATCCAGTGAACATGGAGGCTGCTAGATGAACTCGCTGTCTGCCTGTGCATACAAAGATATTGAAGATGTTCTCTGTGTGGGACAACCAATCATCAGCTGTCAAAGGATCTTCCTGGCCCGTGAACTCCTTAGGACCTCTCTTTCTGAACTTCTCAAATAAAACATTAGGATCTCGGTCCCTGTTCTGCACAGCTTCCACATTAGGCATAGGTTCGGGTCTCCTACCCAAAACTTCCAGCAGTTGTCTCTGAACTTGAGTCAATTCCTCATCTTTCTTTGCCATTTGTTCTTGAAATCTAGCTTGATTCTCATTAGCCCGCTGTTGCTGTTCGACCAACATCTGCATAAGTTGTTGGAATTGACCTGTCATCGGGTTTTCAATCCCGCTGTCATGATTACTGCCCGATGCATTTGCATTTGGTGGAGGTCTACGCGGAGGCATAGTGCTGCAAAACAACTTGTTAGTACAACAAAATATAATAATAAGGCGTTCCCAAACCCAAATCGATGCTAACTAACGGAAATGCTAACGAATCCTCGCCACGTCCTTATGTTTCTAATCCAATTTTAATTGCCTCAAATATTTCTCGCTCTGATACCAAGCCTGTCACGCCCCCAGACCGAGGTCCCGCTAAACGAGGCCTTAATCCGGGGACGCGGCGCGACGGGCCGGGAAATTCTGCCCGTACACGCTAGTTTCCCACAGGTTTCCGCGGTAAGGATTCCCGAAATCTGATCCAACAGTGATATATAAGAATCACTTTCATACAAATGACTTGCGCGGAAGCATTGTAGCAAACATAAAAGTCTCTCACAAATGGGTAAAAGATGAGAACGCACGAGACTAGCATAAAAAAGAGAAACATTTCATTTGTAGGCCCCAAAGTCAGCTTAAAGTTAATACAAAAGTAAGGTTAGTCATTAATTACAAATTCTTCCCAAAAAGTATAAGCTAACAATGGCCATAACCAAAAACCCAAAATGTATAGCATCTATTCCCAAAATAATGTGATCGCAGCTCCAAAAGCAACCCGACGTCTAAATGACATCATCGGGCTGCCACTCGCCATCCACGGGAACTATGGGTTCCGCCTCGAAGTGCGCCTCGACCGCGAGGGGCTCGACATCTGGCACCAAAAAAAAAGAGTCAGACACGACGGTCTGGCAAGCAAATACAACAATAATAGGATGATAGCGAAACAAAACATTAATAAATGGGAGCCACGATTAAATCACGATTAATAACAATATCGAAGTAAAGATAGAAGATAACATCTCGATGGTTTACAAATCCAATGTCATAATGACTAAAATAAACAAATACCATGAGATGAATATTAATGCATAAAAACATTGGCAACCCACGTAAAGCTATATTCTCCTGTTACCGAAGTAACCGGAGCAGACAAACCGTAGCCACTACTCGTGGGACCGGAACGACATAGTCGTTATCAAACAGAATCATAGCCACTACTCGTGGGACCGGATATTACCGTTGCCATGGTCGGTACAGACAGAATCCAAACTGCAGATGGCAGACAAATTAAAGATCCCAAGCCGGATGATCAGTCCGACAAGGTGACCTAAGCCTAGTGGTGCCATCAGAGTGAAAGTTCGAAACCTCGAAGAAATACAAATCCATTTGTAAGCTACATTTCCAAAATCGATAAGAAAACTACTCCAAACGATGCATATTGGCGAATCCGAGCAAATAAGTGAGTAGTCTTATCAATACTTAAATATGTGGTAAACCACTTCAAAATATTCAAAAGGATTGGGAAAAGAATCCGGACAATAGTCTTTTTATATGGAATGAGTGTATGATGATTCGATCGTCTAATGTGGGCAGTCTCGATATACATTTGATCCCCTTATTGTCATTACGAGAACATAATTTGGTGCCACCGAAGATCCTTGACAATCACAAAGGATGAAATGTACATTTAAACTTGGAAAGTTCCCAAAGGATTTTGATCATGGTTCCACTACTTTACTTAGCCTTCCAAAGATTGTAAATGGCCTTCACATATGGGCAAGGGTTGGGCCGAATTAAACTTGGATGCGGGCTTGAAGTGGACCTGAAGGTACACCCAAGGAAATCCCCATTAATATTGGATTAGTTCTTCTTAAAATCAGGCCCACAACTGGCCTTGACCCAAGCCAAAACAGTCCGCCCATTGGCCCCAAAACAGTCCTTAAATGGATCAAAGAATGGGTCTCAAAACAGCCCAATGATTGACCTTGAAACAGGCCCAAAAGACACTTAGGGAACAGGCCCAACATAGCCTCCAATTGGGCCCCAAAGTTGACTCAATTGGACCTTAAACCAGGCCCAACTCAAGCCCCCAGACTGAGCTGGGCTCGCTCGAGCGAACCCAGGTCCGCTCGAGCGGAGCCCAGACAGTAGCTGGGTCGCTCGAGCGGACTGGGCTCTGCCCAGTCCAGCTCGGCAGTGCATTTACTCCCTCTTTTGTCCATTTTTCTTGAGCATTTTCCATTCTTTTTCATTCCTACAATTTTCCAAACATATTGGGACCTTTCCTTGACCTTACAAACTCATCGAATCACCATCCAAGATCCTTCCAATTGATCAAACACCATACTTTTTACATCAAAGTCTTCTCCATTCCTATGAACAATTATCTTTAACACAAAGAAATCCATTTTTTTCTAAATGACCAAACTGAAAGCAAGGTTCCCATGCATTATAAGACAATAACATCTATTGAAAACAATGTAACCATGATCCATTCAATCAAAGTAAACCCATGGATTAAAGAAGATTAGCACATAAAAAGAAAAATCATAAATTAGAACCAAATGAGAGAAATCATCATATTAAGTGTAGAATCTACTTGCCTCTAGTCAAGATAGGAGCAAAATCACTCTTCAAACAAAGCTTTAGTGCCTCAAGCTTCAAATCTACAAAAACCCCAAAATTTTCCCAAGAAAAACCCTAAAAATCAACATTTGTAAATCTCCAAGGGAAACCCTAGCATATGGGATTAAAACACTATAAATGGAGAGGAAAACAAGAATCTCATGTTTAGAAGGCCATTGCTAACCTTGAGAAATCCCAATGGAGAAGAGAAGCTTGAATGAGGGCTTTTTCTTAGCTCAAAAACCTCAAAAAGGGTATCTTTGGAGAGCTTGAAGAGGGAGGAAGAACTTGAGGAGATCAATCCTCCAAGAACACCTCACCAAGTAAGAGTTTCAGATGAGAGAGAGTGTGTGGGGAAAGAGGAAAAACCCTAGCCAAGGACTCTTGCTGGAAATGAAATGAAGAAGGAGAAGAAGAAATCCCCTTCTTATAAGAGATGTCTTGTGGGCCCCGGTCTTCACTAAGCTAGAAATGGCACTTGCGGGCCCCGAACGAAAACGACGAAGAAGACAAAAACGATCAGCGAAATTTCTACTTTCCAAAAAGTATATTTTTGACAATTTCTGAAATTTTCGAAATTTGGGTACAGCTTTTGTGTGAAATGTCAGTTTTGCCCTTTTCCTCGAAAAACGCGATTTCTGATCACTAAATCAAGTTGGCCAAAACATGAAAGTTGATGACCTAGATGAAATGAGTCAAAATACACAGAAATTGGGATTCTACAAGCATCATGAATAAACTCAACAATTTCACACACAATCCACGGGCGCCCCGGCCCGTGTTAAACTTAAGTCAATGACTCACAAAGGTTCTCAAAGCTAATCAAACATTCTAATCTAGCTTAATAAAATAAACTAATCATCCACTAACCCCACTTATTCACTAATCACGGTTAAAACATAATTAAATACTTCAAACCTGGGTCGGGGTCTGACATCCTCCACCCCTAAGAATCACATTTGGTCCTCCAAATGATCACTAACCTCTGGAAATAGCTGAGGATACTTCTTTTGGACTTGATCACGAAGTTCCCAAGTGGCTTCTCTGGTCCATGATTCTCCCAACGAATCTTTACCCACTGTAATTGATCTGTTCCTCAGTTCTTGCTCTTTGGTGTCAATAATCTCTGCCGGTTTCTCGATATAGGTGGCATCCTCTCTGACATCCAACGGTTCATGGTGTAACACGTGAGAAGGGTCCGAAACATACTTCCTTAGCATAGACACGTGAAACACGTTGTGCACACCCAGACAGTTCTGGAGGCAAAGCTATCGATATGCCACTTCCCCGATCCGACTCAAGATCTCATACGGTCCAATGAATCTCTTAGACAATTTTCCCTTCTACCCAAATCTCAGTGTTCCTCTGACCGGAGATACCTTTAAAAATACTTTGTCTCCAACTTGGAATTGAAGATCTTTCCTTCGAACATCAGCATAGCTCTTCTGTCGGCTTCTTGAAACCTTCAATCTCTCATGGATAATTCTGACTTTATCAGTTGTTTTTTCAACCAAAGATGGACCATGAAAACTGCGTTCTCCGACTTCTTCCCAACACACTGGGGTTCTACACTTCCTGCCATACAAAGCTTCGAAAGGGGCCATTCCTATGCTTGAATGGTAACTATTATTGTAGGCAAATTCACAAAGTGGTAGATTCTCGTCCCACTGATTCTTGAAATCAAGGACACAAGCCCTAAGCATGTCTTCAAGGGTCTGAATGGTCCTCTCCGACTGACCATCCGTCTGTGGGTGGTACGCTGTACTGAATTGAAGCTTCGTTCCCATTGATTCATGTAAGGTCTTCCAAAACCTCGAAACAAATCTACTATCCCGATCTGAAGTGATGGAAACCGGCTGACCATGATGACTAACAATCTCTTTCACAAAAGCTTGTGCTAAAGCCAACATGTGCATCTTCTTACCGGTCTTCAAAGGAATAAAGTGCGCCGACTTCGTTAACCGATCCACTATGATCCAAATAGCATTGTTCCCCTTGCTTGTAGTCGGTAAACCTGATACGAAATCCATTGTCAGGTGTTCCCATTTCCACTCTGGGATTTCTAACGGTTGCAAAAGACCAGGTGGTTTCTGATGTTCCGCCTTTACTAATTGACAAGTCATACACCTAGACACAAAGGCAGCTATCTCTCTCTTCATATTGTTCCACCAAAAACGACTCTTTAAATTTTGGTACATCTTCGTACTCCCTGGGTGCACTGAATACCTCGTATTGTGAGCTTCTACCATAATGTCATCTTTCAAATTGTCTATCTTTTGGGACACAAAGTCTGCCACGGAAGTACAAAACTCCATCCAACATCTGAAAATCTTGCCTTTCTGAGATACGTTCCACAATTTTAACTAAGTCTGGATCTTGCATCTGACTGTCCTTAATTTTTTGAATGAAGACTGGCTCAGACACTGTCATATTTGCCAACACAACTCCTTCCCTTAAAGATTGGAACTCTACTCTCAATTCTTCAAATTGCTGAAAATTGTAAAACCCATGCAAACTGGCCAAACAAACTGATTTTCTACTCAACGCATCTGCCACTACGTTAACTTTCCCCGGATGATAGATAATCGAAAAATCGTAGTCTTTGATGTACTCCATCCACCTTCTTTGCCTCATGTTTAATTCCTTTTGGGAGAACAAGTATTGGAGACTACGGTGATCCGAATGAACTTCAAATTTTTCTCCGTACAAGTAGTGTCTCCACATCTTCAACGCGAATACTATAGCCGCTAACTCCAAATCGTGCGTTGCATATTTCTTCTCATGTTCCTTCAATTGCCTCGAGCCATATGCAATCACGTTCCCATTTTGCATCAAAACACATCCGAGTCCTACACCTGAAGCATCCGTATAGATAACAAAACCGCCACTCCCCGAAGGTAAGGTGAGGACAGGCGCTGAAGTTAACCTCTTCTTCAACTCTTCAAAACTGGTTTCACATTTCTCTGACCATACAAATGGCACATTCTTTCGGGTCAACTTGGTCAATGGTGCTGCAATGGATAAAAAACCTTGAACAAATCTCCTATAGTAACCTGCCAAACCCAGAAAACTTCTAATCTCCGTCACACTCTTCGGTCTCTCCCAATTGATGACTGCTTCTATCTTTGATGGGTCAACTGCTAGTCCTTCTTTAGAAATAATGTGACCAAGAAAAGAAACTCGCTCTAGCCAAAACTCGCACTTCCCAAGCTTCGCATACAACTGGTTATCTCTCAACAACTGTAAGGAAGTCCTCAAATGCTGCTCATGGTCTTCTCTTGACTTGGAATACACTAGAATATCATCAATGAAGACGACGGTGAACTGGTCTAGATAGGGTGCGAAAATCTTGTTCATGAGAGCCATGAATACCGCTGGTGCATTTGTCCAAAGGGCATCACCAAAAATTCGTAGTGCCCGTATCTAGTTCGAAAAGCTGTCTTCGGGATGTCTGATTCTCTAACCCTCAACTGATGGTATCCGGACCTCAAATCTATCTTCGAGAAAAACTTGGCACCTTGCAACTGATCAAACAACTCGTCTATCCTAGGCAAAGGGTACTTGTTCTTGATGGTTACTTGGTTCAACTTCCTGTAATCTATACACATCCTCAAACTTCCATCTTTCTTCTTGACAAATAACACTGGGGCTCCCCATGGGGAAACACTTGGCCTAACAAAGCCTTTGTCTAGCAACTCTTGCAACTATAACTTCAATTCACCTAACTCTGCTGGAGCCATCCTATAAGGAGCAATGGAGATCGGAGCAGTTCCTGGCATCAACTCTATTGTAAACTCAACTTCTCTGACAGGTGGTAACCCTGGAATCTCTTCTGGAAAAACATCGGGAAACTCACACACTACCGGAATATTCTCCACCCCTAGGGACTGTTCGTCCTTGGTGACAAAAGCAATAAATCCCTCACAACCTGATCTCAACAACTTGGCTGCAGAAAGAGCTGAAATAAACCTAGCCGGAGAAACCTTTTTCTCTCCCTGAAACTTCACCCCGGAGGATAACCCATCCAATCTAAACACAATGGTCTTACTATAGCAATCCATGGAGGCGCGATGACCTGCTAACCAATCCATGCCTAAATGACATCGAAGTCATGCATAACTAAGGGTAATAAGATCTGCAGGGAAAATGACCTCTCCTATCTTCACTGAACAACTAGGGTAAAAAGTACTACACACCACTTGTTTCCCTACCAGAGTAGTAACAGTCAAAACAAACTCTAACTCTCTAGCAGGTACACTAATCTTTTTAGCAACACATGGGATAAGAAAGAGTGGGTAGATCCCGAGTCAAATAACACTTTAGCTTCAACATCACAAATTAGGAGTTTACCTTCCACAACATCACCCGCCGCTTCTGCATCCACTTGATTGATATGATTGAGACGACCTTGCTGACGCGGTCTATTTTGATTCTGATTTGGCCTTCCTAGCTGCACATTCCTATTTTGTTGTGGTGGACGGACATTCTGGTTCTGTGGTTATTGACGGGGCTGCTGAATCTGCTGCTGCCTCGGTTGGTTCTGAGCTACTTGTTGGTTCTGCTGAGGGGCTTGCCTTGGTGGCTGCTGGGGTGCTCTATTGCCTTGGTTCCTATTATTCGGGCAATCCTTCACTTGGTGATCTGTGCCACCACACTTAAAACATGCACCTGAAACTCGATAACACTGCTGAGAAGGGTGATTCTTGCCACAATGCTCACACCCACCTTGAGCTGGGGCATTCTGCTGTTTCTTTTGCTTCTTGCCTTGATACGATTTCTGCCCACCTTGGTACTGTTGCCTCTTTCTCTGGTTATCCATAATAATCTGATTGTTGACGTCTTCGAACCTGTAGGCCCTTTTGATAGCCTCTTGAAAAGTGGTTGGTGGTACCACACCTAAAGCATCTCTTAAGATAATGGGATTGAGCCCATCCATAAACTTAGTGATCTTTTTCTCTTCGGTGTCCACAAGCTCTGGAGCATAGCGAGATAATTTTTCAAACTTGGTAAGATATTCAAGAACAGTCATATCTTCTTGCTTAAGTAACTGAAACTCTGCTGCCTTTTGCTTCTTGATGTGCGCGGGGACATACTTCTCACTAAACTGCTGCTTGAATGTGGCCCAACCAATCCCATCCTCAATATTCTGATAGCCTTCCTTAACAGTCTTCCACCATATGTCTGCCAATCCAGTGAACATGGAGGCTGCTAGATGAACTCGCTGTCTGCCTGTGCATACAAAGATATCGAAGATGTTCTCTGTGTGGGACAACCAATCATCAGCTGTCAAAGGATCTTCCTGGCCCGTGTACTCATTAGGACCTCTCTTTCTGAACTTCTCAAATAAAACATTAGGATCTCGGTCCCTGTTCTGCACAGCTTCCACATTAGGCATAGGTTCGGGTCTCCTACCCAAAACTTCCAGCAGTTGTCTCTGAACTTGAGTCAATTCCTCATCTTTCTTTGCCATCTGTTCTTGAAATCTAGCTTGATTCTCATTAGCCCGCTGTTGCTGTTCGACCAACATCTGCATAAGTTGTTGGAATTGACCTGTCATCGGGTTTTCAATCCCGCTGTCATGATTACTGCCCGATGCATTTGCATTTGGTGGAGGTCTACGCGGAGGCATAGTGCTGCAAAACAACTTGTTAGTACAACAAAATATAATAATAAGGCGTTCCCAAACCCAAATCGATGCTAACTAACGGAAATGCTAACGAATCCTCTCCACGTCCTTATGTTTCTAATCCAATTTTAATTGCCTCAAATATTTCTCGCTCTGATACCAAGCCTGTCACGCCCCCAGACCGAGATCCCGCTAAACGAGGCCTTAATCGAGGGACGCGGCGCGACGGGCCTGAAAATTCCGCCCGTACACGCTAGTTTCCCACAGGTTTCCGCGGTAAGGATTCCCCGAAATCTGATCCAACAGTGATATATAAGAATCACTTTCATGCAAATGACTTGCGCGGAAGCATTGTAGCAAACATAAAAGTCTCTCACAAATGGGTAAAAGATGAGAACGCACGAGACTAGCATAAAAAAGAGAAAACATTTCATTTGTAGGCCCCAAAGTTAGCTTAAAGTTAATACAAAAGTAAGGTTAGTCATTAATTACAAATTTTTCCCAAAAAGTATAAACCAACAATGGCCATAACCAAAAACCCAAAATGTATAGCATCTATTCCCAAAATAATGTGATCGCAGCTCCAAGAGCAACCCGACGTCTAAATGACATCATCGGGCTGCCACTCGCCCTCCACGGGAACTATGGGTTCCGCCTCGAAGTGCGCCTCGACCGCGAGGGGCTCGACATCTGGCACCAAAAAAAAAAGAGTCAGACACGACGGTCTGGCAAGCAAATACAACAATAATAGGATGATAGCGAAAACAAAACATTAATAAATGAGAGCCACGATTAAATCACGATTAATAACAATATCGAAGTAAAGATAGAAGATAACATCTCGATGGTTTACAAATCCAATGTCATGATGAGTAAAATAAACAAATACCATGAGATGAATATTAATGCATAAAAACATTGGCAACCCACGTAAAGCTATATTCTCCTGTTACCGAAGTAACCGGAGCAGACAAACCGTAGCCACTACTCGTGGGACCGGAACGACATAGTCGTTATCAAACAGAATCGTAGCCACTACTCGTGGGACCGGATATTACCGTTGCCATGGTCGGTACAGACAGAATCCAAACTGCAGATGGCAGACAAATTAAAGATCCCAAGCCGGATGATCAGTCCGACAAGGTGACCTAAGCCTAGTGGTGCCATCAGAGTGAAAGTTCGAAACCTCGAAGAAATACAAATCCATTTGTAAGCTACATTTCCAAAATCGATAAGAAAACTACTCCAAACAATGCATATTGGCGAATCCGAGCAAATAAGTGAGTAGTCTTATCAATACTTAAATATGTGGTAAACCACTTCAAAATATTCAAAAGGATTGGGAAAAGAATCCGGACAATAGTCTTTTTATATGGAATGAGTGTATGATGATCCGATCGTCTAATGTGGGCAGTCTCGATATACATTTGATCCCTTTATTGTCATTACGAGAACATAATTTGGTGCCACCGAAGATCCTTGACAATCACAAAGGATGAAATGTACATTTAAACTTGGAAAGTTCCCAAAGGATTTTGATCATGGTTCCACTACTTTACTTAGCCTTCCAAAGATTGTAAATGGCCTTCACATATGGGCAAGGGTTGGGCCGAATTAAACTTGGATGCGGGCTTGAAGTGGACCTGAAGGTACACCCAAGGAAATCGCCATTAATATTGGATTAGTTCTTCTTAAAATCAGGCCCACAACTGGCCTTGACCCAAGCCAAAACAGTCCGCCCATTGGCCCCAAAACAGTCCTTAAATGGATCAAAGAATGGGTCTCAAAACAGCCCAATGATTGACCTTGAAACTGGCCCAAAAGACACTTAGGGAACAGGCCCAACACAGCCTCCAATTGGGCCCCAAAGTTGACTCAATTGGACCTTAAACCAGGCCCAACTCATGCCCCCAGACTGAGCTGGGCTCTCTCGAGCGAACCCAGGTCCGCTCGAGCGGAGCCCAGACAGTAGCTGGGTCGCTCGAGCGGACTGCGCTCTGCCCAGTCCAGCTCGGCAGTGCATTTCATCCCTCTTTTGTCCATTTTTCTTGAGCATTTTCCATTCTTTTTCATTCCTACAATTTTCCAAAACATATTGGACCTTTCCTTGACCCTTACAAACTCATCGAATCACCATCCAAGATCCTTCCAATTGATCAAACACCATACTTTTACATCAAAGTCTTCTCCATTCCTATGAACAATTATCTTTAACACAAAGAAATCCATTTTTTTTCTAAATGACCAAACTGAAAGCAAGGTTCCCATGCATTATAAGACAATAACATCTATTGAAAACAAATGTAACCATGATCCATTCAATCAAAGTAAACCCATGGATTAAAGAAGATTAACACATGAAAAGAAAAATCATAAATTAGAAACCAAATGAGAGAAATCATCATATTATTGTAGAATCTACTTGCCTCTAGTCAAGATAGGAGGCAAATCACTCTTCAAAACAAAGCTTTAGTGCCTCAAGCCTTCAAATCTACAAAAACCCCAAAATTTTCCCAAGAAACACCCTAAAAATCAACATTTGTAATTCTCCAAGGGAAACCCTAGCAATGTGGATATTAAAACCTATAAATGGAGGGAGAGGAAACAAGAATCTCATTTTTAGAAGGCCAATTGCCTAACCTTGAGAAATCCCAATGGAGAAGAGAAGCTTGAATGAGGGCCTTTTCTGCTCTCTTAGCTCAAAAACCTCAAAAAGGGTATTCCTTTGGAGAGCTCTGAAGAGGGAGGAAGAACTTAGGAGATCAATCCTCCAATAACACCTTCTCACCACGTAAGAGTTTCAGATGAGAGAGAGTGGTGTGGGGAAAGAGGAAAAACCCTAAGCCAGGACTCTTGCTGGAAATGAAATGAAGAAGGAGAAGAGAAATCCCCTTCGTAATAAGAGATGTCTTGTGGGCCCCGGTCTTCACAAGAGCTAGAAATGGCACTTGCGGTCCCCGAACGAAAACGACGAAGAAGACAAAAACGATCAGCGAAAATTTCTACTTTTCAAAAGTATATTTTTGATAATTTCTGAAATTTTCGAAATTTGGGTATAGCTTTTGTGTGAAATGTCAGTTTTGCTCTTTTCCTCGAAAAACGCGATTTTTTATCACTAAATCAAGTTGGCCAAAACATGAAAGTTGATGACCTAGATGAAATGAGTCAAAATACATAGAAATTGGGATTCTACAAGCATCATGAATAAACTCAACAATTTCACACACAATCCACGGGCGCCCGGCCCGTGTTAAACTTAAGTCAATGACTCACAAAGGTTCTCAAAGCTAATCAAACATTCTAATCTAGCGTAATAAAATAAACGAATCATCCACTAACCCCCACTTATTCACTAATCACGGTTAAAACATAATTAAATACTTCAAACCTGGGTCGGGGTCTGACACTCCTCACCTTGTGTGACTGAGGTCAACGCCCCGATATTGCTCTCGTCACTCTAGTGAGAGATGATTTAACTTTGTGGGGTTGCCATCTTGCTAGTTCCCGATTCGTTGGTACCTTTACGTGCTTTATATTACATATGTCTTTTCTAATAAATGATACATCTCTGTAAGACCCCGACCCGAGAGACCTCGTTTAGAGTTGTTTGAGTTGTGTTTTAGTTTAAGTGTGTTTAGTGGTTTTGGATTAGTTGGGGATTAGAATAGCTTTTATATAGCTTTGGGGAATTTGGAGAGCCTTTTATTTGTGGGACCCTTTGGGGGTTCTTGTTATTACGAATTGTGTGAGATTGGGGGTTTACCGATGATTTCCAAGAATCGTGTTTTAACCCATTGAACTTATCTTGTTAATCCCTACAACTTTCATGTTGACATCGTTTTCATTTGAGGACCTTAAACCTGATTTTTCACTAATTGAGGGCAAAATGGTCTTTTTACCCAAATCTGGACACCGATTTCAATGTCACCAAAATGTGCAAAATATATACTTTTTGGAAACTAGAAATTTTGCCGATCAACTTTGTCTTCTTCGCCGAATTCGTTTGAAGCCCCGAAACCATGTTTTGAGCCCGAGAAGTTCTTTAAGTTGTGGGCCCCACTCCCACTACTACTATATATAGAAAGCTTCTTCTTCTTTTCCCCCATTTCTGGCAAAAACCCTAGAGGAGAAGAGAAATCCCAGCCCTAAGGGTTTTCCCTTACCTTTTCTTGCCTCTTCATCTTCAATCCCCACTAAACTAGTGCTAATGGAGAATTAGTTGCTAAATCTTCTTCCTCATCTCAAGGCCTTCATCTTGACACAATTTTTGAAGAAAACCGCCCACTCCAAGACTTACTTTGGACAACACCTTGCTTTTTGAAGAACTTCTTTGTAAGTGATTTCCTAAAAGTTTTATAATCTTGTTTGTTTAGCCCTAGGGTAGCTCTATTTCAATTATTGGAAGATTCCGTCTTGTTTTAATTGGATTTTGTATCTAGGGTTTGGATTTGGGGGTTTTGTGTATAGGTGTTTGATTGGGATCTAAGAGGTGATTAGAGCTCAATTTGAATTGCAATTGGACCCAAGGCAAGTGGATGAAATGATTCTCATGTGTTTTATCATGTTTTGCAAAATCTTGATTGTCTTCATTAATGGTTTTAATGATTATCATGTTTGATGGTTTAGTCTTATTGATTTTGAATGATGATTTGATGATAATGAGGTCAAGGAATAGCCCAATTGTTGTGAAAATATGTATGGAAGAAGGGGAAAGAAAGGAAATGGATTGGAGTTGGACAAGGAAGAATTCAATCAAATGGGTTGAAATTCGCTACAGGACCGATCGATCGCCCATCAGGTCCGATCGATCGGACTGTAATAACTGAGAGGGTTCTCAGGACCGATCGATCGCCCATCAGGTCCGATCGATCGGACTGTAAATAACTGGAGCTTCGGACCGATCGATCGCCAGGTCCGATCGATCGGACTGAGATGAGATGAAGTATAAAATAGGAGAATTGTGGGATTATTTTCCAGATTCACCCCAAGTCCATACTCAAGTCCAATTCAGCTCTATCCCTTATCTTCTTATTTGAAGACATTGAACCTATAATGATGCATTCAAACCCATGAAAGATTGGGGTATATTGTGAAGGGCTGTAGTGTGGAAGTATTGTTTGGAGGCCCAATGTTATTCAAGGATGGGTAAGGCATTATATGAAGTCCGAAGGAAGGAAGAACCTCATCGTGGAAACTCCATGAGGTTTTCTAGATTGATCAATGTGTATAAGGACCCGGAATGTCCCTAACTCTTAAAGAGTACCAAAATTTCATCATAACCGACATACGGGACCCTATTCGCACTGATTCAATCCTAGAAACCCCATTGTTGGCCTGTAAAGTATGGAAAACTATTGTATTAATTTTCAACTAACTCTTATTTTGGGATTTCAAACCAACTTGATATGACTAGACTGTCAAGAGTACTAAAGTGATGTGTTTTAGCTTTTGCTAACTTGTATATGGCGACTTGAGATGGATGTGTATTTGTGCCTATGGCACCCCGTTCTTCTTATGCATATGATTTGATTTATCGTATTTGACCTATGAGTCGGCACCACTGAGCTTGGACGACCTCGTCGGTTTGATCTCCGACTTGGGGTTCCTTCCCCTCCTGATAGCCAGCTGCAGTCTGGAATGTGCAGAGTTTTACCCGGTTCGCTACCGTGGTCCCGCAGAGTAATATATATGTATATATAATATTTATCGTTGTTCCTCCTCACCTCGTGTGACTGAGGTCAATGATCCTGTTAGGGTATGCGCTCTCTTCACTTCGGTGAAGGGAGGATCTAGCTTGTGGGGTTGCCATCTTGACAGTTTCCAAATCCTTGTTACCTTACATGATTTATTGCATATGTACTTCTTTTGAAATGATACATTGTCTTTTATAAAGTTCATTGTTTATCCATAAGTTTTCTTAACTCTTGCATAGTATCATTGTTTTATTATCGTTATGTCTTTTCACCCACCTGCCAGACCGTCGTGTCTGATCCATTTATTTTGGTACTCAGGTCCCGAGCTTTTGCCTTGAGGAGGAGCCAGAGGAGGCGGTCGGTGCACCGCAACGAGTGATTGAGTGGCAAGCTGATGATGTCATGTAGACATTTGGCTTTGCCTTGAGAACGATACACTTTGGGAACTTTATATCTTTACTTTAGATTTTATTTGGTTGTACGGTCTCTGTTGACCGTTATTTTGGGGGCTTTAATTAACTGATACTTTGTAATTATACTTAACTTTACTTTTGGGGAAAACATGCTTGATCATTGCTCATCCTGATATCTTATCATGTTAACCATAAATCAGTCTTGTTTATGGATTGAATGTATTATATGGTTTCTACACGCTTCCGCAATTATGAGAATGTGTTTGATATGGTTCATGTGAGATGAGTGTAAAGATAATCCTCACCGCGGAACCCTGTGGGAAATCACGTGCACGGATAAATTTCTTTTAATTCCGTGTGCGTTTTAGCCAAAGAGATGCACGTGGCGCGGCATCACCCACCCCACCTGTCCCGACTCCCGGATCCTCTTTTCCCCTAGTTCTCGGTCCGGGGTCGCGACAGGACTGGTATCAGAGCGGGACATGTTTCAGGCAATTAAAAGAAACTAGAAATCTTAAGTACGTGGAGAGGATTCGTTAGATAGAACGTGTGAGCAATGTGTGACCACCCTGTACTTGATTATATGTGCTAACAATTTGTTTTGCAGCGTTATGCCACCTCGCAGCAAAAGAACAGCAAACAGTAATCACATTGCCAGTAACAGTGAGAGTGCAGGGCTTAGTAGAGGAACTTCAGGACAACAATGCAGAATCAATTCCAACAGATGATGCAGGCTATGCTAGACCAACAACGTCAAGCAAATGAAAATCAGGCTAGACTCCAAGCACAAGCTCATGAGACACAGACCAGATTGCAAGAACAGATGCTTAAGAAAGATGAGGATCATGCTAGGGAGATAGCTCAAATGCAGGCACAGTTGTTGGGAATATTGGAGAGGAGACCGGAACCAATCCCAGTTGCACCACCTGGTCCGGTAAACATTAGAGGGAATGATCCTAATGCTGTATGAGCGGTTCAGGAAGAGAGGACCGAAAGAATTTTTGGGGACTGAGGACCCAATGGCAGCAGATGATTGGCTTGAGCACACCGAAAACATATTCGAGATATTCATATGTACCGGTGTGAACGTGTACTTGCAGCCTCTATGTTTGTGGGTTTAGCAGATATTTGGTGGAAGACCGTCAGGGCAGAATATAGGGAAATGGCTGATGCAGAAGCTTGGGTAACTTCAAGAGACAGTTTGGAGAGAAATATGTACCTGCACATGTCAAGAGGCAAAAAGCATAGAATTTCAGCAACTTGTGCAAGGAAACATGACAGTCCTCGAATACCTTACCAAATTCGAGAGATTGTCAAGGTATGCTCCAGAGCTGATACACGGAGAAGAAGATAACCAAGTTCCTTGAGGGACTTCACCCGATTATTGAGAGGGATGCTACCGGGGTTGTACCACCCGTTACCTTTGAAGAAGCTGTCAAGAGAGCATACAAATTTGAGAACTTCCACAAATCATCAAGAACCAAGGAAAGGGTCAAGGCCAGCAGCAGAACAATCAACAAAGAAACAATCAGAACAAGAGGCCAAGACAAGAGCAAAATGTGCAAAATCCGGGTGCTTGTATCCATTGTGGGAAACATCATGGGAATGCCCAATGTCGTACTATCACGGGAGCATGTTTTAGATGTGGTTCATTGGACCACCAAATGAGGGATTGCCCAAGGCCAGATAGACAAATAGACAGCAACAAGGAGTACAGCGTCAGGCACCACCTCAGAATGCATTGGTAGTTCAGAATCAAGCAAGGCCACTACAACAACAGGCACCTCAGCCACAGTTTAGGCCACAACAACAACAGCAACAACCGGCCCGTCAGCAAGGGCAGAATCAGAATCAGAATCAGCGTCCTCAGAATCAGAATAGGAATGCACCACAAGGCAGGCAACAGCAAGGGCAGAACAGGCCACCACAAAGGGCACAACTCTATGCTGTCAATAGAGCTGATGCGGAGGCTGAAGGCAATGTAGTGGAAGGTACACTTCTCGTTTGTGGTTTTGATGCTAAGGTTTTGTTTGACCTGGCTCTACTCACTCATTCCTATCTCCAAAATTTGCTATGTTGATTGATATGCATGCTAGTGAGTTGAGTTTCATTTTGACTGTGACTACCCCTTTAGGTAAGGAAGTTGTTTGTAGAACTTTTTACCCTAGTTGTCCAGTCATGATAGGAGAAGTAGTATTACCGGCAGATCTCATTTTATTGGAGATGCAGGATTTTGATGTCATCCTAGGGATGGATTGGTTAGCAGGATACCATGCTACTATGGATTGTTTCCATAAGACCCTAACTTTTAAGTTAGAGGAGACCCAAGCAGGGGTGTTGTTTCAGGGAGAGAGGAGTAATTCTGGTGCAGGGTTTATTTCAGCATTGAAGGCTGATAGGCTTCTAAAAAGTGGTTGTGAGGGTTATTTGGCGTTTATCACGGAGGATAAACGGTCCCAAGGGGTGGAGGAGATTCCCATTGTTTGTGAGTTTCCGGATGTTTTCCCGGAGGAGATACCAGGATTGCCACCCATTAGAGAGATAGACTTCACTATTGAGTTGTTACCGGGGACCGCTCCGATATCTATCGCACCTTACAGAATGGCCCCGGCAGAATTGGGAGAGTTGAAGATGCAATTGCAAGAACTTTTGAACAAAGGTTTTGTGAGACCTAGTGTGTCACCGTGGGGAGCACCAGTTTTGTTTGTAAGAAGAAGGATGGTTCCATGAGAATGTGTATTGACTATAGAAGATTGAACCAAGTGACCATCAAAAACAAATATCCGTTGCCAAGGATAGATGAATTGTTTGATCAGTTGCAAGGAGCTGCTTACTTTTCGAAGATTGATTTGAGGTCAGGCTACCATCAGTTGAGGGTTAGAGATTCAGATGTGCCAAAAACAGCCTTTCGGACAAGATATGGACACTATGAGTTTCTAGTGATGCCATTTGGTTTGACTAATGCACCGGCAGTTTTCATGGCATTGATGAACAAAATATTTGCGGAGTATTGGATCAGTTTACAGTGGTGTTTATTGATGATATTTTAGTGTATTCCAAGACCAAAGAAGAACACGAAGAACATTTGAGGATAGCACTCCAGCTATTGAGGGAGAATCAGTTGTTTGCAAAACTTAGTAAGTGTGAATTTTGGTTGGACCAAGTCACATTTTTGGGTCATATCATCTCCAAGAAGGATTATCAGTGGACCCGTCCAAGATTGAGGCAGTCATGAATTGGGATAGACCGAAGAATGCATCAGAAATCAGGAGTTTTCTTGGATTGGCAGGATATTATCGGAGGTTTGTGCAAGGATTTTCGTCGATTGCGTCACCTTTGACGAAGTTGACAAGGAAGAATGCACCATATGTTTGGACAGACAAGTGTGAGGCTAGTTTCCAAGAGCTGAAGAAGAGATTGACTACAGCTCCAGTCCTTACTTTGCCATCTGGGAGCGGCGGTTTTACCATTTTTACCGATGCTTCCAATGTTGGACTGGATGCGTGTAATGCAAGATGGGAAGGTAGTTGCATATGGGTCACGGCAGTTGAAAGATCATGAGAAGAACTATGCAACACATGATCTCGAGTTGCCGCAGTTGTTTTAGCTTTGAAGATGTGGAGACACTACCTCTATGGAGAGAAGTTTGAGGTTCACTCCGATCACCGTAGTCTACAGTACTTGTTTTCTCAGAAGGAGTTGAACATGAGGCAGAGGAGATGGATGGAATATATTAAAGGATTGATTTTCCAATCAAGTATCACCCGGGAAGCGAATGTAGTTGCAGATGCCTTGAGCAGAAAGTCAGTGAGCATGGCAAGTCTTCGGGACTTATGTGGTACAAGTTAGAGAGTGTGTGATTTTCAGCCACTAAGAGAAGGTGTCATGTTAGCAAACATGTCAGTGTCAGAGCCTTCTTTCATTCAGAAGATCAAAGAGAATCAGTTGCAAGACCCAGAGTTGGTTAAGATTTCTGAGCACTTAGCAGATCGTCCGGATTTTCGGATTGTGGATGGAGTTTTGTATTACCGAGACCGTCTTTGTGTGCCTAACTTGGAGGACTTGAGGAATGATATCATGTCCGAGGCCCATGATACCAAGTATTCCATACACCCGGGCAGTACGAAGATGTACCAGAATTTGAAGGGCAGATTTTGGTGGAATAACATGAAGAGAGAGATAGCAGCTTTCGTGTCTCGTTGTATGACATGTCAATTGATCAAGGCAGAACATCAGAAACCTCCAGGATTACTACGACCATTAGAGATTCCGGAATGGAAATGGGAGCATATTACCATGGACTTCATATCGGGTTTACCGAAGACTAGTAAGGGCAATGATGCTATTTGGGTCATAGTGGACCGTCTCACCAAGTCAGCTCATTTCCTACCGATGAAGACTGGGAAGAAGATGCATATGTTACCTTTGGCACAGTTGTTTGTCACAGAAATTGTCAGTCGTCATGGACAGCCAGTTTCCATCACATCCGATAGAGACAGCAGATTTGTCTCAAGATTTTGGAAGACATTGCATGAGTCTATGGGTACGAAGTTGCAGTTCAGCACAGCCTATCACCCACAGACCGATGGTCAGTCAGAAAGGACAATTCAGACACTTGAGGATATGCTTCGAGCTTGTGTGTTAGATTTCAAGACTCAGTGGGATGAAGCCTTACCGTTGTGTGAGTTCGCTTACAACAACAGTTTTCACTCGAGTATCGGTATGGCACCTTTTGAGGCTTTGTATGGCAGAAGGTGTAGAACACCTGTTTGTTGGGAAGAAGTTGGTACTCGCAGTTTCCATGGACCGACCATTGTTAGTGAGACAAGTGACAAGGTAAGTTGATCCAAGAACGTCTGAAAGTGGCTCAGAGTAGACAGAAGAGTTATGCAGACTCTCACAGAAGGGATTTACAGTTCAAAGAAGGAGATAAGGTTTTCTTGAAAGTGTCACCTACTCGTGGAACTTTGAGGTTTGGACAGAAGGGCAAATTGTCTAGGAGATACATTGGACCGTATGACATTGTGAGTAGGATTGGTGATGTGGCTTACAGGTTAGCCTTACCACCCGAACTTTCCGGCGTACACAATGTTTTCCATGTGTCTATGTTGAAGAAGTACGTTCCCGACAGGCTACACATACTCCGTTATGAGATTAGAAATTCGAGAAGATGCGACCTATGTTGAGAAGCCTAAGCAGATCATCGACACCAAAGAACAAGAATTGAGAACTCGGACTATTCAGTGGGTCAAGGTACTTTGGGAGAATCACGGACCGGAAGAAGCAACTTGGGAATTACGGGATCAGGTTCAGAAGAAGTACCCACATCTTCTACCGGAGGTGAGTTTTAATTTCCATTTGGAGGACCAAATGTCCTAAGGGGTGGAGGATGTAAGACCCCGACCCGAGAGACCTCGTTTAGAGTTGTTTGAGTTGTGTTTTAGTTTAAGTGTGTTTAGTGGTTTTGGATTAGTTGGGGATTAGAATAGCTTTTATAATAGCTTTGGGGAATTTGGAGAGCTTTTCTATTTGTGGGACCCTTTGGGGGTTCTTGTTACGAATTGTGTGAGATTGGGGGTTTACCGATGATTTCCAAGAATCGTGTTTTAACCCATTGAACTTATCTTGTTAATCCCTACAACTTTCATGTTGACATCGTTTTCATTTGAGGACCTTAAACCTGATTTTTCACTAATTGAGGGCAAAATGGTCTTTTTACCCAAAATCTGGACACCGATTTCAATGTCACCAAAATGTGCAAAATATATACTTTTTGGAAACTAGAAATTTTGCCGATCAACTTTGTCTTCTTCGCCGAACGTTTGAAGCCCCGAAACCTGTTTTGAGCCCGAGAAGTTCTTTAAGTTGTGGGCCCCACTCCCACTTACTATATATAGAAAGCTTCTTCTTCTTTTTCCCATTTCTGGCAAAAACCCTAGAGAAGAAGAGAAATCCCAGCCCTAAGGGTTTTCCCTTACCTTTTCTTGCCTCTTCATCTTCAATCCCCACTAAACTAGTGCTAATGGAGAATTAGTTGCTATAATCTTCTTCCTCATCTCAAGGCCTTCATCTTGACACAATTTTGAAGAAAACCGCCCACTCCAAGACTTACTTTGGACAACATCTTGCTTTTTGAAGAACTTCTTTGTAAGTGATTTTCCTAAAAATTTTATAATCTTGTTTGTTTAGCCCTAGGGTAGCTCTATCTCAATTATTGGAAGATTCCGTCTTGTTTTACTTGGATTTTGTTGATCTAGGGTTTGGATTTGGGGGTTTTGTGTATAGGTGTTTGATTGGGGATCTAAGAGGTGATTAGAGCTCAATTTGAATTGCAATTGGACCCAAGGCAAGTGGATGAAATGATTCTCATGTGTTTTATCATGTTTTATGCAAAATCTTGATTGTCTTCATTAATGGTTTTAATGATTTATCATGTTTGATGGTTTAGTCTTATTGATTTTGAATGATGATTTGATGTGATAATGAGGTCAAGGAATAGCCCAATTGTTTGTGAAAATGTATGGAAGAAGGGGAAAGAAAGGAAATGGATTGGAGTTGGACAAGGGAAGAATTCAATCAAATGGGTTGAAATTCGCTACAGGACCGATCGATCGCCCATCAGGTCCGATCGATCGGACTGTAAATAACTGAGAGGGTTCTCAGGACCGATCGATCGCCCATCAGGTCCGATCGATCGGACTGTAAATAACTGGAGCTTCGGACCGATCGATCGCCAGGTCCGATCGATCGGACTGAGATGAGATGAAGTATAAAATAGGAGAATTGTGGGATTATTTTCCAGATTCACCCCAAGTCCATACTCAAGTCCAATTCAGCTCTATCCCTTATCTTCTTATTTGAAGACATTGAACCTATAATGATGCATTCAAACCCATGAAAGATTGGGGTATATTGTGAAGGGCTGTAGTGTGGAAGTATTGTTTGGAGGCCCAATGTATTCAAGGATGGGTAAGGCATTATATGAAGTCCGAAGGAAGGAAGAACCTCATCGTGGAAACTCCATGAGGTTTTCTAGATTGATCAATGTGTAAAGGACCCGGAATGTCCCTAACTCTTAAAGAGTACCAAAATTTCATCATAACCGACATACGGGACCCTATTCGCACTGATTCAATCCTAGAAACCCCATTGTTGGCCTGTAAAGTATGGAAAACTATTGTATTAATTTTCAACTAACTCTTATTTTGGGATTTCAAACCAACTTGATATGACTAGACCGTCAAGAGTACTAGAAGTGATGTGTTTAGCTTTGCTAACTTGTATATGGTGACTTGAGATGGATGTGTATTTGTGCCTATGGCACCCCGTTCTTCATTATGCATATGATTTGATTTATCGTATTTGACCTATGAGTCGGCACCACTGAGCTTGGACGACCTCGTCGGTTTGATCTACCGACTTGGGGTTCCTTCCCCTCCTGATAGCAGCTGCAGTCTGGAATGTGCAGAGTTTTACCCGGTTCGCTACCGTGGTCCCGCAGAGTATATATATGTATATTATAATATTTATCGTTGTTCCTCCTCACCTCGTGTGACTGAGGCAATGATCCTGTTAGGGTATGCGCTCTCTTCACTTCGGTGAAGGGAGGATCTAGCTTGTGGGGTTGCCATCTTGACAGTTTCCAAATCCTTGTTACCTTACATGATTTATTGCATATGTACTTCTTTTGAAATGATACATTGTCTTTTAAAAGTTCATTGTTTATCCATAAGTTTTTTAACTCTTGCATAGTATCATTGTTTTATTATCTTATGTCTTTTCACCCACCTGCCAGACCGTCGTGTCTGATCCATTTATTTTGGTACTCAGGTCCCGAGCTTATTGCCTTGAGGAGGAGCCAGAGGAGGCGGTCGGTGCACCGCAACGAGTGATTGAGTGGCAAGCTGATGATGTCATGTAGACATTTGGCTTTGCCTTGAGAACGATACACTTTGGGAACTTGATATCTTTTTTTAGATTTATTTGGTTGTACGGTCTTGTTGACCGTTATTTTGGGGGTTTAATTAACTGATACTTTGTAATTATACTTAACTTTACTTTTGGGGAAAACATGCTTGATCATTGCTCATCCTGATATCTTATCATGTTAACCATAATCAGCCTTGTTTATGGATTTGAATGGTATTAATATGGTTTACTACACACGCTTCCGCAATTATGAGAATGTGTTTGATATGGTTGCATGTGAGATGAGGTGTAAAGATAATCCTCACCGCGGAACCCTGTGGGAAATCACGTGCACGGATAAATGTTCTTTTAATTCCGTGTGCGTTTTAGCCAAAGAGATGCACGTGGCGCGGCATCACCCCACCACCCACTGTCCCGACCTCCCGGACTCAGCCTCTTTTCCCCTAGTTTCTCGGGTCGGGGTCTGACACTCCTCACCTTGTGTGACTGAGGTCAACGCCCCGATATTGCTCTCGTCACTCTAGTGAGAGATGATTTAACTTTGTGGGGTTGCCATCTTGCTAGTTCCCGATTCGTTGGTACCTTTACGTGCTTTATATTACATATGTCTTTTCTAATAAATGATACATCTCTTTTATGAAATTCATTATTTACACAGGTTTCAATGTTTTTACAAGGTATCATTGTTTTACTTTATTATTGTCATATATTTTCACCCACCTGCCAGACCGTCTTGTCTGACCCATTCTTTGGTACTCAGGTCCAGACCCCATTACATTTGAGGAGTAGCCAGAGGAGGCGGTTGGTGAACCGCAACGTGTAGTCGAATGGAAAGTTGACGATGTCATGTAGACATCAAGTCATGCTTTGAGATGTGATACATTTTTGGGAGTTGTGACTAACATCTTTTGGGGGTTATTCTTTTGGATGTACTGGCCTTTGCTGGCCATTATTTTTGGGGCAATTAATTTTCTAATCTTTTGTATAAACTCTAACTTTATATTTTGGGAAATGCCAATGATCATTGCTCACTCTGACACTATTCTATTTATACCTATGAACCTAGTCTTGTTTATGGAATTGAATGTTATAATTGATTTGCTACACGCTTCCCCATCCCGAACATGTATATGACTTGTATATCAGATGACTTGTAATGTGAAATCCTCAATGTGGAATCATGTGGGAAATCACGTGCACGGACAAAATACCCTTCTTGAATCCGTGTACGTACGGGCAAATTAACCATTGTGTTCGACATGGCTTCATCATCATCACCCTTAATCACCGTCCCGATCCTAGATTAGGCCCCTTGACCCGGTCCGGGGTCGCGACAGACTGGTATCAGAGCAAGACGTGTTTTAGGCAATTGAAAGAAACTAGAAATCCTAAGGACGTGGCAAGGATTCGTTAGGTTCCCATTAGAATCGTGTGAGCAATGTGTACCCACCCTATACTTTATTTTTGTGCTAACACCTTGTTTTGCAGCGTTATGCCACCTCGTAAACGACCAGTAAATGGTGATCCAGCAGCTAGTATTAGTGAAAACACAGTACCACTTGCAGAGAACACTCCTGAGAATACCATGCAGAATCAATTCCAACAGATGATGCATGCCATGCTTGATTAACAACGTCAGGCAAATGAGAATCAAGCTAGGCTTCAGGCGCAGGCTCATGAGAATCAAGCCAGACTACAAGAGCAGACGGCCAAAAAAGGATGAAAATCATGCAAGGGAGTTGACACAGATGCAGAGACAGCTGTTGGAAGTGTTAGAAAGGAGGCCCGAACCGATTCCAGCTCAACCACCAGGCACTTAGATTGTCATTAACAGTAGGGAACATGATCCCAATGCACTATTTGAACGGTTCAAAAAACAAGGCCCAAAGGAGTTTACTGGACAAGAGGATCCCTTGGTTGCAGATGACTGGTTAGAACACACAGAGGATATCTATGAGGTCTTCTAATGCACGGGAAAGCAACAAGTGCAACTTCCAGCATCCATGTTCACCGTCCTAGCAGATATTTGGTGGAAAACAGTTGGGGCAGATTATAGGACAGTGGCAGATGCACAAGCATAGGGCACAAGCATCGGCTAACTTCAAGAAATAGTTTGGGGACAAGTATGTACCTGCTCATATTAAGAGGCAAAAAGCAATCGAGTTCCAGCAGCTCATACAAGGCAACATGACAGTTCTTGAATACCTCACCAAGTTCGAGAGGTTGTCCAGATATGCTCCAGAATTGGTGGACACAGTTGAGACGAAGATTGCTAAGTTCCTTGAAGGACTTAATCCTATCATAGAAAGAGATGCCACCGGGGTTGTGCCACCTGCAACCTTTGAGGAGGCTGTCAAAAGAGCATATAAATTTGAGAACTTCAACAACAAGATCCTCAGGATTCAAGGAAAGAGTCAAGGCCACCAGCAGAACTACCAGCAGCACAAGAGGCAGCGGCCAGAACAGAATGTGCAAAATTTAGTGGTCTGTATCCACTATGGAAAGAATCATGACCGTGCCTAATGCCGTACCATTTCGGGGGCATGTTTTAGATGTGGTACGATGAACCATCAGATGAGAGACTACCTAAGACCTGGTGGGCAGGGTAATAGGCAGAATCAACAACAACAAGCAGCACATCGTCCACCTCAGAATGCAATGGTTGTCCAGAATCAGGCAAGAAAACCACAGCAGTAAGCAACACAGCAACTGTATAGACCTCAACAGCAGCAGCAATAGGTCCGTCAGCAAGGGCGGAATCGGAATCAAAGTCCTCCGCAATAAAACCGAAATGCACAGCAAGGCAGGCAACAAGCACAAAACAGGCCACAACAGCGAGGACAAGTGTATGTTGTCAATAGGGCCGATGCAGAGGCTGCAGGCAATGTAGTGGAAGGTACACTTCTTGTTTGTGGATTTGAAGCGGGGATTGTGTTTGACCCTGGCTCTATGCACTCATTTATATCTCCGAAATTTAGTAAAATGATAGATATGCATGCTAGAGAATTGAATTTCATTTTGACTGTGGCTACCCCGATAGGTAAAGAAGTTGTCTGTAGAACTTTTTACCCTAGTTGTTCAGTCATGATAGGAGAAGTGATATTACCGGTAGATCTGATTTTATTGAGTATGCATGATTTTGATGTCATCCTAGGGATGGTTGGCAGGGTATCATGCCACTATGGATTGTTTCCATAAGACCCTCACCTTTAAATTAGAGGAGACACAAGTAGGGGTGTTATTTTAGGAGAGAGTAATCCTCGTGTAGGGTTTATTTTAGCGTTGAAGGCTGATAGACTTCTGAAAAGTGGATGCGAGGCCTATTTGGCTTTTATCACGGAGGATGAACAATCCCAAGGGGTGGAGGAGATCCCTATGTTTGGGAATTTCCAGATGTTTATTCAGAAGAGATTCCAGGGTTACCACCCATTAGAGAAATTGAATTCACTATTGAGTTGTTACCAGGGACCGCTCTGATATCTATTGCACCTTACAAAATGGCTCAGGCAGAATTGGGAGAATTAAAAATACAATTGCAAGAATTGTTGGACAAAGGTTTTGTTAGACCTAGTATTCACCGTGGGGAGCGCCAATTTTGTTTGTTAAGAGGAAAGATGGTCCAATGAGGATGTGCTTTGATTACCGGAGATTGAACCAAGTGACCATCGAGAGCAAGTACCCATTATCAAGGATAGACGAATTGTTTGACCAGTTGCAAGGAGCTGCATATTTTTTGAAGATTGATTAGAGATCCGGTTATCATCAGCTGAGAGTTAGAGAGTCAAATGTACCGAAGACAGCTTTCCGAACAAGATATTTGCACAATATCTGGATCAGTTCACAGTAGTGTTCATTGATGATATTTTGGTGTATTCCAAGACCAAATAAGAACATGAAGAACACTCGAGGATAGCACTACAACTTCTGAGAAATAACCAGCTATATACAAAGCTCAGTAAGTGTTAATTTTGGTTGGCACAAGTAGCATTTTTGGGGCACATGATCTCCAAAGAAGGATTGTCAGTGGATCCGGCCAAGATTGAAGCGGTTATGAATTGGGAAAGACCGAAGAATGCATCAGAAATCAGAAGTTTTCTTGGATTTACAGGGAATTACCGGAGATTTGTTCAAGGATTTTCGTTGATGGCGTCACCATTGACGAAGTTGACAAGGAGAAATGGACCAAATGTATGGACATATCATTGTGAAGCTAGTTTCCAAGAACTGAAAAAGAAATTGACTACAGCACTAGTCCTCACTTTGCCATCCGAAAGTGGCGGTTTCACTCTTTTCACCGATGCTTCGAATGTTGGACTTGGATGTGTGTTGATGCAAGATGGAAAAGTGGTTGCTTATGGATCCCGGCAATTGAAAGATCACGAAAAGAACTATGCAACTCATGATCTTTGTCACGTCCCCCGAACCCAATTAAAGAAATAACCGGATCCGGAGAGTGAATTTTATGACTAATTAAAAATTTTATCCTTTGGGCCCACGGATCGTAGTCCGCGGTGAGGATAAAATATTTCAAGCCTCTTTTAATACAATAAACATTGAGTTCATAGAACTCTAGGTATATGGAATCTCAAGCAATGAATGAATCTCATTAAATTAAAGTTTGCAAGAAAGATAAACAGACTAATAAGTTAAGTTAATTATTACATTGGCCATCCCAGATACAAGGCCAATAAAAGAAACTGAAATCAATGTAAGAAAGGTCCAACGAGAGAAATAAGATGAATAAAAGCATAATCTAAATGAATCCCCATGTATCTCTCTCGTGCCCGGAAGTGATGATGCTACTCTACGTCATCGGTACGCCAATAAAAGAAACTGAAATCAATAGGTGTGTAGTGTCTACGCACAGATAGGTCTAATTCATGGACACTGGAAACATCATATTTGTTCATAACTAAGAGATGGAGATGGGCACTTTATCTTGGTATAAGTTATAATGAGAGACTCTCCTGTATTCAGGGTGACTTACCTAAGTCATGGGAGGGCTTTCCCGGATTTATCTCATTAGTGCATATGCAATGCATTGAACAGGACCATGGTAGGTGTGATCTCTAAAATAGTACTATCACAGAGAGTGATCAAGTCACCTCATGCTACTGAGTGACCAGTGCTCTTAATCTTGAGCATTTGTGGATGAACTGATGAAGTCAAGTTCTTGTGATTTAATTCACTATGGGTGAGATTCTTTTCATGGGTCAACAGCTCTGTGTTTTGGGTACTTGGACTTAATCAGTTGGGACGTGCAGATGCAATAAAGAATCTATGCCATCTAATGATGGAATGATCGTCCCCTTAGAATTATTCGATTAGTCATAAAAAATCTAAGATCTTAGTATGTGGATGTTCCATATGGATATTGAACTTGTGGGTCGCTCCCTAGACCAAGAGAATGATATCCGGATGATGATTATGTTAAGGATATGAAGTTCTAAGGTTTAGATATAATCGGGAAGGTTGATAATACATGTGATAACCTGACTCGATTATGGATGTTACATAGAGGGGCATTCAGGTCATTACACTTAGTAGGTCGAAGACAACCGTCATTTTATGACGAGCTTATTATATTATATATTTGTCCTTGGAGTTCAACCATAACTCTTTAGTGGAATGAGTTAAGGTTAAAATGGTCTTAATGTTGCTATGGGTTTAGCATGGACATTTTGGGAGCCAATGGCAAATATGTCTTTTGGTCCCTTCTCTAGTCACTTACCAAGATTGGCATGGTTTCCTAAAATGTTTAGATAACATTTGGATGAATTACTTTAGTGGAAAAATAATTTTGAGTTTAAATTCAAATAGGCCTTTGATGGCATACAAAATTTTAATTCTAGATAAATTGTATGTGGGCCATGGTGTGCATTATCATGAGGGACGTCCATAATAGGATTTCCATGGGTAAGGTTTCCAATTTGAGTAGGTCTCTCTACTTGGAAGGTTGGACTCCTCTTTGGATTAGTATTCCTATGAGAAAGTCTCCTTTTTGGATTAGGAACTTAAAATTAGTACAACTAGGATTACTAATTGCATGGGAAGTTCCTTAGTTTCCTTTTCTTATTAGAGTGTTTCTAAAAGGAAATAAATCTTTAGATTATACTTTCCTTTTAGGACATCTTTGAGAATAAGGAGAGATAACTTTTTGGGAAAGCTACCACAAAGTTTCTATAAAAGAAACCAAACAAGCCCTTGGACGTCCAACATAGCAAAGTGCAAGGTTCCACACGTCCAGCCCTTGAAGTTCTTTCTTCTTCATTGAAGAAAGTTGTAGGTCTGAGATTTTTCCTTAGAAAAATAGTTCTCAATTCCTAGATTAAGATCCCACCATCTTAGCCAATCAGATTGGATGTGAGATAGAGGAGAAGATCAAAGGCAACACTACTGCAGAAAATTCCAGCAACTTGTTAGCTAGTTGCAAGTCTGAGTTCGGGCCTTTGGATCTATTTTTTCAGAGATTTGAAGTCTACAAATCTTCGAGGTAATAGTCTTCTTTTTTCTCCTTTAATTATACACTTGTTGGTCATGAATTCATGGAGTTCTTATGCGATCTCTATGGCTAATTTATGCTGCCAAAATCAGATTTTTTAAAAACTGTCATGTTACAAATTAGCCATGAATGTCTTCCACCAATTCAGATCTGAATCGCAGTTTCTTTCAGTTTTGACATGATGACCAACAAGACAAGCAAGCCTGGCTAGTTACAAGTACAAGACAAGATCATAGGGATTATCTCTTCCGAAACAGTACAAGACAAGCCACGTGATAATCTCCTTCATACTAGCCAGTCAAGTTCATCAATACAAGACACAGGTTCCTATGGTACACTCTAAGTCAAGTCAGAGTCCTATATTCTATAAGAATTTATGTTTCATAATTGATTACGTGTTTTATGTCAAGAGAGTGTACAAGGAGAATTATCAACGGATACAAGTCACAAGTCAATGAAGAATTACAAATCCAATCTTAGGCAAGTGGTGTCATCCCTGTATCCTAGTTGTTCTAACGAACGGAGTACATATGGAAATTGGATCAATA